>JAANYP010001335.1:0-323602 GCA_020465985.1 Centrapalus pauciflorus
TTTGTTGTGTGTTTTGTTTTGTGTGTGACAGTCTGCGGGCCGATTCTGGTGGCTGCAGCATCAGCTTTGCAAGACTATGGCCTTGGGGGCTTGTGTCTAGGAAAACTCCTATTCTGTGTGCTCACACAAAGTGCCCATAGCCATCTCCAACAATCAGTATTTCCTCAAGAACAAAGCATTATTGAAGTTCAGTACATCAATCATCAGGGATCACATTAAGACAGTAATGTGGAGGTAGTTTTATTCCACAAATGATAGATTGCATACATTTTCCCCAAACCTTTGGATGAAAACACGGTTTAATACTTGTCAGCAAGCTGGGGATGTTAACTAAGAGTGACTAAGTGTTCTATCAGGTCTATGAGTTACAGGTCTCACACTGCTCAAGTCTCTCAGAACAGCTTAGACAGAACAGGCTATGCATGTTCTATACTTAGCCATTTTTCTGAAAAACTTGAACAGCTTGAGCACAGAACAGGCTGAACAACAAACAGGTTGTAAGTCCAGCCTGCTCTGATGGTTCAATCCTCAACCTGTTCATTCCTTCACACTGCCTTACAAGCCTTTGTCTTGTAACCTGTTCAAATAATTGAACCCAACCTGTTCTCACAAATGAGAACAGGCTGAAGGCAAAGTTTGAAGGGAGAACAGCTTGAAGAATGGATAACATATGTTGACTCTGCTCATCACAGGGTTGACCAACAACTTAGACCAAATATTTTAATTACCTTTCTTCACAATTAAGTTACTTAATTAATGTTTTATTTAACTTAATTACTGCGGATAATGTGGATTACGTGTGTAAGTGATTAAAAAGAAATCAAGTGGTCTGACAAACGGTCTGACATGGACAACCGTTCCGTTTTCCGTTAACGACTTTTTCAAATTAAACCGCCCAAAATCTTCTCTCTCTTACACACTCACATTCAAATCCTATAAATACCTAAATAGAGTTTCATCTTCGTCCTCCTCATCACTTCCAGAAATTCTCAAGAACCCTAAAATCGACTAAGTGTCCTTTGCTTCCTCAACCTCAAAAATTTCCCAAATGGCTCACAGACCTAATCCCTTTCTCCCAGTATTTGTTGGTGAGGATGTTGTCAAACACTCATCAATCACCACAATGCTGACCATTAAGCCCACCAACTACATTGCCAACCTCACAATCCCCAAAAACTATGTGGGAAAGGGCTATGACCAAATGGTGGAGTTTCTGAAAGTTCATCCGTTGAACTACGCCATGACTGCATCTCCTGGTGTCCTGTACCAGGAGATGGTGTATGAATTCTGGTACACATGCTCCTACAATCCCAACACTAAGGTCATCAAAGGAACTATTCTTAATGGAACTCAATCCATTGAGATAACAGTTGATCTTCTGAGGGAGGCTCTTCATCTGCCTGTTGTTGAGTCTTATGATCTGCCCCAGCCTGAGAACGAGCAAATGGGAAATCTGCTACGCTTCTGTGGTGTAGCAAAACCCAAAATTGGAGCAACATTGTACAGGAAGGAGTTGTCACCCACTTACAGCTTCTTATTCGCCTCTGTGGTGATGTGTTTCAGCAGCAAGGTTGGTTCCTTTGACCAACTCAGTAGAGATGAAGTTCCAATAGTCCTATAGCTAGTGGATGGGACTACTCTTGACATGGCTAAGTGGATCTTTTCGAACATGAGAAACCTGGTGCAGCAAGAGCCAAGACCAGCTGCTGTCCGTTATCCCAGGTTTCTGAGTCTCATTTTCAGCCATGTTTGTGGTGAGCAACTTTACAACTCTCAGCCCCTACTTAAATCTGCTGCATTCCCTGTCATAGGGAATAGAATTTTTCATACTCCTGTACTACAAAATGAGCCTCCTCTATCCACACCAATGAGGAGGCTGTTAGGTTTGGTGGAAGGACCCTCTGATGTGAGGGTGGATCCAGAAGCTGCTGCTCCCGTAACAAAATCCAAAGCCAGGTCCAAGCTTGTTAAAGGACCCTGGCAACTGAAGCTGGGCCTGTGAAAAAGAAGGCCAAAACAGCTCAGTCTGAGTCTGTTCCTTTAGCCTCTGTGGCTGAGGAGGAGCAGGCTCCTCACCCTGGCTCATCTGTTGAGCCCGAAGTCTTTGTGGCTGGTACCTCTGTGGCACAAGAGACTATGGAACAGGCCAGCCCCACTGTTCCTGACCCAGTCTCACACCCTGTCCAAACAGATCCTCTCCCCTCTCCACAATCACCCACTCCATCCATTCTCTATCACAGAAAATCAATTTCCAAAAAGAAATCAGCCCACAAAACCACCTTCTCTGTTCCCTCTCAACAAAGGGTGGTTCAGTTGCACAAGACGCAACCCCAGCTGCTCTCCTATTTTGGGAGCAGGTTCAGGCTCTCTTGGAGCTGCTTCACTCCAATCTGAGTCTCCCAGAGTCAGCCTAGACCTCTGGTTCCTCCCAACCAGGACCAGTGGTACAAACGGAGATACCCACATCAACTATCCCAGCCTCCCCACCGGACTGAGGATATTGGAAAGACAGGAGTCCTCTCCCTCCATATGTGTTCCCACACTGTCACCCATCATATCTCCTCACACCCTGAGTCTGCACGAGGTGTCCACGCTGCTGATATAGACCAATCAGCAGCTCAGCCTCAAACTTCTGCTCCCCATGATCCAGCTGTTTTGCACCAAACAGCTGCTGAGGGACCAACATCCCAAGCTGATAAACCTCAGGGATCCCACCATCCCTCTGGTGAGGCTGCTCCCTTCATGCAAATTCCATCAGCAGGTTTCACCACTGCTGATGTTGAAATGCATATCCCATCTCCCAATGATGAGGTGCCTTTAGACAAAGGCACTGCAGAGGGAACCACCACTGGTCTTCATGAGGGTGTTGCAACACAAGCAGCATCTGAAAGGCCCCAAACATCATCCCCTTCTCCTAGTGATGCAGCTACAGCCGCTGCTGAAGGACCCCTTGATCCCTCCAAACTGGGTCATCTTACTTTTGCCCAGGCTATGGAGCTTCTATCTAAAGTCCCTCTTCCCTCTCCATCACATCCTCAAACACCAGCTTCATCATCCTCTTCTCCATCTACCCACTCAAAACAATCTACCCATACACCTCCATCTCCCAAAGATCTGCCTTTGAAGGATCAGCTTTCTTTGCTGACCAACAAAGTTGGTTCTTTGGAAAACTCCATGCACTCTCTACCCTCCATCATATCAGACTCTGTGTCTGCACAACTTCAGGGGTTCTTTGATTTGTTCAAGGCCTCTTTCCCTACCACTCCACAGCCTGATCACTCTCCACAGCTGTTAGCACTCACTGCTCAGCTGCAAACTGTGTCCACCTCTCTTTCCTCTATTCTTTCCATACAGCAGGACTCTGTGTCCTCAATGACAGCCATTTCCCAACAGTTGTCATCACTTCTCACTTCTCACAACTCTACCATTCCAGCCACTCTGGCTAGCTTACAAACTCTAATTAGCTCCCTATCAAACTTTGTGTCATCAGATCTTGCTGATGTGCAAGATTCTCTAGAACTTCATCTTGCACAGCTGCAAACTCTGCTGTTCACAGCGTCTGACAGGGAAAACATTGTTAAGCTCACATCCCTTGCTGATTCCCTCTCCACTTCTCTTCAGACCTGTCTTTCCCATCTTACTGAGGTGAAGGATAACTTGGCTTACTTAGTGACTAGCCTTGTTGGTCCTAAACCTTCTACTAAACCTGCTGGCAAGCATGCTGACTTTGTGTCTTCAGGCAGACCAGGTGTTGAAGTCGCTGCTTCATCTCCTTCAAAGGGGGAGAAGTCATCTGCCTCGAAGACTAAGTCTAAGGGGGAGAAAACTTCTTCTCCTAAGGAGATACCAGTGTCTGCAACTCACACTGGTCAGCCAGCAGATGTCTTTGAAACAGGTGCAGCTGAAGGTGCCTCTCAAGCTGCTATGCCTACTCAGGCTGTCTCTCCAAACCCTGCTCAGTCTAAGGGGGAGGAAGTCATTCCTAAGGACAGGGCTAGCAGTAAAAGGAGGCACTTAATTCTATCTGAAGAAGAAGAAGAGGAAATTCCTGAGGCTGCTGTCACTACAGCAGCAGCTAAAGGAAAAGAAAAGGTAGCTGATGATCCCATACAGCAGAAACAGGCAGAAATTCAATTTCACAAGGCCAGGGCTAAAGAGATGGGTCTTCCTATGCATAAGTACTTTGAGTTTAGAGAAGAACAGCTTCAAGCTCTGGAGGAATTGAGAAAAGAAGAAGAATCTGCTAAAGCTGCTAAATCCTTTGCACTCCAAGAAGCAAAGAAAATTAAAATGTCTACCTTGGAGGTGCAAAAGAAAATAATGGAAGCTGCCAGACAATCAGCAGGGGAGAAAGAGAAGGAAGTAGAGAAAGGTACTCAGGTCTCTGTGACCAAATCAACAGTACCCCATGCAAGAGCTCAATACCACTTTGACAACTTGGCTAAGAAAAAGTTTCATGATGTTGCTGAAAGAAGGCTAGCTAAGGAAGCAATTGTCAAAGCTGTCCCTGTATCAAGGAAAGGCAGTCAGTGGAAGCTTAAAATAAAAAGGATGGGTGCAACAGGCCCAGAATTGGAAACTTATGACCACACTGATGTAGCTCAGATGGGATACAGGGAGTGGATTGAGCTGGCAGTTGCCCTGAGTGAATCAAAGTCTGAAACTGCTAAACAGATCAGGGCATATGTCAAGAAGTTGATGGAAAGAGTAAAGGATCTTGGCCTGATATCTAAGGAAATTAGTGAATGTGTCTTTGTGACACATCCAAAAATAAAGGCCAGGAGAACAAAGAAGGACACAGAGATGGAGCTACTCCTTACACTGATCGAACAGGGCGACTATGCCATTGAAATGAAGGGAGTTGATCATAGCCTGCCAAGTGGAATAGAGTTTGAGGATGGCAAAATTATTGAAGAACCTGAGCTGGGGGCATTTTTTTGTAGATCCCCTAACTCAGAAGAAGTGCTTCCAAAGAGCCTCAGAGCTGTACAAAGTTGATCTGAGACAACTTGCCGCCTTCAGACTTGCAGTTTCATTTAGGTAGTCTAGCAAATGGAGAGCAGCCGTCTGGGATCAGCTCAGAGGCTTCTATGAAAGAGGAGAGCTCAATGATCCCAAGTTCATGGTCATCAGAAGTGAAGTTGAGGAACTTGAGGATACAAGAGAAGAACTGGAAAAGATGTTCCAGGATCCCCCTCCAATGGAGTAAAGTCCATCTACCATCTGGGTAGGTGAAGAATGGAAGCTGTCCATCAGTTGGACAGGCTTACAGTTTTCTGCTCCCAACAAAAATAGTCCAATGTACATTAGTTGTACTCTATGTTACATATGTTGTAATTCTCTTTTACATTAGTTGTAAAATACATTAGTGCATTAGTTGTACTCTTGTAAAAACATGTGTTGTTGTATGTAATCAAGAATCAGTGTACATAAAAACTGATCTTTTACTATACTGTAATGTTGTAATTTTATTTCAGCAAATGTACTGTAAAAATATATAGTGATTTTTGATAAGACCAGCTTAGACTGGTTATTGCAAATAGGGGGAGATTGTTAGGCACAAAAAGGCCTCAGTCAAACCTGTTCTACATCTGAGGGGGAGATTTATAATCAAACCTGTTGATGCATTTGAAGGTTGAATTTAAGGCCTGTTATATGCCTTATTGAAGCCTGAAAATGATTTGCAATATTAGTCATAAGCTGTTCTATGTGTTGCATATGTTGCAACTAAGACAGTTTGTCCAAGCTGCTCTGTCTACTGAACAGGCTGGACATAAACTGTCTACGCTGCTCTACACTGGTGAGCAGCTTGGGCACTTTTAAAGTGTTCTGTTCTTTGTGAACAGAACCTGTTCTTTGTGAACAGGCTAAACACTTTATGGAATACGTTTCCAAGTCATCATGTATTGTTTTTGACTGCTAGATCAGTTTACAAAGTCGAAGACAAAGTGGAAAACAGAACTGCTCAGTCTGCCCAAGCTGTTCTGTAAACGTGAAGACAAAAGATTATTTGAAAAAGGGTGACAGACCTTTTTCTTATATCAAAATAGGCCTTTACAAGGAAGAAAGACGCAAAGTTGACATTCCTAAATTAGTTAAAGGCAATGCAACAGTAGACAAAGTAAAAAGACAAAAGTTCTGCACATGTGAAGACAAGTCTGCTTTTCAGAAAAGTGCAGAAAAGGTTATGTTGTCTTTTCAACAAGACTTCTCCTTTTTCATTCCGTCCAATGAAGATGTTTCTCTTAGATCCTCTGAGTGAGTATAAAAGGAAGCTTCTAAGGACAGAAAGAAGTGTGAAGAAAAGCTAAGTGCTGAAACCAAGAGTGAACGTGCAAGTGTGATTTTCATGCATGCAAGCCTTCTGTGTAAATCAGTATCTGTGTGTCTAAGCTGTTTTACATAAGCTGTTCCCTTAAGTCTTGTAAACACAGTGAGTGCTTCTTTGTGAGTGTATTCATTGTATTCTAGTTTGAGTTTGTCTTAGACTAGTAAACATACTGTTGTATCTGTCATCTCAGCTTGAACTATTCCGCATTCAAGCTTGTTTGTAATTAACAAATTGTTGATAATACATACAAACATTGAGAAAACAATGTGTAGTTTTTAAATAGCTGTATTCACCCCCCTCATACCCTGAAAACCTCTCTAAAATTTGTGCATCTAATGTATAAAATTATGCATTTAATGTTAAATTTTATACATTTGATAAATTTATGCATTTGATGTAAAAATTAACGCATATTATGATAAATTTTTCCACTTTATGTACGAATTCATACATTTGACAAAATTTGTGCATTTAATGTTCAAATTTGTGCATTTTGTGTAAAACTTGATGAATTTAAATTTTAAAGATAAATTAATGTTAGATTATGATATTTAATAATATTGAAAACCAATAATGATTTTAAGATATAAATGTAACTTTTAAATTTGTGCATTTGATGTATAAATTTGTGCATTTTGAAGGGTTTTCACGTTCTCACGGAAGTGAAGGGATATTATGTGATCCCAACCCATTATATTATATATATAGGGTCAGGTTCAATGGGGAACCTATGTGCATTGTGCAACTTGGGAACCTCCATACACCCTTAGATCTATATTTTCAATGGATCAGATTTTAGTGGCAAAGGGGTAATTAAGTTGAACTATGTTGCACTGGTGCACAACATATCACGCACGGAGGGGCAAAATTGGAAGAAGGTTCATTTAGCTAAAATTCACCTTCCTTCGTTGCATACCGCGATTCTAGCCCTCCTTCCATAATCGGTATTTGCTCCGGATTTCGCTCAAGATTCTTCCCTCCATCTTTTTCCCGAAAATCGCTCATTAATACTCAAATAGATTAAGCTTTGTTCTTCAAGTACACAGATACAATGCATACGGTTCAAGGGTTTTCAAAAAAAAAGGGAAAAACAAACATTCACGTGCGAACAACCGGTTTTTTTTTTCACCGTTGCAACTTCGATTATTTTGTTACATGGAAGTGCATTGTTTCATATTTCGTGTTCATTGAGGTGTTTAGTTCATAATCGAAGTGCGTATGTCATATTTGGAGGTTTTTTATGCCCTAGTTAGTTTTGGGTTCAATCGATAGGGTGTTTAGTTCATAATCGAAGTATGTGTTTATGAAGGTTTGAGTTGCATCTCTTTTGAAAAGCATTATGCACCGACTTTAAGACTTAGCGGCTGCAGGTTGATTGTAGTTCACAAATGCATATGTGTGAATGTTTTATCTAGCGGGTTTTTAGTAAATTTTAGTTGGGGATGCATAATGCATGTATGGTATGTGTAAGATATCGGACTGATAATGAGTTAGTGCATAATGGTGTTCATCTTTTTTTGTTAATGCATATGAGGACTGATAATGTTTGTAATTTATGGACTGATAATGAGTTAGTGCATTATATTAATGTTAAATTTGATTATGCATGTTTAGTGTGTACATTTTGATGATGTTAGATTGTATATAAGATATTTACACATTTTGAAAAGTAAATTACAGTATGGGGTGGTTTGTCTAAAACTCAATGTCTCATATGTTAAGGAAATTTCAATATGCATATTAAGGAAATTTCAGTATGCATATAAATTCAATTTCAATAATGTTTATGCATTGAAGATATGCATATAAATTCAATTTCAATCGGAAATCTAGCTACAGGTGTGGAGATGAAAACCGTATGAAGACATCATGGATAGAAAGTCAAAACAAATGCAATCTATTTTAACTAAACACTCCACAATTTTAGCAATTACCATAATATATATCCGGTTATCTGAATATAGAATATTTTAAATATCTTAATCTAACTAAATAATTGTTTAAACTTCCAATTATACCCTTATTGTATCATTATTTAATATATTGTGCATTTTTTGTTCCCCCGGTTCACAATGCATCGTGGTGTCCCATTGAACCTCAAATTATATATATATATATATATATATATATATGTGTGTGTGTATATATATATATAATACTATATAATAAAGGGCGTATAACGGTTACATTCTCCATTACGGTTTTGTTGAAAATTCAGAACAACTCCAATCAAAACACTACACGTGTCTGTTCCCTTCCCACGTTCTTCTTCTTCTCCATGGATTCTGCTTTCGTTTCGACACAGGACACTCGCCTCATCTGATTCGATTCTGATTTCATCTCCATTGCGACATAATCTGGTATGTTTTTAGGTTTTTGATTGCCTATTCTTCTTTTCTTCTCCTCTTCTTCCATGTGATTAATCTGGTTTTGTTCGTCTGAGTGGTTGGTGAATGATTGATGTTTGCATCTCCACTCAATAAGTCATCTATGGTGGTTTCCCCTGCTCACTTTGTCGCTTTCCAGTTTCAGATTTCATTTCTCTGCTTCGAATTTCAAAGGTCATCCCTTGCCTCGTTTCACCATTGCATGTGTCTTTCTGTGAGATTTGGGCTTGATTCTTACCGGAATTTCTGTCAATTTCTGGTTTGATTTTCCATGGAGTTCATACAACAACAGGCGTAAAGTTAAGGCCATTCTAAAATCGAAAAATTAGAATCCAATCATACTCTTTTTATTCATCGTTATCAAAGGCGAGATGGCCAATCAACAATCGAATTTCACAAGAAACAATGATTTGGTGTTCTTCAATTTCGATTCTTCTCCTCCATTCTCGTGTTTAATATGAACTTTCTCTACTTCTCAGATTGTATTGCACTTGACTTGCTTTCTCTATATTCAAAGATTTCAAGTAGAATTTTCCAGATTATGCTCATGTTGCAGCGCCAAAAAAGATGGTATGTAATTTTAGATGCATATCAACTATTTGATGAAATGTGTAACTCAAATGTTTTGGTTATTTTAAGTTTTATTATGACTTTATGAGGTAATTTTGCAGATTTGATATGAGTTCCATTTAAGTTGCTTTGTTTTGATTGTTAATGACGATTCATTTTTGGTTCTGATGAAGGGCTACAAAGGTTTGTCATTGGATAATTAGGGGCTTAACAACAATGCATCACATTATAATGTGAATACATGACTTTTTTGTTACTTCTAAAAGCTGAATTAATATGATATTTTATCTTATGAACATTACTAATTAATTTGATGGATTTAATTACATGCCTGGTGTCTTTTTGAAACTCAACACCATCATGTTTAAAAGGTCTATGGGGGCATGGTTAATCAAATACTCAGCTGCAAGTTATGAGTTTGTTTTTCTTTCACGGTTTTGCCGGTTGTCTACTCTGCACTATCACATCACTTTACAATGGTTGTGATGAAATATTCGCATCTGCTTAGAAGATGGTTGCTTTATGGGATTGCTGTCAACTTAAATACTATTTTGTTCATGACTGTCCTGTCTCTTTTAGTAGTTGGATGTTGGCTTGTCATCAGCGCCTTGATGATGGTCTGTGAGGGCATGAAGTTTTTAGAATCTGCTAATTCCATGCTTTCAATCGGGTACTTTTCGTACTTTTCGTTGTAATCTACTTTTGTGAGCATTTTTCCATATCAAAAATACCACTCTATAGCATCTTTTATCATTCAAATTACGTATTGCAACAAAAGTTTGAGTCCACTATCGAAATCTTGTTACAGGTTTGATTTTGGAAGATTGGTTATTCAATAAAAATGGATGTTTCTGGTTGGTTGGCAACTTGGCATTAGAAGAAAGAAGGAAACACGAGAAAACGAGGTAATGTCCTTTTATTGTAATTCTAAATTGAGGATATTTTTGTTTATGAAAATTTAGTTTGTTCATTGTTAATAGAATTCACAAAATTAAACTATGGATGGTAGTAAAGCCAAAAAAAATATAGGTGACAGAATTTACAAATTGATTACAACTTTTCTTGTTTTTGAGTAAAAAATACTTCATTCAGATCTAGGCCCTTCACTTTATCTACTATGTGTTGCTCTGTTACTCCACATTTCCACTCCTATCTATGTGGCTTCAGTTTTGAAAGGATTCATTAAGTAAATATTTGAATATGTTTTTTGTAGGTTGGAGTTGATTTTCCTCTAGGCAATAGCCGTCAAGCCATCGATTGGTATTTTACTGCCATAAATCGAATATGTTTCATGTAATGTTTATAAGGCAGTGAGTTTGATTTTGATGATTATGTCCCAATGAACCTTTTTATTTCATTTTGGAATCAATTATTATTGCTGAATGACAGAAAACAACTTTTTTGTGTTCGCTACTGTTTTGTGAAATGTGGATAAATTTTGAAGTTCACTGTATGGGGTTTTATGAACTTATGTATCAATGTATGTTGGTGTTCTAGCATAAATATATTCCTTTTGTGGCAATGTATTTCCAAATAGTGTTTGACTGCATAGGTGGATGTTATTTCTTTGCAATTGGGGTCGATTTATATCATATTGATTTAGCAACTAAGCTTGCATCATAATCTCAATTAACTGAAAGATAACACATCTCTACGTTAGGCATTATAACAACAATTTCCATTGCGACAGAAAAAACCGCTACTTTACTTTGTTTGTCTTCCCTTGTATACACATCAACAGCTTTTTTAAGATTTTTTTCTGGTATGTTTCAAAGTTTCCTTTTGCCTCTTTGTGTGTGTTCGAGTGGTGGTTCATGTTAAAACTTTAGGGTAATGATTTAAGCACAGTGATTCTTGTTTTTGTGGGTTCCTTATCTATCTTTGCTTCTTTCGATAATTATTTTTTAGGAATTTTTCAAATTTCTTTTTTTGGGGTACTGTACATAACGATTTCTGGGCTCAAACACACAGACAGACAAACCAGTGGTACCATAATGTGTATGCTTTTTTGGCTTCAAACCGAGTTTTGGATCGTTTGTTTCTGCTTCAATCACCCTGAAAATTCCATATTCTCCAGTTTCTGGATCTGAACTTATTTACATGGAGAAAGAGATGTGAGTTATTAATTCTTAGTTTCTTACATATTTACGACGTTTTATCTATGGTCTTCGCTTATTTGGTTTTTTACATGATTATCATTTCATATACCAGGGATGAAGTGGTGATGAAAACTGCTATCAATGTTCTTGGAAATCTAGCTGATACTCTTGGAAGTGATGTTGGGTCATTAATTCAACAAAATCTCTCAAGCAAAGATTTTCTGAACGAATGTTTGACCTCAGATGACCATTTGATTAAGAACTTACTGAGTGGGCCAAGTTGGCCGCCGATCGTGCTATTTCTGTTCAAGGCTCTGCCTGTCGGTACATACTTTCTTTTTTCCTTTTTCTTTTAGAGGTCCCTACATGCATATATGGTAGAGTCGGGTTCGGGGATTGCATTCAGTTAGTTAGGTCATTATTGTTTTCTGACATGGAAGGGATACAACATAATTTATTTCAAGCCATTGCATTTACCCCATGGTGTTGGGAAATAGTTTAAGTATGTTCAAACTGTTAGTTAGACTTCTCAAACTGTTAGTAGATTTTAAATGTAAATCCAAAGTTCATGCTTCTAGTTGAAGAAACTCGAGCTGCCAGTGTAAAAGTTCAAGCTGCCAGAGCAAATCAACTCGAGCTGCTCAGTTCATGCTGTCAAGAGATTCTAGCTGCTCAACAGTTTCATAAACAGAAAGTGCTGATTTTCAGGAAAGATATCTACACGAAGATTCCAGCATATCTACGATCAGAGAAGTCATAGTCCTTCAAGGAAACAAGTCCAAAAAGCAATATAAATAGACAGAATAGGTTTTCTATTGTATAGAAGTTTTCTGCATATTTTGAGTCTGTAATTGCTTTGTTGATTAAGTTTTCATAAGCCTCTAAGGTTGTAAAACCCTAAGAACAGTCTGTGTTCTTCGTCTAATCAAACAGATTAGAGGTGATTGTAATCATTGAATTCAGCAATACAAACAGTTTTGATTACTTCTTATGTTTTATGCTTCATTGATTCTGAAAGTTTTTGTTAAAATAATTAAGTGTTATTCCGCAAACTTCTTAATTAAACTTTGATTCAAAGCAAGATTATTGATTTATACTCTGATAAATTTAAATCAGTTAATCTTGGTTATTCAGTTTTAGATCCTGACAAGTGGTATCAGAGCCACAGGTTGTTCTTTGTTTTTCAAAGTCGAAAACTTTCTTTCAAATTTTTAATCTTTTTGCAATGGAATTTGAAAATAGCAGCAGTGGATCTGGGCAAGGACTCAAAGTGCCTATGCTCAAGCCCATTGAGTTTGAGATGTGGAAACTAAGGATTCAACAGCATATCCAATTTATTGACTATGCCATATGGGAAGCTGTTGAATTTCCTCCTGTAGTTGATCCAGAACTTGATGAGGAGGGAAAACCAGTCAAAACCCCTCCAAAAACTGAACAAGAAAGGAAGGCTAGAATGAATGAAGTGAAAGCTCTTACACTTTTACAAATAGCCATTCCTAATGCTTATCAACATCAGTTCAAAAAGTTTTATACTGCTCATTCTCTTTGGAATGCTTTAGAGAAAAGATTTGCTGGTAATGCCAGTACCAAGAGAAATCAAAAGGATCTTTTAAAACAGGAGTATGAGAACTTTTCTGGTGGCAAGAATGAAAACCTTACTCAAATCTTTGACAGGTTCAACAAACTGATCAGTGAATTAGAAAGTGCTAAAGTCAGCCTGGATCAAGATGAAGTCAACAGGAAGTTTCTCAGATCTCTTGGAGGTGACAGTTTATGCTGCCCAATGGAGAACAAAAGACACTCTCTATGAAATACACTTGGATGATCTGTACAACAGTCTGAGAGTGTTTGAAACTGAGATTGATACTAAAAAGAAATCCTTTTCTTATAATCACAATGCTGCTCTTCTGTCTTCTGAAAAATCTAACAGCAGTGATTCTTTTTCAGGTGGTGATGGCAACTCTGAAGCTCACTATGAGGCTTTTGTTGCCAATGATGGACTATTTGCTCTAAATGCTGAGGACTTAGAACAAATTCATCCAGATGATCTTGAAGAGATTGATTTAAAGTGGCAACATGCAATGCTGACCATGAGAGCCAAAAGGTTTCTTAAAAGAACTGGAAGGACCAACTTTCAAGCCAGAACAGAAGGCAAACCAGCTTTTGATAAATCAAAAGTTGAATGCTATAAATGCCATAAGCTTGGTCACTTTGCCAGAGAGTGTAGATCTCAAGGTCAACAGTCATCAAGGACTTCACAGCCCAATCAGACATCCTCATCAACAGCACTTGTCTCTCAAGAAGACAATGTGTTTGACTGGAGTGATCAGACAGAGGAAGAGTTTCAAAATCAAGCTCTAATGGCAGAAACATCAAATGTCTCCTCCACTGAACTACCATCTGAGGTAAATTCTAAACTCTGCTCTCAATCATGCAAAAATATGGTTAAAAAATACAGAGATCATAATGAGAGCATGTGCAAAACTCTAGCTAAGATGGAAGAAAGGAGATATGAATACATGCAAGCCATAGAAGATCTGGAAAAACAGATCAATGATTATAAGGATAATGAGATTCAAATGGGGTATGATAGAACCTATCATGAGTGGGAGAAAAAGGAACTCAATAAGAAAATAGAATCTCTGAATAAAAAGGTAGAAGAGACTGAACAGAAGGTGTTAGAGGCTAATAAGAAACTAGAATCTGTTAACATAGATCTAGGTAACTTCAAGTTGGCAAATCAAAAGCTGGAACACCTAATGGAAGTACAATTTAAAGACAGGGTGAAATCTCAGGTTAATCCCAAAGAAGGTATAGGATATAGGGCCACTCCTCCTCCATACAACAACAAGTACATACACCCAATGAGTGAGGTTGCTGATAGACTAATCAATGAACCACTAGATGAGTCTATGACTATTGTAGATCCTATCCTTGACAACAGTCTTGAATCAAAAGAAGATCAGATTCAAAAAGGAGACTGTGAGAAAGATCACAAAACAATGAGTGCACCCATAGAAATCCAAGCTCCCAGTAGGAAAGGAAAAGAGAAGATGAGTGTATGCAATGCTACTCCACAAGTTTCTGTACTTTCTAACTGTAACACTGCATCTTCTTCAAAAAATAATACTAAAGGTAAGAATGTTCCAGTCTGCACATGTCAAAAGCATGGTGTTCAAAAGTTTCCCAAACAACAGCAGGTAAGGGGAAATCAGAGGAACAAGAACCAGAAATTGTCAGATAAATCTGGTTCTCCAATTCAAACTGTCAAAAGATGTTTTCACTGTGGAAGGAAGAATCACTTAGCCAAGGATTGTTTGTATAAACCAGCTGTTGCAAAACAGACTGTGAATCACACAAAATCAAATCCTATTCAGGCAAAGCACTCAAAGGTAAAACCTTCCACATCAGTTCCAAAGAAAACAGTTGATCACAGGTTTTCAAAAGTTAATAAAAAGCAGTCCACGCATCAAAAACAAGTTTTGGCAAAGCCTAAATCAAGTTTTAAACAAATATGGTGTGTCAAGGACAAATCTTCAGCTCAAACTACTAATACAAAAGATCAGACTGTTAAGTCAAAATCTGAAGCTGTTAGTGCAAAATCTGAAGCTGTTAGTGCAAAATCTGAAGCTGTTAGTGCAAAATCTGAAGCTGTTAGCACTACAAACACAGATCAAGCTGCTGAGCATCAATCTGGAACTGCTAGTGAATCATCTGAGACTGATAGCAGAAAAGATGATAAAAATAACTGGATACCTCATATCCTCACTAAATACTCTCCAAAAACACCATCAGTAGATCTCACAAAATATAAAAAGTCAAAAACAGTGTTTAGTTATGTCAATATGCAAGGCCAACCCAAAACCAATTTGGTTTGGGTTTACTCCACTACTGACTGAGCTGTTAATTGTGCAGGGTAACCACAGGTCTCCTCATAGAACAAGATGGCATTTGGACAGTGGATGCTCTAGGCACATGACAGGCAATCCTGAGTGCTTGTCAAATTTCAAAGGTTTTGATGGAGGTTTTGTTGCATTTGGTGGCAACTCAAAAGGAGGTAAGGTTACAGGTAAAGGTACTGTTAATGCAGGCAACATGACATTCCATGATGTTTTGTATGTTGAACAGCTTAAGTACAATTTATTAAGTGTCTCTCAAATCTGTGACAAACAAAACACTGTTTTGTTCACAGATTCTGAGTGCATTGTTCTTTCTAAAGATTTCAAAGTTCCTGAAAATCTTGTTTTACTAAGAACACCAAGAAAGGACAATGTCTACTGTTTGGACACAGATCTTTTATCTAAATCAAATACCTTAAGCTGTTTGATATCCAAAGCATCATCCAATGAGTCTGCTCTTTGGCATAGAAGGATGTGTCACATGAACTTCAAGTCCATGAATATTTTAGTCAAAAAGAATCTGGTAAGAGGCTTACCACAAAAGGAGTTCATCTGTGATGATCATTGTGTAGCATGCCTTAAAGGTAAGCAACACAAAACTCCTCATAAGGCCAAAGAAGTAAATTCAATCTAATTTGTTCTTCAGTTGCTACATATGGATCTATTTGGTCCAACTTCTGTTTTGAGTTTGAATAAAAGGGCTTACTGTTTAGTCATTGTTGATGATTTCACCAGATTTACTTGGGTTTACTTTCTTAGGTCCAAAGATGAAACTGCTGAACTAGTTAAGTCTTTTATCCTTAGATAGAAAACCAATCCAATTCCAAAGTTAAGGTGATAAGATCAGACAATGGAACTGAATTTAAAAATCACATTCTAAACAGTTTCTGTGAGTCCAAAGGTATTGCTAGACAATATAGTGCACCAAGAACACCACAGCAAAATGGTGTAGCTGAAAGAAAGAACAGAACATTAATTCAGGCTGCTAGAACAATGCTAGCTGATTCAAATCTGCCAATGACTTTCTGGGCAGAAGCTGTTAATACAGCTTGTTATGTTCTGAATAGGGTTCAGGTCGTCCAATCACAAGGGAAAACTCCCTATGAGTTATTCCATAACAGAAGTCCCCTAATAGCTTTCGTCAAGCCTTTTGGATGCCCATGTACTATCCTTCACACTAAGACTCACTTAGGAAAGTTTGAAAGTAAGGCTGAAGAAGGATTCTTTGTAGGATACTCAAGTCAAAGCAAAGCCTATAGAGTATACAACAGTGTGTCTAAAACAATTGAAGAAAGTGCCAATGTTGAATTTAATGAAAATACTGCTAATATCAAAGGCACTGGTCCTGATTGGTTGTTTGATTTAGATTCACTAACAAATTCTCTGAGCTTTGTTGAGTATACTGCAGAAGCTGATGCATACAGGATTGAAGCTGCCAACCCAAATTCTCATGCTGTCAATACAATTTCTCAAGCTGTTGGCACAAAGTTTCAAACTGCTGCAGATTCACCAAGTTGGGATGATTACACCACTCTACCACTTCTATCTTGTGATCCTCCAGGGGTCCTAAATGATACAAATCCAGACACTGAAGTGCCACTCCCAAGTTCTGAAAGAACAGCTCCAACACAACAGGAAACAGTCCCAGATTCAAGTCAAGCTGTTTCAGAACCTGAATCATTCACTGGTTTTGATGGAGATGATACAAATCTTGGAACTTCTTTTCAAACAGAGAGAGAGCCCACACTAAGAGTTCACAAGTATCACCCTCTCAATCAAATACTGGGTGATCCAAGCACTCCTGTCCAAACAAGGAAGATGGTTCACAATGAGACTGCTGCTGCTGAACTAGCAGTTCCTGAATTCAGTCTAGCTGCTTTTGAACATGCCTGTTTCATGTCTCAACTGGAACCTAAAAAGGCATCAGAAGCATTAAAAGATTCATCTTGGATTGAGGCAATGCAAGAAGAGCTTCTACAGTTCAAGATTCAGAATGTATGGACTCTGGTGGATCTTCCTAAAGGCAAGAGAGCAATTGGTACAAGATGGGTGTTCAGAAACAAGAAAGATGAGAGAGGAATAGTCATCAAGAATAAAGCAAGGCTAGTAGCCCAAGGATACACTCAAGAAGAAGGTATAGACTATGATGATGTATTTGCCCCAGTAGCAAGGATTGAAGCCATCAGACTCTTCTTGGCATATGCAAGCTTCAAAGGATTTAAAGTGTATCAAATGGATGTCAAGTCTGCTTTTCTGTATGGGACAATTGAAGAGGAGGTATATGTGTGTCAACCTCCTGGTTTTGAAGACTACAAGTATCCAGACAAAGTCTACAAGCTAGACAAGGCTCTCTATGGTCTCCATCAAGCCCCAAGAGCATGGTATGACACTCTGTCATCCTATCTTTTACAGAATGGATTCAAAAGAGGCACTCTGGACAAAACACTTTTCACTAAGTCCATCAAAGCTGAGATTCTACTTGTCCAAATCTATGTTGATGACATCATCTTTGGCTCAACAAATGACTGTTTGTGCAAAGAATTTGAGTCCCTAATGCACAAAAAGTTTCAAATGAGTTCAATGGGAGAACTCACATTCTTTCTAGGGCTGCAGGTTAAATAGAAGCCTACTGGTCTATTCATAAGTCAATCAAAGTATGTCAAAGACATACTGGAAAAGTTTGGCTATCAAGATACAAAGGTTGCAAGCACTCCAATGGATCCTCATAAGCAACTTCATACAGACAAAGATGGCATAGATGTGGATATTCATCTATACAGATCCCTTATAGGATCTCTCATGTATCTAACATCTTCTAGACCTGATATAATGTTTGCTGTCTGTGTGTGTGCTAGGTTTCAATGCTCTCCAAAGGAGTCTCACTTGGTTGCTGTTAAGAGAATCTTTAGATATCTTAAAGGCCAACCACATTTAGGCCTATGGTATCCTAAAGACTCTCCTTTTGTACTAACTGCTTATTCTGACAGTGACTATGGTGGTTGCAACATTGACAGAAAATCCACAACTGGTGGATGCCAATACTTAGGAGCAAGACTGGTCTTTTGGCAATGCAAAAAGCAGACAACAGTGTCCACATCATCTACTGAAGCAGAATATGTAGCAGCTGCAAGTTGCTGCTCACAAGTAATGTGGATCCAAAATCAGCTTAGAGACTATGGTATGAATTTCTTATCCACTCCTATTTAGATTGACAACTCAAGTACAATCAGCATTGTGCAAAACCCAGTGAAATTCCCAAAAACCAAGCATATAGAAATCAAATTTCACTTTATCAGAGATTGTAATGAAAAGAAGTTAATCCAAGTTACCAAAATACATACAGATGATCAGTTAGCTGATCTATTCACAAAACCTTTTGATGTAGGAAGGTTCACTTTCCTAGTATCAAATATTGGTATGGTAAACATGGATTAATTGATTTTCATTATTATCTACTCAGTATGCTTATTTAAGGGGGAGATACTGTTTCATTGAAAAGTTGCATAATTTCTAACTAACAGCTTGAGTATTTTCTCAAGCTGCTAGTTCATTTTCTCATGTTGTTAGTTGTTTTCACTTGATCTGTCAAAGTGTGCAGGGTATTTGGGTAATTTCTCAAATGTGTGCGCGGGACCCAACCTTTTCGAAACCTTTATAGGTCCCAGCTTCGTTCAGTTGTAACTACCAGTTACATATTCTTCTTCCACGGCCTCTTGCTTTCTCTCTGAATGAATCACACATCCTTCTTTCAAACCCTAAACCATCGTTTCTTCATCAATGGAGTTTGTAAAAGAACACAACTGCCTCCCATACACCCTAAAACACTCTGAACTTCAACCGTTTCATGCAATGATGGATTTCCTCAGGCACTCCCATATCCATTATGCCCTATCCATTAACCCTACTATATACATCTCCCATATTGAACAGTTCTGGAATCATGCATCTGTTCAAACCATCAATGGAGTGCCTGCCCTCATATCCAAGATTGATGAAACTGTCATCAATATCACTGAGGAATCCATCAGACATCACTTGCATCTTCAAGATGCCTCAGGTATAACCGACCTATCCCTTCAAGCTTTACATTTTGGTCTTCAAAATATTGGTTATAGGGGTCCTGCTGATTCTTTTACTTTTCTTAAGGCACACTTTTCTACTAAATGGAAATACCTTGTGCATATTATTCAGCAATGTTTAAGCCCCAAAAGAACTGGTTGGTCTGAGTTTTCTTCAAATATTGCCACTACCTTAGTGTGCTTTTCTACTGGCCAACAGTTCAATTTTTCTAACATGATTTTTCAGGGGATGTTGAGGCATCATTCCCTAAAGAATGGGAAATTTCTGATGTATCCTAGGTTTTTGGCAGAAATTATTGCACACACCTGCACAACTCCACATTTACATAAACGGATACATGTTTCCCATAGGCACTCACTGTCTTCAATCAAAAGGCTGTTAAAGCCAAGTGCCAATTTTGTAAGTATAGATGTTCCATTGCCTTCTGCAATGATGAACATCATTCCAAGAAACAGAGGAGAGGGTCTTGAGCAGGCTCAGCCTAACATCACTGCTACACCCCCAAGACCCCAACCCACTCCTCATGATACAAATATTCCCTCTGATCCTTTTGAACAGCCAACTCGCCCACTAAAATTCTTATACAAAAGGAAAAAGGGACCAGGAGCTCCTTCCTCCTCCTCCCTCAGACAAGAGTCATATATCCCTGTGCAGGAGGACACTTCTGCACAGCATATCCAAAGGGAACCACTTGAGGAAACTCTCATCCTCACTCAGGAGGTGAACATCTCTTCAGAGATGGTTCATATGGGTTCTGTGGCTGGCACTACTGATGTTTCTGCAAAAGAGGCACAGGAAAGTGCCAACATCTCTAAGACCACACCCATGGCAACAGCCAGTGTGCAAACACAAGCTGGAAGTCCCCAGTACCAAGAACAGAGGGGCCCAGAGGTTTCTACTTCTGGTATTAATGTCAGTGATAGATCACAAGCACCTCAGGGGTTTTCTGATCTTGAGACAAGTCTGCAACTCATGCTTTTGATGGATCCTAAGCTGAAACCTGTTGTAGCCATGTTGGAATATCAAATGTCCATCATTGCTGCACAGGGGGCTCAAATTTTTGCTCTCAAGCAGGCAGAGACTGCTCAGAATAAAAGAATGGATTATCTTCACAAAGGGCTCACCCTCTGTGGAAATAAAATCATGAAGTTAGAGCAGATGATTCAAACCCAAGGGGCAAAGGTTGTAGGTCCTTCTGACCAAACCAATGCTTCCAAAAAGGGGGAGAATCAGGAGGTTCCCAAATCAGTCCAAGCAGCTCCAACACCATCAGTCCAAGCAGCATCAACAGTCCCACCTTCTAGGCTAGCAGTCCCAACAGCTTCTCAAGCTGTTAGCCTAGACACTCAAGTTGCTTCTTCAAAAGCTACTGGAGTTGTGATCAGGGAAGGCATTCAAGCTCCATCAAGTACAGTCCAAGCATCTGCTGCAAAAGACAAGGGCAAGGGCATTCTTATTGAATCTCCAAAGCACAAATTCTCATCCAAAGAAGCCCAGATTGCCTTTGATGCTGAAGTTGCCAAGAAATTGGCAGAAGAAATGGACAAAGAATTAGATCAGCAAGCCCAGCCCCCAATAGATGATGATGAGACATTAGGTGATTACCTAAAGGGGTTTGTGGGCAAACAAGGTGAAAAGAAGAGAAAGATGCCAACAGGGCACACCAAGGCTGAGCACAGAAGATTCTTAATCAATTTTGCCTTTGCAGCAGGAATTCCAAAGAAAATGGCTCAGTCCATGACTACTGAAAAGCTGCAGGAGATACATGATAAAGAAATGGAGAAAAGAAAGAAAACAAAAGTCTTTCCAGAAGTTCATTCATCCCAAGAAGTCCAACCATCTAAGAAATCAGTCCAAACTGAAGCTGCTGCTAGTGCATCTGTTCCCACTGATCAAGTTGTTATTCCTTCATCTGTTAAGAGAGTGCTATTTGAGCAACAAATGCAAAAGATCATGGAGATAGAAAAGTTGATTGATCAACATGATTTCACAAAGCCTCAAATCAACTACTGGTTTGCTAAGTCACTGGATGAAAGAGACTTAAGGGTCAAGTTTGTAATAAGGAGAGAGTCTGGACCAGAAGAAGAGTTTGATACATTCTGGCAAATGGTTCAAAAGATGACCAGGGATGAGCTAATAAAGATGCACAATATAGGGTTTGTTTCACAAGTGAGATCTGCTCTACCACAAGTGAAGCAACTTATCAGAGATCTAAGTTCAGTTGCTGATCCTGAATTTGCAAGAAAAGAAATAGAAGATGCTGAGAAGAAAGGGAAAAAGACCAAGGAAGTTCATATTTTTGTCAAATCCAGAACTTACAGAATCAAATTCACAGATGGGTTTGGTATTTTCTTCAATCTCGAGTTTTATAATTTTTCAAAAGATATGCTGCTCCAAATAAAATCAGTTAGGATATCTTGTGATAAAGAAGAGATGAAGAGAGAATTTTTGAAGGCTATAGATCATAAACTTGCACAGTTGTAAGTTTTTGAAAGCCTTGGTTTATAAATAACAGTTTACTTTTTCATTTCCATTTTTGTATAGAACTTAAAGTCTTGTATAAAGAATTTAAGTTAGGGGGAGATTGTTGGGAAATAGTTTAAGTATGTTCAAACTGTTAGTTAGACTTCTCAAACTGTTAGTAGATTTTAAATGTAAATCCAAAGTTCATGCTGCTAGTTGAAGAAACTCGAGCTGCCAGTGTAAAAGTTCAAGCTGCCAGAGCAAATCAACTCGAGCTGCTCAGTTCATGCTGTCAAGAGATTCAAGCTGCTCAACAGTTTCATAAACAGAAAGTGCTGATTTTCAGGAAAGATATCTACACGAAGATTCCAGCATATCTACGATCAGAGAAGTCATAGTCCTTCAAGGAAACAAGTCCAAAAAGCAATATAAATAGACAGAATAGGTTTTCTATTGTATAGAAGTTTTCTGCATATTTTGAGTCTGTAATTGCTTTGTTGATTAAGTTTTCATAAGCCTCTAAGGTTGTAAAACCCTAAGAACAGTCTGTGTTCTTCGTCTAATCAAACAGATTAGAGGTGATTGTAATCATTGAATTCAGCAATACAAACAGTTTTGATTACTTCTTATGTTTTATGCTTCATTGATTCTGAAAGTTTTTGTTAAAATAATTAAGTGTTATTCCGCAAACTTCTTAATTAAACTTTGATTCAAAGCAAGATTATTGATTTATACTCTGATAAATTCAAACCAGTTAATCTTGGTTATTCAGTTTTTGATCCTGACACATGGGGTTTCAGGTGCTCTACTCTTTCATCACCAGGGGCGAGTAGTAAACTTATGGTTCTGGAACGTAGAGGTAGGAAGTGAGATGTCACAGCTACACACACAACTACTTGTTCAGGGCTGATTGATGATCAAATTCACACGACTACATCATAGAGTACATGAATTAGCCCATGTCATCCTGTCCAAAATGTCTTTGGTTGTTGGGGTATAGGAGTTAAGAAAAAATTTAAAACTTTTATCTCATAGAACACAACGTGCTGCTATTTTCCATTTTACCATCATCCGTTTTCTTTCCATACTTACCTCTTCTTTCCATGCCATCTGTGTCTTGCTGTCACACAATTGAATTACATGCATTTCTCTGTTTAACAATATACTTGATGTGGGAAGATGGATTGCACACATATTAAGAACCCATTCCATTTTGCATATTTTTTCTCTCTTTAAAATTTCACTTTTTCATCCCCTATTTATAAATTTCATACATGTACGATGTCGATTTTGAGTCTTGCACCAGTCCAGGTTATATAGTCGGTACTTGGTTTTGTGTCTCTTTTTTTTCGTGTCTTCTCTTGGCAATTCAAAGCCTTACCAAGCCACTTTACATTTACACAACCGGAGTTTTTGCATAATCCTCCAATTTCATCTTTAGGTGTTTTTCAAAGTTTTTAAAATAATACATTCATGAAATGTTGTGTGCCATCTTTTGTTATGATCCCCTTGCTGGCCTGAAAGGTTTGAAGCATATAGGTTTTTATATCATGCGGTTGAAATGCCTAAATCCTATTTTGATTCCCCATATCATATGTGAAAAAATTGCATTAAATATATACAGAATGTCACAGTGATTAAATGTGTGGGTTTAGGATTGAAGGTTTGTTGGTTTGCTTGGCAGGAGAAACAATACTTTGTGTAATTTTGGCTCGGGTAATTTTTTTTACTATCAAGTGAAACTTTACTCCTTTGAATGGATTTTTATGAATGCTAAAGTTTAATTTGTTCTGGCCATATTTCCTTGTTTGTTTTGACAATATGATTTTTGGGTGAGCCCTTCTAAGACTCCAATTTGCTCATGTGCACCACTCTCTCATATGCACCAAGTCTTCTTTAGATTTCTTTTAAAATGATGTGCTATATCTATTACTATATAATAAAGGGCCTAAAACAGTTATATCTTCCATTACGGTTTTGTTGAAAAATCAGAACAACTCAAATCAAAACACAACACATGTCCCTTCCCTTCCCACGTTCTCTTCTTCTCCATGGATTCTGGCTTCCTGCTTCGTTTTCCTTGCGACACAGGCCGCCATCGCCTCATCCTCTTACGGTTGCTTTTTAAGTACACAGCCAATCAGCTTCTTCTACAACTTCCTCACGCCGGTTACAGCTCCATCTTCTTCTCCTTCTCCTAATCGGTTTCTCAGACAATGCGCCGGAGACTTCTTCTTCACCACCCATATCGGTTAATCCTGCGCCTCAGACTTCTTCTTTACCAATCATCTCCATTAGAACCGGGTAATCCATCGCTTCCACTTCTACTGTTACGCTTCTTGCATATCTTGTCCGCACGTCTGCATTACAACCACTTATGTTGCTATCAATCAAAATTCGATTACAATTTCATACCTAAATCGATACCATATATTTTGAATTTCATGGAATTTCATCTATTCGACTTTAACATCGGAATGGATTCTGCTTCTAAGCTTATGTTTCGATATGCTTTCGATTGTGTTCGTTTCTATTTTGGGGCCAGCATGTTAGCAACATATAATTTATGTACTATCATCTGATTCTATACTATTCGGTATTAGCTGTGGGTCTCGGTAGGTTGTGATTTCGGTACATGTGGTCTTGGTAGGCATGCAAAACACACACGCACACAACCTATTTCATTCTATTTTAATTGGTTTTATGCTGCAAAAAAAAAGAGGAAATAGGGCAATTTAAACATTCAATTGATCACACAAACATACATAGATGTTGTGATGCCTTCTTGGCCATTATTACGAACTTAAAATAGAACCATACACACACTGAAATTAAGCTTAATTACATGTATATATGAATGTAATGATGTTGTTGTAGCTGCGGTAAATTTGTGACAAACACAGCCACTCCAAGATTTATAAATCTTGGAGTTATTATGCATGCATAAACACACAAAATCCTTAGCTTATATATTTACTAGCTATGGATTTAAGGCTGGAAAAAGGGGTTGTTGCTTATTACTAAAAGATCAGTACGAGGCTTGCCTTGGAGCGAAGTCTCGGAGCCCTTTTTACATACAAACACACACCTCGCAACACTGCACAGAGCTGCACATATATTCATGTTTTCTTTCATTTTCCAGCAATAAGGCCAAAGGATTAAGGGCGATTGATGCATCTAAATGTTAATGTTTCATATTAAAAAACACATTGTGCACAAAATAAGTGGTTATATATACACTACAGCTGATGTCCATTGACCACAGGACACACACACAAGTTGTTTCTGATCAGCTGCATACATCCGAGACCTACACAACTGCATAAATCAGAGAAATTGTGTTTTACCTTTTATCACGACATGATTGAAGAATGTAATCATACTGCTAATTGCTAGAACAAACCAGTGAATATGATTTGTTTAGTTAGTTTTAGATTGATAAAAAATTTTGAATGTTGTTTCCTTTTACGTTTCAGTTTTCGGAATGAGATTTGTTGTTTCTACACACTTTGTGCCTCCATTCCTAGATTTTTTAAGAATTTTCAGTTGCTTATAAGCTTTGCTTGTTTGGCCATGTTACTTTGAATTTCTACTCTCCTTGTCTTTCATATACTCATTCTTCTCGGTCGACCTTCTTATTACAAACGAGCATCGAACTTTTATATTAATTTAAACTTTCGGTTTCATCTTGTGCCATCATCCAGTGTTAGGTTTCCCATTTATGCTTTGTATTCTTATTTATTGGGTTTAACTTTGTGTTATGTTTGTTGCTTAATTGTTTTAGAATGATGTGTGTTTGTTGCAATATGTAGGTAATTGTTCACTCATATTTTGTATTAGTGGAGATTGTAACATGTGCTGTAAAAATTTTGAGTAAAAAATGTTGTGTGTGGTTTTTTTGTTTCTTTTTTGTCATAATAGATGCCTCTGCCATTATAGTATGATTGTAGAGTCTTGGTTGAATTGTAAAAGGGATTGATTTCCTCTTTCCCAAAAACGAGGTTTTTTCTAAAGATTGAACATTTTTACAGTTTAGGTGGAATATGAATTGGGTTTATCTCACTTACATAAACAAGATTTTCTGGTGGTATTGGATTTTAGGAACAGATTTTGAGAGTGTATTCAGCTAAGCAGAGTAGTAGTCCCTGTGGATTGTGGTCATCATAAGCAATATGTAAGATTCTTTGGTATTTAATTTGATGAAGTATTTTCTTATGTTTTTATGAGGGTCAATGTTTCCATATTTATGCTTACTGCTTTACTCAAGAATTATGATAGAGAAAGGTCTGTTTTAATTTTGCAATTAGATGAATTATCACTAAGATTTTGGTATTTGTTTGTACATTATTGGTTCAATTTTTCTTATATGTCCATGAACTTTTTGAGAGTGTAGAGTAGTAGTCCCTGTGGATTGTGGTCATCATAAGCAATATGTAAGATTCTTTGGTATTTAATTTGATGAAGTTTTTTCTTATGTTTTTATGAGGGTCAATGTATCCATATTTATGCTTAGTGCTTTACTCAAGAATTATGATAGATAAAGGTCTGTTTTAATTTTGCAATTGGATAGATTACCACTAATGTTTTGGTATTTGTTTGTACATTATTGGTTCAACTTTTTTTATATGTCCATGAATATTTTGAGAGTGTATTCAGCTAAGCAGAGTAGTAGTCCCTGTGGATTGTGGTCATCATAAGCAATATGTAAGATTCTTTGGTATTTAATTTGATGAAGTTTTCTCTTATGTTTTTATGAGGGTCAATGTTTCCATATTTAAGCTTACTGCTTTACTCAATAATTATGATACAGAAAGGTCTGTTTTAGTTTTGCAATTCGATGGATTATTACTAAGATTTTCAGTACACAGCCAATCAAATGCATCTACAACCGTCCAAGCAGTTTACAGCCTCCTTTCTCCTCGCATTGGTCATTCATTTGCTTCACACCAACATTTCGTATGCTTCACAACCATTTCCAGGTCTGCTTCGATTCATCTTCTACTATTCAACCCTCGAATATTCTTTGCTCGTGTCTTCATCTTGGTTAGAAGCCTTCTCAATCGATTCAATTTCTAATTATTATCAGTTATTAAAATGATTTTGTGTGCTTTAAAACTAGGTGCTGGACTTATTCGATTCAAAGTCTAGGGTTGCAGTGCTTACGGATCTTTCGTTTGCGACTACCTCTGCCTCAAAATTTCAATTTCATGCCATATCCAGGTTAGGTTTCTTATTTGGTCTTCCATTTTGATTAATGTTTTTGAAAAGGTATTTATTGAATTCGTGGTACCATTTATTGCAACTTCAATCTTTTCAATTTTTGGATTTTCCATGATTTAACGATGTAATTTTGCCAATGACTATTCTGATAATTGGCTTTCATAGATTGATTTTACAACTTTGAATATCATTTGCCTCAATCACCATGAGATTGATGAATACTAATGAATATCCATTCATTTTACCTGATCAATTTTGGGAGTGAGATTTGTTGTTTCTCCATAATATGTGCTTTCAGTTTTCTTAGAATTTTTAGATATCTTGCTATTAAGAGCCCATAGTGGGTGTAATGTTATGTTATCATATTTGTTAGACATTTTATTTCGATCATAGGGAGTTGTTTTGTAATAATTATTTACTTAGTAGGTTCCTTGTATTTTATTTCCTTGTAATTTATTGGGAAAATGACATCAAATAGCTCTGAACTTTCGACTTTGTACACATATATGTAGTGAACTTTTTTTTGTGCACATTTGGTAGTCAAAGTTTTAAAATTGTTCCAATTTGGTAGTTGGCGTACCTGTTAACCGGTTGCTTCCGGTTTCGATGCCTACGTGGGCAATTTTTTTAATGACGTGACTACCCGTTTTTTATTTTATACCCGGTTTTATCTATGTGGTAACCCGTTTTTTAAAATCACCCGGTTATAAACCCAGTTCTTACAAGTTGGATCGATCGTATGAAAAACGAACCGGGTTTATAACCGGGTGCTTTTAAAAAACGGGTTGCCACATAGATAAAACCGGGTATAATATAAAAAACGGGTAGCCACGTCATTAAAATTTTGTCCACATAGGCGTCGAAACCGGAAGCAACCGGTTAAAAGGTACGCCAACTACCAAATTGGAACAATCTTGAAATATTGACTACCAAATGTGCACAAAAAAAAGTTCACTACATAAATGTGTACAAAGTCAAAAGTTCAGAGCTATTTAATGTCATTTTCCCTAATTTATTTCATTGTAAAAGTCAAGGGACTAAAAGTGACAAAGCTCCATAGTTAATTAAAGGAGCCTAGAAATAGGCTCCTAGGGTTACTTTGTAATTCACGGTTGAAACAATTGGAATATACATCAGCCGCCACTTCTTAATTCTCTCTCAATATTCATATTGTCTTCTTCATCATTTCTCAATTATTGAGCTTTGTTCTTCTTGGGATTTGATAAAGATTATAAAGGTGCTGCTAATATTACGGGATTACATATTTACAATTGGTATCAGAGCCCAAAAGGTGGATTTTAACTTGCATTTTTATAATATCAAGGGGATGTAGATCAACAAAAGCTGATGGCGAATCAATTGGCCTCTCTACTGCTATCAGCCAACACCGGCTTGAAACCAAATGATTCACTCGCCTTGATCACCAACACGAAAATTCCGACACCTTCCTTTGCTCCAGATTCATCGTCATCGCAGTGCAGGTATGCTTCTCCTCCACGTGAGGTATTTGATGAGGAAGAGGCTTCTATACAGGAACAGATAGCCTTGTGGACTAACCGTCTCCAACAACGACGGTTTTCCCACAAGACTAACAATCAACTCCGCTATGACACCGGTCCACGGAGGTACTCTGATGATAGAAGGGATGAACGACGCGATGATTATCGCAGGGACGATTACCGAAGGGATGATCGCGACGATAGGAGGTATGACGATAGGCGCGATTATCGAGATGATCGCCGTTATGAAAGGCGAGACGATAGGCGCGACGGTCGAAGGGATGATAGGCGGGACGATCGACAGGATGATCGTAGGGATGACCGCCGAGATGAGAGAAGAGAGCCTGAAAGACAGGACAGAAGGAGAGATGACAGCAGAGAGCATCGCCGCGCCGATAACCGGCCGGCGGAGAGAAGAGATAAACGGCCGAGAGCAGACGAGCTGAAAGCCGCGGATGAGCATCTCTGTTACAAGTGTGGTAAACCAGGCCACTTTGCTCGGGAGTGCAAGAATAACTTTGACAGAGACGTCGGCTACTACGAGAGGAAACTGGAGGCCGCCAAGAAAAGAACCGATGCGTTAGCCCTCGTCGCCCAGGAAGACTACTGGGATGCTGAAGACACCGACGAGGAGGATGACAAGGGCAAGAACTGTTACATGGTTGATCGTATTGGGTTGGAGAACTGTGATGTTTCCACTGCTGAAAATTCAGATCATGCTGCTGAGGGGGAGACACTGAAAAATCCACCAGCATGTCTGATGACTACAACCAACGATCCCGAATGCTCTACATCTGGTTCTGAGACAAATGAGGTATATTCCTGTTACATTCCTGCACATGTAAATAATTTATTTGTAGATAATGAATGTACACTGCACACACATATTCTTGATCTACAAGCTAGATTAAATGCTGAAACTGCAAAGTGTGTACAGGCTGAACATCAAGCTCAAACTCTAAAAGAATCATCTGAAGTATATCATTCAAAGTGGTTAACTAATCATAATGTTATAAAACAGATGTTAATAGAAAAAGTAGATGTTCAGGATAGAAATATATATATCTTGAATCTTGCATGGACACGCTATCAAAAGAAAAACTCTCTTTAAAAGAAGAAATTTCTGTACTTACAAAACAATTAGATGCGGTAAATATGGAAAATATAGACAGTTTAGAAAAATACAAAATGATTGAAGAAGAAAGGATAAGTTTGTACTCACGAATAAAGACCCTTGACGATGCATTTTTAAAAAGGGGTCAAACAGAACAAACTATCAACTTAAATCAGCCCAAAGAAACTAGGTTTTACCATTCTAAACAAGGATTTACGGATATATTCATCACTGGGCGGCTTGCCCGCGCCCGACCCTTCACCCTGATCTGCCATATGAATCTGCACAAAACGAAATGATTAAGCACAAGGGATAAATCACCCAGCGTTATACACTTAGCCAGGTCGGTTAATCCACTATATAATCGCACAACGATCCCCCATGGACCGAAACAAGGTCTAAGTTAAGCATCCACTAATGATACTCAAGATTCAAACCACAAGCTCTGATACCGTGCTGTAACACCCCTCCCGATCCTGGAAATACCACGTCAACCCAATATCATAAGTGGCAATAACGCAATAGATCTATAACATACGTGTCATAGGATTATGCAGATTACGGCTAATTTAAAACTTTAAACTTCATACACAAAGGTTAAATATAATACAATACGTCCGCAATCCCATATTAAACTAACACATTAACCCTAACTATCAGACACCTCATCCCCAAAATAACTGTCCCATATAATATTACATGAACGAACAACAATCTTCAAGCCAGCCCCGGATCTATCTCTGCGACTGCTGTCCCTTCTGATTCCCTGAACATGTTAGACTCGATAACGTGAGCTATAAAGCCCGTGAGCACACGAGGGTTGACACTGCACATAAACACTTAGCACGTAGCACACAATCCTTGTCTCTGTCCCGATAGCCCAACACGCATCTCAGGTATATAAACACAAGTATGAGATCGGTACACAACATGAGCCCTGTGGGGACCCCTCCCCGGTGGACACATCGCACACAGCAATGGTCGGTAATACACTGTAGCACGGAAGCTACCCGGCTACAGGCCCTGCCGTATATATACGCCCCGAGAACTGTGAGAGACAGTCAACCCGCGCGATTCCCCTTCGCGACTTATCGTCCGTATGGAACTCATCACGGACCCCTGGAGTCGATCTCATATACTTATACATAACACGTATAAGGAATAGAATATACCTGAGGTTCACGTCCCTGTCTCATATATATATATATATATATATATATATATATATATATAACACGCACAATATAGCAATACAGCTAAAATCGTAACGACGGCGCGCGTTTAAAAAAGTCTCGAGTACTAAGCTGATTGGTTCCCTGAAGTCTGAGCACCCTGATCGAATTCGGCCCGTCGTCCACTAGTCCCTGTAATACACGGTAGCCCAATGATTAAACACAATCCCGAAGAGCACATATCACACAATCACAATAACCCGACAACCCCACGGGACCGAAACTCAACCGATACCCGAAACCCGACCCAACTCGACTCAAAGCAACCCTAAACGAGACCCCAATTATATACAAAACCCATCCCGAGCAATCCCGAAAGAACCCGATACAATTCGACGCCAGGCCCCTAAATAAGACTCATTTTGGATTTTCCCTGCAGGCTCCTAGTCGCGCCGCTAACCCACTGTGGGTCGCGCTGCGACGAAGCAGATGCAGCCATACCTGACCTGCGATTTCAGCATCAGCCCAGGAGTATACAACTCCCATTTATACACGAATTCAACCACAACAACTCTCAAAATTCATATATAACTGGCCCTTATAAACTTTCAAACCAATTCCCAATCCATCACAAGATATACAACATATTTGAAGACTAAATTCAAGAATCCTTACCTCTTGGAGCTCAAGAACACCCACACAAGAAGAAGAGGAGATTAAATCCCAGATTTCACAATCAATTGGAGCTTGAATATGGCTTCTCTCTGCTGGAGCTCACACAAAACACACACAAACACCTTTAGGGCTTTCAATTGTGGATAAGGAAGATCAAAAGAGGCGCAATACATATACGTTTCTAATTTAAACGGTCCCGAACTCATTAACCCGAACCCGATATCACATTTTCACTATTAATACCCATTTAACCCATTTAATCCCCCGATCCCAAAAATATAATCCGTTCATTAAAATTATAACCCGGTGACACGCAAGCCCTAATCCCGACACGTATCAATCCACGAAACGGGATATAATTGGACCAACCCAATATTAATAGAATATTTATCCACTATAATAATTCCACGTACCAGGTCGAAATATCGGATGTTACAAATCCTCCCCTCTTAAAGAGATTCCGTCCCGGAATCTAACTCGAACTCTGGAATAGGTGAGGATATCTCGATCGCATTTCTGACTCGGGTTCCCAGGTAGCGTTGGTACCCTTATGGTGTCTCCATTGAACGAGTACCAAGGCAATCTCTTTATTCCTCAACTTCTTAATCTTTCTATCAGTAACGACCTCGGGCTGCTCCACATACCGCAGCTGATCATCGATTGTAATCTCAGATAAGGGCACATACTGATCATCTGTAGCCAGACACTTCCGGAGATGACTCACATGAAACGTATCGTGCACACCGGCCAACTCTGAAGGCAATCGCAGTCGATAGGCCTGATCCCGGACTCTCTCATCAATCTCGAATGGCCCGATATACCGCGGACTCGGCTTCCCACGATGTCTGAACCGGATAACCCCTTTCCACGGTGATACTTTAAGCAAGACTCAGTCCCCGACACTGAATTCCAGCTCTTTCAGACGGCGGTCGGCATAGCTTTTCTGACGACTCTGGGCGACCCTCATATGTTCCCTAATCACGGCCACCTTGTCACTGGTCTCCTGAAGTAGCTCCGACCCGCTAATAGGTCGCTCACCGACCTCGCCCCAACACATTGGGGTCAGGCACTTGCGCCCATATAGTCCCTCAAACGGAGCCATTTTAATCGAGGCGTGATAACTGTTATTGTAGGCGAACTCAACCAACAGCAAATGCACATCCCAATTACCACTGAAGTCGATAGCACACGCCCGCAACATATCCTCGAGGGTCTGATTGGTGCGCTCGGTCTGCCCGTCAGTCTGCGGTCTGTATGCCATACTCAATTGAACCCTGGTGCCCAATTCCCGCCGGAAGCTCTGCCAGATTCGAGATGTAAACCGCGTATCCCTGTCCGAAGTAATCGACATCGGAATCTCATGCCGCGATACCACCTCGTTGATATACAATCCCGCTAACTGATCCATGGTGATAGTGCCCCGGACGGCTAAGAAGTGCGCACTCTTCGTTAGTCGATCCACTATAACCCAGATCATATCGTTCCCGCGGACCGTGCGTGGAAGTCTCACAATGAAATCCATCGTGATGTGGTACCACTTCCACTCGGGGATCTCTAACGGCTGTAAATGCCCGTGCGGATTCTGATGCTCGGCTTTGACCCTCAGACACGTCATGCACTGCTCGACATATCGGCCCACGTCCCTTTTCATTCCCGGCCACCAATAGAAGTCGTGGAGATCACGGTACATCTTAGTACTCCCCGGATGCACAGATAGTCTTGACCGATGCGACTCATCAAGAATCAACTGCCGCAGATTCCCAACCCTCGGAACCCAGACCCTATCATGGAACACAAACAGCCCGCGATTGTCCCTGATCAATGACTCAAGCTGCCCGGTCAGACGCTCCCTTTTCACATTATCACCCCGCAGGCCATCCTGCTGTGCTAACATCAGACTATCGGTCAATGTCGAGGTAATCTCAAGCCTCGAAGCCCCGGATATCATAGACTGGCCGCATGCCCTACGGCTCAACGCATCAGCTACACATTAGCCCGGCCCGGGTGGTACTGAATCTCACAATCGTAGTCCTTAAGCAACTCAAGGCTACGGCGCTGTCGCATATTCAGATCCTTCTGGCTAAACAAGTACTGAAGACTCTTATGGTCGGTATACACAATAAACCGAGACCCATACAGATAATCGCGCCAAATCTTCAACGCGAACACGATGGCGTCCAACTCTAAGTCATGCACGGTATGGTTTTCCTCGTAAGTCTTCAGCTGGCGTGAAGCGTAGGCCATCACTTTCCCCCGCTGCATCAGCACACAGCCCAACCCAGATCCCGAAGCATCACAATATACTACAAAATCCTCGGTACCCTCCGGCAAGGTCAACACTGGAGCCTGACACAACCGGGTCTTTAGCTCTCGAAACGCACGTTCCTGATCCTCGGACCACTCGAACAGAACGGACTGCCGTGTCAATCTCGTCAACGGCAAGGCAATCCTCGAAAAGTCCTGGATAAAGCGTCTGTAATACCCGGCGAGACCCAGAAAACTGCGAATCTCTGGCACTGATCTAGGAGGCTCCCAACTCATCACTGCCTCAATCTTGGCCGGATCCACTTTTATACCCTCGGCACTGACCACATGACCCAAAAACTACACTTCCCTAAGCCAAAACTCGCATTTGGAAAACTTCGCGTACAGTCTCTCCCTGCGCAGCACAGTCAAAACCTCTCGGAGGTGCTGCTCGTGGTCCTCGGCACTCCGCGAATTGATCAGGATATCATCAATGAACACGATCATGAATCTATCCAACATAGCTCTACACACCCGATTCATTAAATCCTTGAAAGCGGCGGGTGCGTTGGTCAATCCGAATGGCATCACAAGGAACTCGTAGTGCCCATAACGAGTCCAGATCGCTGTCTTCGGCACATCTTCGTCCCTGACCTTCAACTGATGATAACCAGACCGCAAGTCGATCTTGGAGAAGAAACTCGAGCCCTGGAGCTGATCAAACAAATCGTCGATACATGGAAGCGGATAACGATTCTTCACGGTCACTTTGTTCAACTCCCTGTAGTCGATACACATCCGCATGCTACCGTCCTTCTTTTTCACGAATAACACTGGTGCACCCCACGGCGACGAACTAGGACGGATAAATCCACGATCTAGGAGCTCCTGCAGCTGAGACATTAACCCTCGCATCTCTGTCGGTGCCAGCTTATAAGGCGTCTTCGTAATCGGCACCGCCCCGGGAACAAGATCTATACGGAACTCTACCTGGCGATCTGGCGGTAACCCAGGCAACTCCTCTGGGAATACCTCAGGAAACTCACGGATCACTGTAATATCCTCTAAGGTCTTCTTTTCCTTCCTCGCGTCAACTACATAAGCTAGGAAGGTCTCGCACCCCTTAGAGACATATCTCTGAGCCCTGGCCATTGATACGATCCCGATATCTCCCTTACGGCGCTCCCCGTACACAATCACACTCTCACTGTCAGAAATGGGTATACGGATGATCTTCTTAGCACACAGAATATCAGCCCGTCTGGCAGTCAACCAGTCCATACGCACAATCACATCGAAGCTACTGATCTCAATCGGCAGCAAATCGATCGCAAACTGATGAGAGTCTATCTCTAGCACACAGTCCCGATAAACCCGACTCACTAACATCGAACTCCCATCGATCCTCTCAACAACCAACGGAACAGATAAAGAAGAAGGAGACATGCTAAAATAGGCACAGAAAATGACAGACACATAGGAGCGATCGGCCCCGGAATCAAACAATACACGAGCTCTAAGTCCGTTAAGAATATACGTACCCGAAACAACATCCGTAGCATCCCGTGCCTCCTCTGTTGTCGCCTGGAATACTCGTCTGCGTCCCCTCGGAACAGACTCACGGCGGCTGGACGATGACGGCTCTGCCCTGGCCCCACTCGAACTAGCTCCCTGTACTGCCGGCCCCGGCTCTGGACAATACAGTAGCCGGCTGCTCACTGGGAGCGTCCCCGGAGGATCTCCATACACTAGCCGGCTGCTCAGACGTCCCGGTACGCTGTCTCTGGGAAGAGGGTTGCTCCCTCTGCTTGAGAATTTCCCGCTCCCTCATACGGGCCATCTCAAGGGCTCCAGCAAATGTCGGAGTATCATGCAGTCCCACAAATTCACGGATATCAGATCGAAGCCCATAAATAAACGCATCGGCCTTACGGCTCTCCGTATCAACATGCTGAGGCGCGAACTGCGAATACTCATTGAAACGGTCGACATACTACTGCACTGTCATATTACCCTACTGCAGATGCAAGAATCGGCGCTCCATTTCCCGTCTCTCATCCCGAGGGATGTACTGAAGCTCAAACATAGCCCTAAACTGTTCCCAAGTCATGGCGTATGCAGCGGACTCGGTCATCGATGACTCAATCGATTTCCACCACTGCGAAGCACCGCCCCGTAACTGATATGATGCATACCCAACCATGTCTCTAGGATCGACATGGGCTACCCGGAAGGCAGCCTCGATCTCTCGCTCCCATGCGATGGCCGCCCCCGGCTCACCGTCACCCCGAAACTGCGGTGGGCCCCTGTCATGAAATCCTTGAAAGACCCACCCCGCTGAGAAGATGACGAAGCACCACCCCCTGACCCGGTCTCGGTATGACGAACAACTGGCCCCAAACTCTGACCCTGTTCGCGCTCTTGCTCTTTCTGCTATCGGTAAAACTCAGTAAGAACCTCTAATAACTCGGATTTACGGATATATTCATCACTGGGCGGCTTGCCCGCGCCCGACCCTTCACCCTGATCTGCCATATGAATCTGCACAAAACGAAATGATTAAGCACAAGGGATAAATCACCCAGTGTTCTACACTAAGCCAGGTCGGTTAATCCACTATATAATCGCACAACGATCCCCCATGGACCGAAACAAGGTCTAAGTTAAGCATCCACTAATGATACTCAAGCTTCAAACCACAAGCTCTGATACCATGCTGTAACACCCCTCCCGATCCCGGAATTGCCACGTCAACCCAATATCATAAGTGGCAATAACACAATAGATCTATAACATACGTGTCATAGGATTATGCAGATTACGGCTAATTTAAAACTTTAAACTTCATACACAAAGGTTAAACATAATACAATACGTCCGCAATCCCATATTAAACTAACACATTAACCCTAACTATCAGATACCCCATCCCCAAAATAACTGTCCCATACAATATTACATGAACAAGCAACAATCTTCAAGCCAGCCCCGGATCTATCTCTTCGACTGCTGTCCCTTCTGATTCCGTGAACATGTTAGACTCGATAACGTGAGCTATAAAGCCCGTGAGCACACGAAGGTTGACACTGCACATAAACACTTAGCACGTAGCACACAATCCTTGTCCCTGTCCCGATAGCCCAACACGCATCTCAGGTATATAAACACAAGTATGAGATCGGTACACAACATGAGCCCTGTGGGGACCCCTCCCCGGTGGACACATCGCACACAGCAATGGTCGGTAATACACTGTAGCACGGAAGCTACCCGGCTACAGGCCCTGCCGTATATATACGCCCCGAGAACTGTGAGAGACAGTCAACCCGCGCGATTCCCCTTCGCGACTTATCGTCCGTATTGAACTCATCACGGACCCCTGTAGTCGATCTCATATACTTATACATAACACGTATAAGGAATAGAATATACCTGAGGTTCACGTCTCTGTCTCATATATATAACACACACAATATAGCAATACAGCTAAAATTGTAACGACGGCGCACGTTTAGAAAAGTCTCAAGTACTCACCTGATTGGTTCCCTGAAGTCTGAGCACCCTGATCGAATTCGGCCCGTCATCCGCTAGTCCCTGAAATACACGGTAGCCCAATGATTAAACACAATCCCGAAGAGCACATATCACACAATCACAATAACCTGACAACCCCATGGTACCGAAACTCAACCGATACCCGAAACCCGACCCAACTCGACTCAAAGCAACCCTAAACGAGACCCCAATTATATACAAAACCCATCCCGAACAATCCCGAAAGAACCCGATACAATTCGACGCCAAACCCCTAAATAAGACTCATTTCGGATTTTCCCTGCAGGCTCCTAGTCGCGCCGCTAACCCTCTGTGGGACGCGCCGCGACGAAGCAGATGCAGCCATACCTGACCTGCGATTTCAGCATAAGCCCAGGAGTATACAACTCTCGTTTATACACGAATTCAGCCACAACAACTCTCAAAATTCATATATAACTGGCCCTTATAAACTTTCAAACCAATTCCCAATCCATCACAACATATACAACATATTTGAAGACTAAATTCAAGAATCCTTACCTCTTGGAGCTCAAGAACACCCACACAAGAAGAAGAGGAGATTAAATCCCAGATTTCACAATCAATTGGAGCTTGAATATGGCTTCTCTCTGCTGGAGCTCACACAAAACACACACAAACACCTTTAGGGCTTTCAATTGTGGATAAGGAAGAAAGAAAGAGGCGCAATACATATACGTTTCTAATTTAACCGGTCCCGAACTCATTAACCCGAACCCGATATCACATTTTCACTATTAATACCCATTTAACCCATTTAATCCCACGATCCCAAAAATATAATCCGTTCATTAAAATTATATCCCGGTGACACGCAAGCCCCAATCCTGACACGTATCAATCCACGAAACGGGATATAATTGGACCTACCCAATATTAATAGAATATTTATCCACTAAAATAATTCCACGTACCAGTCGAAATATCGGATGTTACATCAAAAGAAGTTTTAAACCAAGAAAATGAGAAACGTGTTGCTCATAAAGAAAAAGAAATTTCTTTTCAATATGAAGAACTTAACGAGAGTTATTCTTCTAAAGTACCCACTTTAGAGGAAGACTTCTGTCAGGAATCAAAATTTAACTACTTAAGATTAACTGATTTGAATTGATCAGAGTATAAACCAATAATCTTGTATTGAATCAAAGTCCAATTAAGAAGTTAATGGAATAACACTTAATTGTTTTAAGAAAAACTTTCAGAATCAATAACAGATAAATATAATTGAATAAACAAGCTTGCTTGTATTGCTAAACTCAATGATTACAATCACCTCTAATCTGTTTGATTAGACGAAGAACACAAATTGTTCTTAGGGTTTTACAACCTTAGAGGCTCTATGAAAACTTAAACAAAAAGCAATTACAAACTTGAATGTGCAGAAACTTAATTACAATAGAAAAACCTATTCTATGTATTTATATTGCTTTCTGATTTGTTTCCTTGAAGGTCTATGACTTCTCTGATAGTAGATATGCTGGAATCTTCGTGTAAATATCTCTTCCTGAATATCAGCACTTTCTGTTTATGAAACTGTTAAGCAGCTTGAATCACTTAGCAGCTTGAACAGAGCAGCTTGGGTGATTTTACTCTGGCAGCTTGAACTTTTGCACTGGCAGCTCGAACTTCTTCAACTAACAGCATGAACTTTGTACTTACACAGAAAATCTACTAACAGTTTGAGAAATCTAACTAACAGCTTGAACTACTTAGAATATTTCCCAACAATCTCCCCCTAACTTAAATTCTTTACACAAGATTTTAAGTTTTATACAAATAAGGAAATAAATAAAGTAAAACTGTTATTTACAAACCAAGTCTTTCAAAAACTTACAACTGTGCAAGTATCTGATTGACAGCCTTCAAAAATTCTTTCTTCAGATCTTCTTTATCATAATATATTCTCACTGATCTCATCTGAAGTAACAAAGCCTTTGGAAGATCATAAAATTCAAAATTGAAGTACATACCGGATCCATTTGCAAATTTGAGTCTGTAAGTCTTTGATTTGACAAACAGATCAACTTGTGCAATCTTCATCTCCTTGGCATCTTCTATATCTTTCCTTATTAACTCAGGATCAAAAATGCTCTTCAGATCTTTAATGGCTTGCTTTACTTGTGGAAGAGAAGATCTGACTTGGGTTACAGACCCAACATGATGCATCCTTGTGAGCTCATCTCTGGTCATCCCTTGGACTATATGCATTAAGCTCATATACTCTTCCTCGGGACCAGACTCTCTTCTTACTATAAATTGATATCTTAAGTCAATGTTGTCCATTGGCTTAGCATACCAGTAATTTATAAGAGGCTTTGTGAAGTCATGCTGGTCTAAGGACTTCTCAATTTCCATCACCTTCTGAAGTTGATGCTCAAATAGTGTCCTTTTAACCTGATCAAGCTTTGCCTGTGAAATTGTATCTGACTGAGGAACAGAAGCAGCAGCTTGAACAGAAGGAGCAGGATCACTCACACCAGCTTGAACATTACTTGTATCAGCTTGACTTTGGACTTCTTGGGAGACTTTGGCTACCTTACGTTTTTCCATCTCTTTGTCATGGATGTCTTGCAGCCTCTCTGTAGTCATGGACTGAGCCATTTTCTTAGGAATACCAGCTGAAAAGGCAAAATTGATCAAAAATCTTCTATGCTCAGCCTTTGAATGCCCTGTTGGCATTTTCCTCTTTTTCTCATTCTGCTTGACCACAAACCCTCTTAGGTAATCTCCTAAGGTTTCATCATCTTGCATTGGGACCTGGGTTTGCTGGTCTAAAGCCTGATCTTGTTCTTCTGCTATCCTTCTTGCAATTTCAACATCATAGGCAATCTGGGCTTCTTTAGATGAAAATTTGTGCTTTGGAGACTCAATGAGAATGCCCTTGCCCTTATCCTTTGTAGCAGACGATGTGTCTTGGACTGTACTGATGGGAGTTTGAATTCCTTCTCTGATAACAACTCCAATTGTTCTTGTAGGAGCAGCTTGAGCAGCTGTTGGGACTACTGGCCTAGAATCTTGGACTGTTGGAGAAGGAGCTGCTTGAACTTCTTGGACTGATGGAGGAAACTCCTGATTCTCCCCCTTTTTGGAAGCATTGGTTTGGTCAGGAGGACCTACAACCGTTGCCAATTGTGTTTGAATCAATTGCTCTAATTTAATGATCTTATTTCCACAAAGGGTGAACCCCTTATGAATATAATACATTCTTTGATTCTGAGCAGCTTCTCTCTGTCTAAGTGAGATGATTTGTGCCCCCTGTGCAGCAATAATGGACTGATAGTATTCCAACATTGCTACAACAGGTTTCAGCTGAGGATCCGTCAAAAGCATAATTTGCAGACTAGCCTCAAGATCAGCAAACGAGTGTGGTGCTTGTGATCTATCACTGGAAGGAATTTCAGAAGTTGAAGCTTCTGGGCCCCTCTTTTCTTGGTTCTGGGGACTTCCAGAAGGTGCTTGCACGCCCTCTGTTGCCATGGGAGTGGTCTTAATTATGTTGACACTGTCCTGTGCCTCTTGTGCAGAAACAACAGTAGTGTCAGCCACAGTACCCATATGAACATCTTCTGTTGATATGTTCACCTCCAAATTGAGGATGGGAGAGTCCTCAGTGGGTGCCCTTTGGATATTCTGTGCAGGAGTGTCCTCCTGCACAGGGACATTTGGCTCTTGTAATTGGGCTGAGGAGGAAGGAGCTCCTGAACCCCTTTTTCTTTTGTATAATATAAGTGGGGATGTGGGCTTGTCAACAGGAACAGATGGCATATTTGTATCATGAGGAGTGGGTTGGGGTCCTGGGGGTGAAGCAGTGATGTTAGGCTGAGCCTGCTCAAGACCCTCTCCTCTGTTTCTTGGATTGATGCCCAACATTGCAGAAGGCAATGGGACATCTACACTCAAAAAATTGGCACTAGGTTTTAAAAGCCTTTTGATAGATGATAAAGAGTGCCTATGAGAAACATGTATCCTCTTATGTATATTAGAATTATTGCAAGATTTTGCAATTATTTCTGCCAAAAATCTAGGATACATCAAAAATTTCCCATTCGTTAGAGAATGATGCCTTAACATCCCCTGAAAAATCATATTTGTAAAATTGAACTGTTGGCCCATTGATAAGCACACTAAGGCAGTGGCTATATTTGAAGAAAATTCTGACCAACCAGTTCCTTTAGGGCTTAAACAATGCTGAATAATATGTACAAGATACTTCCATTTAGAAGAAAAATGGGCTTTAAAGAATGTAAAAGAATCAGCAGGGCCCCTATATCCAATAGCATAAAGACCATTATGTAAAGCAGTAAGAGATAGGTCTGATATACCTGAGGCATCTTGAAGATACAGATGTTGGCGTATGATCTCCTCAGTGATAGAAACAGTTTTGCCATCAATTTTGGATGTCAAAGATGTGACTCCATTAACGGTTTTGACTGAGGCGTATTTCCAGAACTGTTCTATATGAGATATGTATATCGTGGGGTTTATGGTAAGAGCATGATGGATGTGGGAACTTCGAAGGAAGTCCATCATCTCGTGGAATGGTTGAAGGTCAGTGTGTTTGAGAGAATAGGGAACACAGTTATGTTCTTTGACAAACTCCATTGACAATCAATCGGTGATTTAGGGTTTCAGAGATGTGTGTGGGAATCACTCAGAGAGAAAAGAAGGTCGTGGAAGATATTTTGCAACTGGTAGTTACAATTGAACGAAACTGGAACCTTTAAAGGTTTTGAAAATATCTAATCCCGCGCACACACTTATGGAAATTACCATATTACCCTGCACACTTTGACAGATCAAGTGAAACAACTAACAGTCCGAGAAAATGAACTAGCAGCTTGAGAAAAGACTCAAGCTGTTAGTTGAAATTAAGCAAGTGCGAATGAAACAGTGACTCCCCCTTAATCAAGCATATGCGATAGACATAATTTTCATAGAATAAGAGAGAATAAAGAAAATAAATTAATCCATATTAACCATGCCAATATTAGAAACTAGGAAGGTGAATCTTCCTACATCAAATGGTTTTGTGAATAGATCAGCTAACTGATCATCAGTATGAATTTTGGTTACTTGGATTAATTTCTTCTCATTACAGTCCCTTATAAAAATGAAATCTAATGTCTATATGCTTGGTTTTGGGAAATTTCACAGGATTTTGTACAATGCTAATTGCACTTGAGTTGTCAATGTAAATAGGAGTGGATAGGAAATTCATATCATAGTCTCTCAGTTGATTTTGAATCCACATCACTTGTGAGCAGCAGCTTGCAGCTGCTACATATTCTGCTTCAGTAGATGAAGTGAAGGAAGTGGTTTGCTTTTTGCACTGCTAAGAGACCAATCTTGCTCCCACATATTGACATCCACTAGTTGTGGATTTTCTGTCAATGTTGCATCCTCCATAATCACTGTCAGAATAGGCTGTTAATTCAAGAGGAGAGTCTTTAGGATACCAGAGGCCCAAATGTGGTTGGCCTTTGAGATATCTAAAAATTCTCTTAACAGCAACCAGATGGGAGTCCTTTGGAGAACATTGAAACCTGGCACAAACACAAACAGCAAACATAATATCAGGTCTAGAAGATGTTAGATACATAAGAGATCCTATAAGTGATCTGTATAGATGAATGTCCACATCTATTCCATCTTTGTCCGTATGAAGCTGCTTGTGAGGATCCATTGGAGTACTTGCAGCTTTGGTATCCTTGTACCCAAACTTTTCTAGTATGTCTTTAACATACTTTGATTGACTGATGAAGAGTCTTGTGGGCTTCTGCTTGACCTGCAATCCTAGAAAGAAGGTGAGTTCTCCCACTGAACTCATTTGGAACTTTTTGTGCATCAAGGCCTCAAACTCCTTGCACAGACTATCATTGGTTGACCCAAAGATAATATCATCAACATATATCTGAACAAGCAGAATCTCAGATTTGATAGACTTTGTGAATAGAGTTTTGTCCAGAGTGCCTCTCTTGAACCCATTTTGTAGGAGGTAGGATGACAAAGTGTCATACCATGCTCTAGGTGCTTGGTGGAGTCCATAGAGGGCCTTGTCTAGTTTGTAGACCCTGTCTGGATACTTGTAGTCCTCAAATCCAGGAGGTTGACATACATAGACCACCTCTTCAGTTGTGCCATACAGAAAAGCAGACTTCACATCCATTTGATACACTTTGAACCCTTTGAAGCTTGCATAAGCTAGGAACAGTCTGATGGCTTCAATTCTTGCCACTGGAGCAAAGACATCATCATAGTCTATTCCTTCCTCTTGAGTGTACCCTTGTGCTACTAGTTTTGCTTTATTCTTGATGACTATCCATCTCTCATCCTTCTTGTTTCTGAATACCCATCTTGTACCAATGGCTCTCTTACCTTTAGGAAGATCAACTAGTGTCCATACATTCTGAATCTTGAATTGTAGAAGCTCTTCCTGCATTGCCTCAATCCAAGATGAATCTTTCAATGCTTCTGATGCCTTTTTAGGTTCTAGCTGAGACATGAAACAGGCATGTTTAAATGCAGCTAGACTAAATTCAGAAACTGCTGGTTCAGCAGCAGTAGTCTCCTTGTGAACCATTGTCCTTGTTTGCACAGGTGTGCGTGGATCTCCCATTATTTGATTGATAGGATGATACTTGTGAACCCTAAGTGTAGGCTCTCTATCTCTCTGGAAAGAGATTCCAAGATTTGTATCATCTCCATCAGGACCAGTTGATGGTTCAGCTTCTGGAACAGCTTGACTTGAATCTGGGACTGTATCCCTTTGTGTTGGAGCTGATCTCTCAGGATTTGGGATTTGCCCTTCATTGTCAGGATAGGAATCTTGTTGATCATTCAGAACCCCTGGAGGGTCACAAGACAGAAGAGGTATAACTGTATACTCATCCCATTTATGTGAATCTACAGCAGGTTGAAACTTTGTGCCACCAGCTTGATCATTTGTGCTACCAGCATGAGAATTTGTGTTGACAGCTTCAATCCTGTTTTCATCAGATTCTGCAGTATACTCAACAAAGCTCAGAGAATTTGTTAGAGAATCTAAGTCAAACAACCAATCAGGACCAGTGCCTTTGACATTTGCAGTATGTTCATTAAATTCAACATTGGCACTTTCTTCAATGGTTTTAGACACACTGTTATATACTCTATAGGCTTTGCTTTGATTTGAGTAACCTACAAAGAAACCTTCTTCAGCCTTACTTTCAAACTTCCCTAAGTGAGTCTTAGTGTGAAGAATGGTACATGGACAGCCAAAAGACTTGAAAAACGCTATTAAGGGTAGTCTATTATGGAATAACTCATATGGAGTTTTCCCTTGTGATTGAACAACCTGAACCCTATTCTATTAACATAACAAGCTATATTAACTGCTTCTGCCCAAAAGGTCATTGGCAGTTTTGAATCAGCTAGCATGGTTCTAGCAGCCTCAATTAAGGTTCTGTTCTTTCTTTCAGCTACACCATTTTGCTGTGGTGTTCTTGGTGCACTATATTGCCTAGCAATACCTTTGGACTCACAAAAACTGTTTAGGATATGGTTTTTAAACTCAATTCCATTGTCTGATCTTATCACCTTAACTTTTGAGTTGGATTGCTTTTCTATCTTAAGAATAAATGACTTAACTAGCTCAGCAGTTTCATCTTTAGACCTAAGAAAGTAAACCCAAGTAAATCTGGTGAAATCATCAACAATGACTAAACAGTAAGCCCTTTTATTCAAACTCAAAACAGATGTTGGACCAAATAGATCCATATGAATCAAATGAAGAGCAGATGAGATTGAATTTACTTCTTTGGCCTTATGAGAAGTTTTGTGTTGCTTGCCTTTAAGACATGCTACACAATGATCATCACATATGAACTCCTTTTGTGGTAAACATTTTACGAAGTTCTTTTTGACTAAAACATTCATGGATTTGAAGTTCATGTGACACATCCTTCTATGCCAAAGAGCAAACTCATTGAATGATGCTTTGGAGATCAAACAGCTTAAAGTACTTGATTTGGATAAAAGTTCTGTGTCTAAACAGTATACATTGTCCTTTCTTGGTGTTCTTAGCAAAACAAGATATTCAGGAATTTTAAAATCTTTTGAGAGGACAATGCACTCAGAATCTGTAAACAAAACAATATTTTGTTTGTCACAGATTTGAGACACACTCAATAAGTTGTACTTAAGCTGTTCAACATACAAAACATCATTGAAAATCATGTTGCCTGCATTAACAGTACCTTTACCTGTAACCTTACCTCCTTTGGAGTTTCCTCCAAATGCAACAAACCCTCCTTCAAAGCCTTTGAAATTTGACAAGCACTCAGAATTGCCTGTCATGTGCCTAGAGCATCCACTGTCCAAATGCCATCTTGTTTTATGTTGTGACCTGTGGTTTTCCTGCACAGATAAAAGCTTAGTTAGTAGTGGAGTAAACCTAAACCAAGTTGGTTTTGGGTTGTCCTTGTGCATTGACATAACTAAATATTGTTTTTGACTTTTTATACTTAGTGAGATCCATTGGTGGATTCTGTGGGGAGTATTTAGTTAGTACATGAGGTATCCAGGTATTTTGTCCATCCTTTGCTTTAACAGTCTCAGATGATCCATTGGCAGTTCCAGTTTTATGCTTAGCAGCTTGAACTGTGTTTTTAGTGCTAACAGCTTCAGAAGTTGCACTAACAGTTTCAACACTTGGCTTAGCAGTTTGAACATTTGTATTAACAGTTTGATCTGAGGATTTGTTTTTAACACACCATATTTGTTTAAAAGTTGATTTGGGCTTTGCCAAAACTTGTTTTTTTGGTGTGTGGACTGTTTTTTATTGACCTTTGAGAACCTGTGATCAACTGTTTTCTATGGAACTGATGCAGCAGGAAGTTTGGCCTTTGAATTTTGAGAATTTGTCTTTTTATGAATCACAGTCTGTTTTGCAACAGATGGTTTATAAAAGCAATCCCTGGCCAAGTGATTTTTCCTGCCACAATGGAAGCATTTTTTGACTGTTTGGATTGGAGAACCAGTTTTATTGGATAGTTTCTTGTTCTTGTTCCTTTGATTTCCCCTTACCTGCAGTTGTTTGGGAAACTTTTGGACACCATGCTTTTGGCATGTGCAGATTAGAACATTTTTACTCTTTTTATGATTCTTTGATGAAGATGCAGTATTACAGTTAGAAGGTACAGAAACCTGTGGAGCAGCATTGCATACACTCATCTTCTCGTTTCCTTTCTTATTGGGGAATCAAAATTTAACTGATTTGAATTGATCAGAGTATAAACCAATAATCTTGTATTGAATCAAAGTCCAATTAAGAAGTTTGCGGAATAACACTTAATTGTTTTAAGAAAAACTTTCAGAATCAATAACAGATAAATATAATTGAATAAACAAGCTTGCTTCTATTGCTAAATTCAATGAGTACAATCACCTCTAATCTGTTTGATTAGACGAAGAACACAAATTGTTCTTAGGGTTTTACAACCTTAGAGGCTCTATGAAAACTTAAACAAAAAGCAATTACAAACTTGAATGTGCAGAAACTTAATTACAATAGAAAAACCTATTCTATGTATTTATATTGCTTTCTGATTTGTTTCCTTGAAGGACTATGACTTCTCTGATAGTAGATATGCTGGAATCTTCGTGTAAATATCTCTTCCTGAATATCAGCACTTTCTGTTTATGAAACTGTTAAGCAGCTTGAACAGAGCAGCTTGAGTGATTTTACTCTGGCAGCTTGAACTTTTGCACTGGCAGCTCGCACTTCTTCAACTAACAGCATGAACTTTGTACTTACACAGAAAATCTACTAACAGTTTGAGAAATCTAACTAACAGCTTGAACTACTTAGAATATTTCCCAACAACTTCTTGTCAACTTATTCAGAAGCTGAATTGAAAACAGAAACCGTAAAATCAACTCCTCAACTTTATATTCCTGCAAAAGTTCTTCAACAACAAATCACTGTTTTAGAAAAGGAATTGAAGTAGTCTCAAAAGAAAGCACCTGATCTTCAAGATGCTCTTCTTAAGAGCGAAGAAGAATTGGTAAATCAATCTTCTCAACAATCTGTGGAAGTAACTGTCTACAGAGAAAATTTTGAAATGGTTTCACAAAAATTGAAAGATTTTTCAAAAGAACAAACAGTTTCTCATTCCACAAAAATTCCATATGTGTCATCAAATAAAGGCAAGGCCAAAGCTGAATATTCTTCTGTCATTCATAAAGGTGAGTGTTCAAAATCTTTCAAAAATGAGGTTTCTAAAAAGACTCAGATCAAATCCAAGTCGTTTAAGAAACCCACTCACCAACAAAAAGAAAATTTCGTCAAGTCTAAATCTTCCATGCTTACTGACTCTAATCGTTTTGTTCCTACAGATCATATAAGAAGAGTTCCAAAAACCACCATGCTGGATTTTACGAGTTTTTTTGTGAAGAAGGCTTTAATGCCAAATGAATTTGTTACTAGAGATAGGATGTCTGTAATCTCTAAAGACAATTTATGTAACAATGTGTGTGACAATGCATGTAATGATGTACCGAATTCTGTTGTTCCTTTAAAGTACTCTTTCAGTGATTTATTCAATCTATGTCCAACTCGCTATAGACGACAGGTTCCTGAAATGAATGCTTTCGTGCCATACCCTGTTAAACGAATTCGGAAAAAGAAAACAAAAAATGTTGCATCATCGGCCTCAAATAAAATTGAGACTTGTCCGTTGCCAAGGCCCAAAACCAAAGCAACGGTCAAAAAGGTCTCAAAAAGACAAAAACCAAAGGCAATTTCAGCGCCTAAGGTTCCTAAGCCCAATAAATCCAATCTTCAATGGATTCCAAAGGGTTATGCATCCGGACCACACACAAATGCTAAATGGGTTCCTAAAACTGTACACGTGCCATATAAATCTGGAACTCTTAACAAAAAGGGACCCATATTGAGGTGGGTACCCAAGATTGTGTGATCTTTATGCAGATGGTTCTTGGTTACTTCTGATCAAGACCCGATCTACAAAGAAATGGCTTCTAGTTACCATAGACTAGGACCCGTTCTTTTGCTTGTCGGTTGTGCTTAAACCGACACGTTTGGCTTCTGTGCACACAGCCCAGGACCCGGTCTTAACTCATCATGTTTTCTGAACATCTCGGTTCAGAACACGGTTTGATTTTGAATTAAAAATGGATGTGTTTGAATGCATATAGATTTTCATTGTATAAATTATTTGTTTTTCAGGCGAAGTCCATTTGGTATATGGATTCGGGTTGCTCCAAGCATATGACGGGAAGAAGAGAATTGCTGTCCAACATAGTTGAACAGTATTGCGGAACAGTAAAATTCGGGAACAACCATTAGGCTCACATCAAAGGATACGGGGACTTTGTTCTAAATAATCTGGTCATCAAGGACGTTGACAATGTTGAGGGGTTATCACATAATCTTTTTAGCATAGGACAGCTCTACGACAAAGGACTAGAAGTAACTTTTAGAGCTAAGAACTGCAGTGTAAAGAGTATGGATGGAAAAGAAATCCTAACAGGTTCCCGAAACCCTAACCTCTACACCATTGACGTAGCTAAGCTAATAGTGAAGGATAACATTTGCCTACTATCAAAAGCCTCTTCAAAAGACTCTTGGTTGTGGCATCGAAGGTTATCCCATTTGAACTTTGATAATATCAACAAGCTAGCTGCGAAACAACTGGTTAAAGGTCTTCCTGAATTGCGCTATGAAAAGGACCATCTGTGTGGAGCCTGTGAGAAAGGAAAAATGAAACGATCATCTCACAAACCAAAGCCCGAACCATCAACAAAAAGAGTATTGGAGTTACTTCACATGGATTTATGCGGATCGATGAGGACTCAAAGCATAAACGGGAAACGATATGTGTTGGTTATCGTTGATGACTATTCACGATACACCTGGGTCAGGTTCTTGCGTTCCAAGGACGAGACAGCTCAAGAAATCATAGATTTTATCAAGAGTGTCGAGACCCAACAGCAGCTGTCAGTGCAATCAATCAGATCAGATAACGGCACGGAGTTCAAGAACTCGGTAGTTGAGGGCTTCCTTCGATCCAAAGGTATTCAGCATCAATACTCTGCTTCTCGAACACCTCAACAAAATGGGGTCGTGGAAAGGCGTAACCGTACGCTTGTGGAAGCCGCTCGTACAATGCTCACATACTCGAAGCTACCTCCGTTCTTGTGGGCTGAAGTCGTATCAACAGCATGCTATACACAAAATCGCTCCATTATCCATAAGCGCTTTAACAAAACTCCTTACCAACTCTTTTTGAATAAAGTACCATTTATCAAGTACTTACGTGTATTTGGTTGCAGGTGTTATGTGCTGAATGACAAAGACAACCTCGGGAAGTTTAACGAAAAGGCGGATGAAGCGATCTTCATTGGATATTCATCCAACTCGAAGGCGTATCGCGCATTCAATACCCGAACCAGAACAGTCAATGAAAGTGTGCATGTCACATTTGATGAGTTGGCTGAACTGGCACCCGAAGTTGATCAATCAGGACCTCGCATTACTCAAATGCCTGGAGACTCTTCCAATAACCCTATTTCTTTTTCTTGTTCTGATTTAGTCAATTTGTTTGATCCTTTTTATGTTGAATTTTTCGGTCCTAACGCTAGTGTGTCTAATGTTGTCAATAATGTAGGAAATCCTTCCAGTTCAACTGCGCCACAAAGTTTCTCCGCTCCATCTTCATCAACATACCCTCATCCATCTACATCATCCACCGACACATCCACAGTTGAATCTACTCCTATAATACCCTCACATATAATACCAACAATCCTTTCTTCATCGAACCGGAACCAGTGGTACCATCATTTGAAACCATTGACCATGAATCCTCATCCATCCCCACGTTAACCACTGAGGTTCCATCCCGAGCACCCCTTCCACACGAGATTAAATGGACCCGAAGTCACCTAACAGATCAAATCATTGGTGATGTGTCAACAGGAGTCCAAACTCGTAGGGCATCTGCTAATGAATGCCTCTTCGCATCATTCCTTAGTATGATAGAGCCCGCTCGTGTGGATGAATCCCTAACAGATCCAGATTGGATAGTTGCAAACCAGTTTGAACAGCTAAGAGTATGGTGGTTAGTTCCCAAACCAAAAGACCGTACAGTGATCGGAACAAAGTGGATCTTTAAGAAAAAACTAGATGAGAACGGCATTGTGATAAGGAATAAAGCAAGACTTGTTGCCAAAGGCTACCGACAACAAGAAGGGATAGATTATGACGAGACCTTCGCTCCAGTTGCACGGATCGAAGCAATCAGAATCTTCTTGGCGTACGCGGCACACAAAGACTTCAAAGTGTACCAAATGGACGTCAAGACTGCCTTTCTAAACGGTGAACTTAACGAGGAGGTGTATGTTGAACAACCACAAGGCTTTGTTGACACACATAAACCTGACCAAGTTTATGTGCTAGATAAAGCCCTCTATGGTTTAAAACAAGCACCTCGAGCATGGTATGATAGTCTTTCCAATTTCCTTATTTCTGCCGGTTTCTATAAAGGTGTGGTGGACACAACTCTGTTCACTAAAAGGGAAGGCCCACATATAATGCTAGTACAAATATATGTCGACGACATTATATTTGGATCTACTGACAGTAATTTTTGTAAGGATTTTTCAGCCCTAATGGAGTCCAGGTTCGAGATGAGTATGATGGGGGGAAATGAATTTTTTCCTCGGATTACAAGTCAAACAACTTGAGGATGGGATTTTTGTGAACCAGTCGAAATATACTCTTGACATTCTCAAGAAGTATAAGTTAGACTCTTGCACGAGTATCGCAACTCCCATGGCCTCCAACTGTAAGTTAGACACCGATCCTTCTGGGAAAAGTGTTGATAATACAACTTACAGAGGGATGATAGGATCCTTACTATACTTGACTGCTAGTAGGCCGGATATAATGTTTTCAACATGTCTTTGTGCTAGATTTCAGGCCGACCCAAAAAAATCACACCTAACTGCGGTAAAACGCATTTTTTGTTATCTTAAGGGTACACCCGAACTTGGTCTATGGTATCCAAAGGGAACCGATTTCGATCTTACCGCTTTTTCAGATGCTGATTTTGCAGGTTGTAGAGTTGACAGAAAAAGCACGTCGGGAGGAATACAGTTTTTGGGAGATAGACCGGTGAGTTAGTCCTCCAAAAAGCAGAATTGTGTTTCCACATCCACAGCTGAAGCTGAGTATGTAGCAGCTGCAAGCTGTTGCTCCCAAGTGCTGTGGATGAGAACACAATTACGCGATTATGGATTCTCACTCACAAATATCCCAATTTACTGTGATTCTCGAAGTGCAATTGTCATCTCTTGCAATCCCGTGCAGCACTCTCGAACAAAACACATAGATATCAGATATCATTTTATTAAAGATCACGTAGAAAAGGGAACCATTGAGTTATATTTTGTTGGCACGGAATATCAACTTGCAGATATATTTACTAAAGCTTTAGACGAACCTCGTTTTCAGTTTTTAGTATCCCATATCGGCATGTTGAATGCGCCTTCAAATTAAATATCAGATATTGTCTTAAATAATTCTATTTCAATCTATCGTGATTGAAATTCCTTTATTTTAGAAAATATCTTTTATTTAAATTTAAGGATTATGTCACAAAATTAAAAATCAATATTTCCTTATCTATGTACATTTTTAATAATTAATGATCCTGACAAATTGCTATGTGAATTGTTCATCACGGAGTGGGACGCAAACAATATCTAGGTTTGTCTGTATCTTAAAGGCTGGAAAGGGTCACGAGCTTAAACAGAAAAAACAAAAAGGAAAAGAACCGGTATTTATTTGAGGGGGAGTATAGTTAGGATTTTTAAGTTTTATCATTCTTTGTTTCTTTTAAATTTCTTGTAGTTACATTTTAAATTTTTAGGTTGGTTATACTTTAATTTAATTTTAAGTTTAATTTAATAGATCTGGAAAATTCCAAAAAGATTCTAATTGTTCAAATTTATCAAAAAGCCAAAAACATTTTATGTTATATTTTTGTCTTAACGTAAATGTTAAAAGAAAATCTCAACAATATTTTATTTTGTTGTTTGTTTTTGTTTCAAAGAAAAACTCAAAAAGATGTATAATTTGGGTCAAATTTTTGTTTAAATTTGTTTTGTTATTTCTATTAATGTTTAAGGCCCAAAATCCCTTGGTTTATTTTTGTGTGTGTGGTGAGTTCAAATCCGGGGCCCATCCACCAACTTGGGCGCGGATTTGATGTGATGACCCGAACCGACCCGCTCCCTTTAAAAGGGCGGGTCAACGGTCAACCATTCCACATTCCTTCATCTTCAAGTTTTCTCTCTTCTTCTTCTTTCTTCCTCGTCGACACCACCGCCCAAACCTCCATAACCACCACTCCAAGCTTTTGGATAACCGATTTTTCTCATTTTTCTTGCTTCATTCATCTTCAGCACTTCAAGGTAACATCTTTTAACTTTCTTTTAGCTTTTAATGTCTTATTTTATGTGTTTGATTCTATATTTTTCCTTCTTTTTTATTCTCGGTTTTTCTACATTTTAGGTACTTTAATGTGTTATTTTTACTTACTTATAGTTAGATAAAATGTTCATCATGCATTTTTAGACTAGGATCTGTAATTTCATACTTTTTTATTAACTTTTAACTGTTCACGTTCATAAATTGCATGAACTCATTAACTGTTGCATGCATCTTCGGACGTCCGAATTCGGACCAACACCCGAATTCGGATGTCCCACTTAGGCTAATTTTCATCTTTTTCAAAGTAACTAAACCGAATTCAGACCACTGTAGATCCGCATTCGGACCACTGTAGATCCGAATTCGGTCCTTCACATTTTTCAAAATTACATTCAAGCCTAAGTGTTTCTGTCCTGTTCATCCGAACTCGGATGGGATCCGAATTCGGTCCTCATCCGAATTTGTGTTCCATCCTGATTCGGTCTTTTGTCTTCATTGCATACATAACATTCCATCCGCACATCCCATCCGAATTCGGACCAAAATCACAACTTCATCCGAATTCGGGTCAAATCCGCATCATCACTTACATCCATTTCGGTTCCCATCCGAATTCGGTCCTTCTTCATGAACCATCCAAATTCGGACCCCAAAATCCAATTTCATGCATCATCCGGATTTCGACATGATCCGAATTCGGTGACACTGTTCATCCGAATTCGGACCATCCGAAATCCGGCACTTAGCTTTTCTTTTTCTTTCTTTCAAATTTTTTTCCATTTTTGCATTTTCATTATAAATTAAAAAAATACAAAAATATTTTCATCAAGGTGCACCTTTGATTAGAGTTAGGACTAGTGTTTGAGTGAAAAGGTCTGATCTAACATCGGTCTCTTAACGATTGACTTTGGACTTTATTAGTAGAATTAATAAAGACCCGATGCTAAACAGATCAGGCAGTTTCTATTTCACACTAATCTAGACTTCACATCAATGCCTTATCAGTTAAAGTCTTCTTATTCTAACTCTAATGCACCTTTGCAGAATGATGGTACCAGAAGTGAATCTTACCATACCCCATCCCCCCATCCCAAATAATAACGCCCAACTCCCAAAACAATCCATCCTCCCCAACGCCGAGTTTGTCGAGTTTATTCCACACAACTGGCAGCTCGACGCTTCCATCCTAACCAAAGAAACCCAAACCCTTGCATTCGACATCCTCACTCGCCACCCAATCTATTACGCCTTATCCACTGCCATTGTTGTTCCCCAGATCTATCTGCAACAATTCTGGAACAGATTGCAGTATGTTGCTGACACCGAACCCCACTTTACATCCACCATCGACTGTGTTCCAGTCAAACTCACCATATCTGCCATACGCCATATCCTTCACCTTCCAGCCGAATTCTACCTACCAACCCGCGAACATTTTGATCCCAACCCATCCATCACCGAAACCCTAGCTGAAATCCAAACACTGGGTTATGATGGCCCTCTTTCCAAACCCTCAGATTTTCGCACCAAAAATCTTCAATCCCACTGGCAGATCCTTTTTGATGTAATCAACAAATGCTACACCGCGAAGCATTCCGGCCACGACTCCGCCTCGGCTCAGGTACTAGCCATGTTCACCGGCTTTGCCTTTGGCCGACATGTGGATTATGCTGCTTTCCTCTTCGAGGAACTAAAACGAGTCCACGTGGAGAGGGGAACCAAGAAAGGCAGAAAATACATACCTCTCCAACGGTTTTTGCAGCTAATCATCCAGTATGCCATGGACCATGATGACGATATTCGCGAACGTCCTGAGGCAGACGTCTACCCCACAGTGGCAATTCAAAAGCTAACTCTGCCAAAGGGGGCCCCCACAGTGCCGATAATGAAAATTCCTCTATCTCTGCTAATGAGGTCAAGGGGGTTGGAACGGGTTCGGGCGTATATTCAAGAGTGTTATCCGGATGAGTCTCAATCAGATTCGTCTAAGACTAGCCAATCCGAAGGTGAGGCAAGAATGAGTGAGGATGAGGGAGCTCAGGTGGAAGTTCAACAATCTCTGGGTATAGGTGAGGGGGAGCCTGTGTTAGTGAGGGAGGAAGCAGGTGGTGAGACAGCAGAGATGGCGGATTCAGAAAGAACTGTCTCTGTCGTGCGAGCGAGGGATATGCAATCCGAGGGTGAACCAAGCCCAATCAGCCGGACACCTCATCATAAGACCGTCAGTCCAACGGTCGAAATAACCACCACCACCCACTTGAAGGGAGACCACTTCATTTCACGGGGTCATAGCACATACACCATCGCCCTCTCATTCGGAGAGTGGCGGTGTTGAAAGAGGTCACACTCCTCCCCATGTGACCGCACATCATTCATTCACAATTCCATCCCCCCAAACACACACACCGCACGATGCCTCCGTGGCATCCCCAAGAGCTGCCTCCGTGGCAGCTCCTCAAACTTCCGGATCTGAGCGTCCTATACAGGAGCCAGAAATGACGGAAGGAAGACCGGTAGTGGCTCAATCAACGCCATCCACTTCCGGCCATCTCCCAATCAATTTGGAGATGTTAACGGCAGCTCTACGTGCTGCCGGCGCGATTACCCGGGCTGACCTGGACGCCCAAAGGGAGGCTATCGAGGAACGTCACACCGCCCTACTTTCACTCATAAAGGGTAAGAGTGTCGCTCCCGGAGCTGCCACTCCACCAGGATCCCATTCAGTCCAAACCCAGATCGCGGAGCTCTCGGAAAAATCGATGCGCTTACACGACTAATACTTCAAGTCCAAGACCAGATTAATTCGAGAATGGACCGCCTTGAGTCGGCAGTAATTGAACTCCAGTGCCGTCCTCAAGCAGAGGCCCCAAAAAGAAAGCATGACGATCGGGACGACCCTGATCGTCATGAGGGGGATAAAAGGCAAAAGGTTCAGTATGAGGACCCCATGCTATTAATAGGGGGAGCAGAGACCACAGAAGGGACAGAGTTTCAGGGGTCAGGGGAACAGAGGCAGGAGGCTCAGGAATTCCTAATGATAGAAGACGAGCCCATGTTCGAGGGTCCAGCTCCACTGGATCCGATGACAGCAATGGTAGAGTTCGAGGAACCTCATTAGAAAGTTGAAATCATATTGGTATCTGATTCAGATTCTGATATTGACGACAACGAACCCTTAATAATTCCTAAGCCTGAACCCGAATTTCCAACGAAAAAATCTTCATCCTCTTCCTTTAACTTCCTAAACTCACCACCGTCAGCCCCTTAAGAAGAAATCCTTTCATCCATCCAAGCTCCTCCATCACTCAAAGAATCCCATATTGTCCTTAGCCCTCCCAGATTTCCAAGCCCTCCCCCAGTCCAAAAAACCGAACAACCAGGTCCTTCTCAAACCAAAAGGGTCGACTACTTTGATGAAACTCCAGAAGGACCTGGTGTATACAGGAAAGATGACATATTCTGGGTAGGTCAGTATTCAAAAGGCGATGTACAAAAACTGCCTCAAGAAGAAAAGGACAAACTTCGACAAGAACGGCGGGGGTCAATCATAAAGCTTCTTGAAGCTAAAAGGTCTGAAATCGAAGAACCCCCCGTTCAGGGCCTTAAAGAATTTTTACAGAAGTTTCCCCCTGAGCAGTTTCAGAACCCGTACCTAGAAGAGAGATTCAAAATGGTGTTCAGATTGAAGCCTGGATCCTTCAGCAGACGCCTACTTATGGAACTAACAAATGTATCCAAAGCTGAACAGGCCGAATACTATCAACTCATGCTCAGGGAGAGGAGGTCTAAAGTGTCAAAATCGAAGATAAAGAAACTCCGAACCATAACCATGTGTAAAAGAGCCGAAGTCTACTATCCCTCCTACCAAGTAGAAAGAGAAGATGGCACGGGTGATGACATCTTCGAGAATGACCTAGACTTCATAAGTGCGGATGACGTTGAGTTTTTACACAACAGCTTGAAAAATCGCATCAGAAAACGTCTGAGCCACATGACGGCCGTAGGTGCCCTAATTCGAAGCATGAACCGCCGCTCGATCATTATGTGCCTCAGAGACTTTCAAATGGCGATCGAGAGCACGTTGGTTAAAGTGGGCCTACGAGCACCGAAACAGGATAGCTTCCTTCTAGCCCACCACCCGGCTTACAGAGTTGTACTTTTTGGAGACCCAGGTGTCATTTTTGTCAATTACAAGGGCTATAAAAGGTACATGCGCAGGATCTTCCCTGTTACTCTGATGGTACACTCAGATTGGTTCGAGCTGCACTTACACAGAAAGTTCAAGACTTTGACGCTCAACCAGATCCACAACAAAGGTGCTCACCAAGGGAGATTCAGGACACCCTCAGTGGCATTAAACTCCTGAACGAACGACTACATTTGAGACAAGTGACCAGACGCTTTGACGTCATCCTTGGACTCCGAGAATCAACAGATCATGCCAGAGTTCCAGGACCTCCTAAATGATCGAAAAGGGGGAGATTGTTAGACATTTTATTTCGATCATATGGAGTTGTTTTGTAATAATTATTTACTTAGTAGGTTCCTTGTATTTTATTTCCTTGTAATTTATTTCATTGTAAAAGTCAAGGGACTAAAAGTGACAAAGATCCATAGTTAATTAAAGGAGCCTAGAAATAGGCTCCTAGGGTTACTTTGTAATTCACGGTTGAAACAATTGGAATATACATCAGCCGCCACTTTTAATTCTCTCTCAATATTCATATTGTCTTCTTCATCATTTCTCAATTATTGAGCTTTGTTCTTCTTGGGATTTGATAAAGATTATAAAGGTGCTGATAATATTACGGGATTACATATTTACAATATTCATGGTTATGCCTGTGCACAAGATGTATGTGAAAATTTTTTCTTGTTTCAACATTAAACAATGTCTCTTAAAACAGTTATATGAGCTTGTTAGTTGTTCGGTATTGACGTCCTACATCAATGACTTTGATTTGCTCTTGTTGCTTGTGCTTATTCTTAAACTATATTAATCTAGATTTAGTGCATGTTATACTGTGATGCTACCTTTTATTTGGAATTGTAACATACTCTCCACATGAGCATTTGGAAAAGTATACGACCTTGGTAATTTACGAAGTACCAAGAATGGTTTTTTACTTTTCTTTTTTAATGCCCTAATTTTATGTCTTTTTTTCCCAGGATTGGACGATGAAGTCCGACAAAGCAACTTTTTTTAAGAACTACACACATATATAACCAAACTTAGTGATAGTATGGCTGATATATGATTATTGTGTATATATGTGGAGATGGGTGCATAAGTGGTTGTTTAGATAACACTTCTCTTTCCACATATATAAGTACCCCTGCGTGCTAAGAAAACTCTAGAAAGCTGAAAAAGATGTTTCATTAGCCTAAGTTACATGTTTAAAGTCCAGTATTTAGAACCTAATGGAGCATTAAGTGCCTACTTTAAAACTATGGTACTACTTAGAGGATCATAATATTTGTATGATGCAGAGTTTTGCATAACGATTTAAATGTCATTTTGTTGGTATAAGAATAACATGTCAAAGTATCATGTCCACATCTAGCTTGTTCAGGTGGATTTCGTAGTAATTTATGACCTGGTGGATAGGATTTCACATAACTTAAGTTATCGAGGAACTATTCAAGTTACAAGAACTTAATTTCAACAGATTCACATAGTGCAGGGGATTCATCATCCTACAAATATAGCACATGCTTGTTGCTAAAAATGACATCTTTTTTATGTCAAAATAAAGTTTCAAACTTTTCTTGGGTTAAGATTTAAATTGCCTCATTTTCATTACAGGTGACTGACTATACACATATTGGCAAGATGGAAGTTAGAGAGGGTTAAACCAATTTCTATGGCATTGGTTGGTATAATATACTTCTGATTGTTCTATTGGGTCTTTGATGTACACTTTGACTTTTCAGGTCATCCTGATTCAAATTTGATGCAGTCTTGTTATCATAAAGGCGCATGTTTGATTTATAAAACCTGTAGTAGATTTGGCAACACTTATTGAATATTCAGCTTTACTCTACTCTCTATCAATACACAGATTACTATTTTCAAATTAATAGCAAACCCATCCGATACATTCATTCGTAAGCCAATATTGACTCTTTTCCCTTTTTTGAATTGGTGGACAGAATCAGCAATCGTAAACCAATTTCTTGTCTTCTTTGTTCAGTTTGACGGAATCACACCGTCACGACCTCATAGGTAAATCCATTATGAATGTCTTTTTGGTTCCTATACTGTGATAGTGAGTTTTGTATGGTTCTGATTTTTTGAATTATGCGCTTAATTGTTTGTGATTTGTATAGTGTATTGAGTATTCATTCTTTTTTTATGTTAATTATTTATCTACTTTACCTGACATTGGTTGATTATTATCATAATATTCATTCATTTTCTGTTGATTTGTTTGGTTTAGAGTATGATCAATTTGATCACAATAACATGTATTGTATGCCTTCCAGGTATTTTTTTTTTTTTTTGTGTAAAACGTTATATAATTCAAGCTATCTAGCTTTTTATATTGTAAATTGGAATGTTAACAACTTAATATCCCTTCTGTTAAATTGGTCTAACCAGAAGAGTTAGTACTTGCTGAAACTTATTTGATTATTGAAGTGTTCTTTATTAATTTGGAAATAAATGCATAATCCAATTTTTTGAAACCATTTTGATTTTTGAAACAAATTGTAGTTGTTGTCTTGTTAACTTCTTATTACAAATTGGTGAAACTTATATGATTTCTAATTAATAGGATTATGTTTTCATAAACTTATTTGATTTCTTACTCCTTTGGTTGTGTTGTTTGAACTTGTAATTCACTCCATCTTCATTAATTTAATTTCTAATGCATTTGGTTGTTTTGTTTGAACTTATGATTTACTCTATCTCCATTACCTGCTTTGCTGCTACTACTTATTGATATTGTAAATTTATATGTTCAAGACAACATATGTTAGATCTATATGTTCAAGACACCATCATCTTCTATCTCTAGGTTTAACTTTATTTTTATTTGAAATTTTTGCTTTAACAACCCCCTTTAAAAAACAATATGTTGTATGTTTATAATTTATAGGAGGGCATTGTTTTTGTATCTCGCCCAGGACATTAAAATGATGAGGACCGGCCCTGAATTTTGGTTCATCATTGTTTGAAATATCTAATACTACTTAATAAAGCATGTATCACGGTTTCAGTACACGACCAATACAAGCAGTTTACAGCCTCCTTTATCCTCACATTGGCCATTCGTTTTCTTTACACCAACACTTCGTATGCTTCGCAACCATTTCCAGGTCTGCTTCGATTCATCTTCTACTATTCAACCCTCGAATATTCTTTGCTCGTGTCTTCATCTCGGTTAGAAGCCTTCTCAATTAATTCAATTTCTAATTATTATCAGTTATTAAAATGATTTTGTGTGCTTTAAAACTAGGTCCTGGACTGATTAGATTCAAAAGGCTAGGGTTGCAATCCTTACGGATCTTTCGTTTGCGACCACCTCTGCCTCAGAATTTCAATTTCATGCCACATTATCCAGGTTAGGTTTCTTATTTGGTCTTCCATTTTGATTAATGTTTTTGAAAAGGCAATAGGGACGAGCATCGTTGACCACATCTGTTACAACCAACTCATGTTCAATCAGTTCTACTACTCTTAATCCCATCCATCTAATTTGTGGTTGCAATCAAAAGCGCCCAATTTTATTTCCATTGTATTTTTAATTTCAATACCCTGTTTGTGTATTTGCAATTTTGCATCCTCTTTGGATAATATTTTAAAGGAGCAAGAGAATTGAGTCCATCATATATCACTTATTAAATGAGCCTTTGAGCTGATTTTACATGTAAGTCTCTTACTTTGATGATATTTGATACTTTATTTACTTCTCCCAACACCAATGTAAGTTGCATTGGTTTTGATCCACAAAGTCATTGTATTTTCTTCCATGTATCTCTATTTGGTAACCTGACCATCAGTTGCTAAATGAAATAGTCAGAACACATTATTTGTTGTTGTGCCAATGAGGTCCCTGGGAATTCAATCTCACTCATGGGTTATTCTACGTTCTTATTGTACTACTTGTCTTCTTGACTTGTTCTTTCGAGTAATTTACTCATCAGAAGTTTGGCTTTACGTGGATGCTTTAACAAAGATGTGTTGATTATTATTATCCGAATTTGAAATCATTTATTCTGGGTTCATAAATGGGCATATCCTGTTTAGAAGTTTGCTGCTTACTCCTGCTGATCATCAGCTTCTTTCTCTCTGAACCTGATTTACTGAATTTTTTCACTTGCTAACGATATTTATATTTTTTTCCTTCTCTCTTCGCTGCTGGCTACTGCAGCCCAAATGGAGCTCATAGTATTGGTTTCAAGCCAATTACTCATCAGGTGATCTCAAGGCATCTGGTTCTTAATGGTCCATTTCCCTGGTCAACAGATTGTTCATCTATTTTTATGCTTATGATTCCTTTTCGCATTTTAATGGTTTTTGAATCGTTAGAATCCTTCGTGTATTTGTAATCGATTGTCAATTGTAGTGTCCTGTTTTTTTATTTGCAGAGAATCTATTTAACATAGTAAGAGCTTTGAGTCCATCAAAATGAATCGTCAACCAGTGTTGCACGTAAGTTTCTTGCTCACTGTGTGATTCATCCTCCCAATCCCATTCATCCAAGTTATGGTTGCAATGGCCAAGATCCCTTTGTTTATTTGCCTTCGGTTTTCATTTTATGGGTTCTGTTTGTATATATGCAAGGACGTTTTGATCAGTTTTTGATACATTTTACTCCTTCCATCTCCAATATATGTAAGTTATTTTGATTCCTATCCACACAATCATTGCAATTTTTTCCGTATTGGAAGAGGATACCTCGAATGCCAATACCAGTTAGATTGCTATCTTAGTGCCCCACATGAGTGGATGGGTTTTCTGCATGACTTTGGATTTCAAAGAAGGGGAAACCATTGAAGAGAACCATCCTCCTGGAATCAATATTCAATAGAAAGAAGAAAAAGGAACATGTTCCAAGAGTACTACTTGCGAATGCAAGTACTGTACCATAAACTAGGATTTTAATTTAGGTATAACAGATATGGATTTTTTCCCCATCATTACTTGAGAACAGGGTCGTATATTTATCGCTGTGATGCGTTCGTGTGGTAACTCGTTTAGATGCTCTATATTTTCTTATATGATAGTGGCAGGAGAAATTTGGTTGTTTAGTGTATGTTTGATGTTTGAATCGACATTGACGTTGAAACCAATTGTTGGTTTATTATTTAAATTTTGAAAGTAGAAGGATCATACAGTTGTGTTTGTTATGACAAGTTGCATGTACTACCAATAAGACATATGGTTCTATAGGTTGATTTCTATTTTGTTTAAACATAAATTTTGAATAAGTTTAATCTATGATACATGACTCATTATTTCTTACATTATTTGTTTCATATTATTCAAAGATAAACTTTATTTATAATAATAAGGGATAATTGCGCAAAAAACCCCAAACTTGTCCGCTTTTTGTGATTAAAACCTCAAACCATTTTCCGTTGCATAGAAAACCCCGAACTAACTAAAAATCAGTAAATCAAGGTTTTATCAATGAGTAACGGGTTGAAGTCGGTTATTAATCCTACGTGGACGGGTAAATAACCTACGTAGAATTATTTTTAATTGTTGAAACTGATTTCCAAGTATTACACATCATTTTTAAGCACGTTGATAATTTTTAATTGTAATTTTTAAACGGGATTACCTCATCTACGAGCGTTAAAAATGATGTGTAATACTTGGAAATCGGATTCAACAATTAATATTTATTCTACGTAGGTTATTTACCAGTCCACGTAGGATTAATAACCGGTTTAAACCGGTTACTCATTGATAAAACCTTTATTTACTGATTTTTAGTTAGTTCGGGGTTTTCTTTGCAACGAAAAATGGTTTGGGGTTTTAATCACAAAAAGCGGACAAGTTTGGGGTTTTTTGCGCAATTATCCCTAATAATAATACATTATATATATGACGTCCACTTGCCGCCGCAACGCGCGGGTACCACAACTAGTACATACATATATATATATATATATATATATATATATATATATATATATATATATATATATATATATATATATATATATATATATATATATTTCCATGTAACGTACTCTATCATCTCGAGATATTAATTTAGTGTGTATATATATGAAAATACAAATTAGAGTTTATATATATATATATATATATATATATATATATATAAGGTTGGGTTCCGGTAAGAATCCTTGTTACCGTGAGAATGTGAGAACCACTCCAAAATGCACAAATTTAAAAATTAAAAGTTTTACTTATTAAAACCATTATTAGTCTTAAATATTAATAAATATCATAATCTAACACTAAAATTACATTCAAAAAGTATATTCATTAAATTATAAACTAAATGCACAAATTTGAACATCAAATGCACAAATATTTTTAAATGCACAATTCGTACATATAATGGATAAATTATAGCATGAGATGCGTAATTTTTTACATGAAATGCATAAATTTATCGAAAACATTTAATTTTAGTATCAAATGCACAATTTTATACAGTGCATGCACAAATTTTAGAGTGGTTCTCACGTTCTCACAAAATATAGGGGTTCTCATGTGAACCCACTCCTATATATATATATATATATATATATATATATATATATATATATATATATATATATATATATATATATATATATATATATATATATATATATATATATATATATATATATATATATAGTTCGTGTGACTACCTAAAAAACGCAGAGTACCGTGAGTACCTGTGAACACACAGGTTTCAGATGTGAACTTACTCCGAAAAAAAGTTATTTTTTTGAATTTTTTTTTTCATATTCATTTATATACAAATAATTTAAGGCTATTCGTAAAAAATTATATACATTTACACATTCTATCATCTTAAAAGTCATGTGAACGTGAAAAAATTCATGTGAACATGCTTAGTTGTGAACACACGTTCACAACAGTATACTTCATGTGAACACACATGTTTCACATAGTTCTAGTGTGTGTTTAGGTGTGATTTTTTGCAAGTAGTCTTGTATTATTAATTAAAACCTGATTATGAAAAAAAAAATTCAAAAAAAATGATTTTAAGCGAGGTACCTCCAGTACTCCGCAAAACTAGTGGTACTCATTTGAACCCAAATCTATATATATATATATATATATATATATATATATATATATATATATATATATATATATATATATATATATATATATATATATATGTATAAATTGTAAGTATTAATATGATATATATATATTATTATAATATATATAGTATATCTATATATATATATATATATATATATATATATATATATATATATATATATATATATATATATATATATATATATATATATATATATATATATATATATATATATATATATATATATATATATATATGGTTCGTGGAAGTACCATCGTTATGCAGCGCACCAGAAGGTACCACCTTTAAAAATTCTTTTTTAGAAATTTTTTTCCATAAACATGTTTTAGTTAACGTTATGAAGATCATATGTAAATTTCACATACATTCACATCTCCGAGCTCGTAAAAAATGATGTGAACTCACACATACATATATTTAGATGTATGTGAACGTTCATTTATGTGATGCGTGATTTCATGAACTTAGAGTGTTCGGATTTGCGTGAAATTCACATATGATGTTCATAATGTTAATTAAAACATGTTCATGAAAAAAAATTTCAAAAAATTTAATTTTAAGGGTGGTACCTTCTGGTGCGCTGCATAATGGGTGGTACTCACTTGAACCTAAATCTACATACATACATACATACATACATACATACATACATACATACATACATACATACATACATATATATATATATCAGCTGTTAAAGTTTAAGTTTATTATTATTGTTGTTATCTAAAACATTTTAAGTTTATATGTACTTTAAAAAATAATTTTCAAACGTGAACTTATTAATTAATGGATATATAAACTAGTATAATGAACAAACTAAGACAAGTAAAAAAGTAGGTTTCTATTTACGGTAGAAAACCCTTTTATAAAATAGAAATTTACGTAAAAAAATAAAAAGTTAGATATTTTTACGATTAAAACTCTCAATAATTTTTCATTACACAAAAAACCTCCAACTGATTAAAACTTATCAAAATGAAGTTTTTTCAAAAGAAAAAGACTTGCAACCTGATGAACCGGTTACAATCTGCTGACCAACCATTCGTCTCCGACGAACCTTTACTCTAGCAAACCACTTGTTTATGCTTTATGATTCAAATTGGCATTTCTTTATTTCTTTCTACTTTGTGTTGTTTTTTTGTTGGAATTTACTTTTCGGCGAATTTCCAGTGGTCAGTAGTTATTTGTTGACGGTGGCATTTGACTTTCAACTGATTGGAAGGTTTTTATGCAATGTAAAATGATTGGAAATTTTAATCATGAAAATAGTTAAAGTTTTTTTAAGCATATATATCTCTTCATAAAATAAAGAAAATACGTATATTTGTTGCAGTAGTTAACTAGTTATTGCCTTGTTGACGTCATACAGTCATACATCATATAGATGCTCTTTCTATGTGCCCAACCATGTTCCCTTCTGGCTTCTGGTGAAGTCCACTTTTAGTGTTAGGCCCATTAGTCTTTTCCAGATTTTGTATAAAAAATGGGACCCAAGTACACCAAAATTTTGGGCTTGATTAAACGGTATTTGAACCGTATTATATTATTCAGTTATCATTAAAGGGCTTATAGTCTAGCAGAATTAGGTTTTATAGGGTATAAGTAATCTCAGGATTGCGACTCGAGTCTCACTATGGACAAATGTGTAGATTTAACAGTAGTATTGGAGGGTCTATGTGTTTTGCTTTAAAATATATATAATTCGGTTATCAATAATATTATTTTCTTGGATTTTGTGTTTTAGATTCATGTTAGTTATGTACTTTTTTTAATTGTAAAGTTGAAAACAAAGTGAAAATAAAGAAACAGATCAAACCTAACACACATTAGTATCTTAATGTTACGTTCTCATTTATGATTTCTTATTTTCCGTTTCAGTTTTGTTTGGACCGTAAAATGTACACCACTAATAAACTCTTTCCCCACTATTAATAGTTGTATGCAATTTTCTGAGTGCATTGTGGTGAAAAACCCTTTATGCTTTTGATTATATGCTTTTCCATCATTCTATGGTTGCTTTGTGCTTTGATGCTTTACTGACTTTCTTGAGAAAATGCTTGAGGAGTTGTTGAATGTTAAAAAGGGTATGCAATTTCGACGTGTTAAGAACGATAATCCTGTAGTAACTTATATTTTACGTAGTGAAAGTGGTACTTTAACGATGAAAGCAAGGCACGTTGTAACTCTTTTTAATGGCAAATCAATCGAATCTTCCATTCAAACAAATTGATTTTCGGGGTATGGATCGTAATTGTTATATTTTTCACTTAATGATTTGGAGAACTATATAATGTGGTAGATTAGGTGATATCCAGGGGTGGCTTTTAGGGTGTGCGAGAGGCTCGACCGCACAGGGCCTCCGAATTTCATAGGGCCTTACGGTCATAATAAAGATCTAAATTTAGAACAATAATTTTTTACTTGACATGTGTACGTACATTGTGCATCGGTGCATTAGAATGAAATTTATGTCAAATTCAATTTGATTCGTATTTTTTATTTTAATTTCTCACTAATAAGTTTTTTTTTGTAATTCATGACCTCCACTTTACCTTTTAAAATTGAGTCTAAAATGATCAATTTACTATTTAAAATATTTAAGGGATTATGTTGTAATAACAAACACAGGGCCTCCAAAATCCATGAGACGACCCTGGTGATATCTAACAGAAAGTGTCTGGAAAATTTTATGAAAACTGGTCGAATCCTTTTTAATAGATTTACGTTTGATCTTTTTGAGGAGATTTTCGTAATGAGGTAACTAGCTAAGTAATGTATAAAAATGAAGTTAAAAGGCGAATGAGATACCAATTCTTAAAGTGATGCACTTGAAGTAGAAATCGAAGCATAAAGGTTTCTTACAAAACATTAGTAAACCGATGTCGAATCTTTTTTAAGGAAACCGTTGCTAACAGGCGTACGCCTCGATCGTTTAATTGATTACTATTTCATATTTTTGTATTTACGTTCTATAAGTAGTTTTATTCCCTTTTCATATGTAATCAAATTTTGGTTTTTTTATTAATCAAAATTAGGGCGTTTAGTTAACGAAAAATTTTTTATTTGTTTTTAATTTCAGTTTTTAGGTTTAGTATTTTAAAAACAATTGAAAATTCTGAAAACACGTTCTATATGTAATTTTATTCCCTACAAAAACTAACAAACTTCTTAACGATATGCGTAACTTGATTAAAAGCGTAATAAATAACTTAATTTTTTTTAATATGGTATATATATTATCATGATTTTGGTTACATGACGGAAGTCTAGGAATAACTTAAGAAGTGGTAAGAAAGTTTTTATTATATGATATTAGGGGTGTGAAGCGATCCGGATCGGACCGAACCGAGAACCAAAAAGTGAAAAATTTATAACTGAGAACCAGAATGTAATGTCCGTTTTGTTCTGATTCAATCCTAATTATTCCGATTTTTGCATCGGAAAAAATCAAAACTGAACTGGACTAAACCGAAAACTGATTTTGTTAACATAGTGGACCGAGAAAATTAATGTAGATAATATAATGAATTAAAATTTTATATAATTGTTGGGATAAATATTAATATTTTTAAACCTAAAAACTACAATTTATAATATTTATTTAATTAATGTAGATAATATAATGAATTAATATTATTGTTGGGATAAATATTAATAGTCAGTCACAAAAATTGTGATCCGTAACCAAAACCAAAGATTTTCTCCGATTCAGTTAACCAAATCATAAAAACATAGAAAAACATATTTGGTTTTCATTTTTGGAATTTTTTACACACTCCTACCTAGTACCTATATGTATATTCCATTATAATTTGATACTAAGCGTCTGTACAAGTCAAAATTAAATTGGATTGGACTGTACCGACTGAGGCGGATCCAGAAATTTTCGTTATCGGTGTCACTTTTTTAAATTAAGTTTAATACTTAGATTTTCGAAATAATTTCTAAGACGGATCGGGTCACCGAAATGAGTTGCCAACACATACATAACTAGTTGAATACTCATGCGTTGCTCGGGTGATGTGTGATGAAATTAATATTTAAAATTAATTTTTTTAATGACAAGTTAACCTACTCTTATTCCAAAACTACCCTTTTGTCCCAAATAGGGACTTCATAAGTTACTTTCACTGCTTAAACTCCAACTTGTCTCCGACAGGAGTAGAGCCCGTGACCCAACACTTACACGTCACCTCTCATACCAAATGGGCTAAACCCCATTGGTATTTATAATTAATTGATGACACAATAAAAATTTATTTTTTTAAAGAAAACTATATATTGTTTGCGAAAAAAAATGTTACTTATATTAATCATGAATATTAATTATTACACATAATTATATTTGAAGTCTCTACATATTTAGTAGTTAATACATGTGAGATGATCAAAATACTGATTTTAATTAAAAAAAAATCGTGTATAAGAATGAAGTATATAGGAAAAAAATCATAATAATTTACAATAAAATGTAAACCTATCATTTTTCCATCAACTAATATACAAACACGTATTTGCAAAGTATTACTTACAATATCGTCTAATATAATTTTATAATAACAATTTATTCAAACCAATTAATAAGATGATATCAAACAAAATCAGTTATCATTAAAAAAATCTAATAAATCTTAATAAAATCACATTGAACAATTTAAACGACAAATGACATATCTCATTGGCTAAGATTTTGTAAAACATTATCGCTTCATTATTAACGGAGATCTTCATTGTTATTCATGGTATACTAAAAAGATATTAAACCATGTGTTAATTTTGAAACATTAATACATAAACAACACAATATAATGAGAAGCTTTAAATGTAAAAAAAAAAGTATATCAGTGTGACGTTTTTTCTGAGATTTGAATTAGGGATGACACAATTTTGACCCAACGGACGGGACGATAAAAATGGCTCGTAGTAAAAAAAAAAGTAAGCTAGCACATAATTTTTTCTAAATAATAAATGTCACATGTTTATCTATTTTATAATATATGTTTATTAAAAAACTAATTTTATGTGTTTATCTGTCGTATTTTATATGTTTATTAAACTGAATCATCAATAAAATTTTAATCTAAATGTAAATGTTATCTCATCAATACTTATCTATATATTTAATAGTTTTTTTTTACCATTTGCTTATAAATTTATTAAAAATAAATAAACATTATATAAATTTATTAAATTTTAAAAAAGTAAACAAACGATATATAAAAATATATTTAATAATATTTTGTTTATTATAACAGAATATTAAATATTGTTTTATTTATAAACTAAAATTTTAATCTATATTAATTAAAATATATATATTTATAAATGAAAATTTTAGAATAATCAACTATTCATATCTATTTTATAAAACTATAAAAATAATAATTTTAAATAATTAATGTTTAATTGTAATTTGTATACGTAAGTAAATATCCCGTTATTTTATGCAAGTATGTTAGTATTGATAGGATTGCTGATGATGTTATCCCATTATTTTCTGAATTTTAACAAATTATATTGCGACAAATGAGCAACCTTAATTTTCTGAATTTTAACCAATCATATTGTGCCAAATAAGCCTTAATTTTCTGAATTTTAACCACTAATATTGCGCCATGTGAGCATTTTTTCTCTCTGCTCCGTCGGCTATATATATATATATATATATATATATATATATATATATATATATATATATATATATATATATATATATATATATATATATATATATATATATATATATATATATAATTAACAAATAACAAGAATTTTTCAATTAAAATAATACAAAATACATTACCATTAAAACTTAAAACCAATAAGTATGGTAAGTATTAAAACTCAGTATTATTTTTATATTCTGTTGGGTCTTTTTTTTAATATTTTATGGTGCTACAGCCTTTTGGACTAACTTAATTAACATTCTTTATTGTTGTTTTTATATTTTGTTGGACTTTTTTTTTAATAAAAACTTAGTATTATTTCAATAAATTTAAGTAATAAAAACAACATAACTTAGATACGTATGTTATAATTTTATAAATTTTTTGTAGGTGTCACTCAAAAAAATCTTAGGTGTCATTCGGGTTTTTGATACATATGTACCTCAATATTTTGAAAATTTATCGGTGTTGAATGACACTCATTGTTATAAGTTAAATCCGCCTCTGTGTACCGATACCAAAATATACAAAATAGAAAACCAACAAGCAAAGTGACTGAAATTATTTTGGTTCCTGTTTAGAACCAATTTGATCCTTGATATTGAATACATAAGTTAGAAAAAAATTGAATTTACATTTTATTAATGTAGCATAGTGTTTGTTAAAAAAAGTATGGCATCGTGTAATGTCAAATACAAAATGAAAATATTAATTTGGTATATTTGGCTTCAAAACATATTGGTCGGTCCTGATTCTATTTTCGATTTTGTTAGTTTGGACGGATTTTTATATATGCACATATGATACTTAACTTGATCAACAGAATTCACTACTAAAAATTAGGGTATTAGCGACAGAATTTTCTGTCGCAAATCCGTCAGTAATGAGTTTTGACGGATTAAGATTCATCTGTCAGTAAAGCCCGTGTCGCAAAAGTTTCAATCCATCATAAAATCTGAAGCTAATACTCATTTTTCTACTAGTATATGTTTCCACTCTTGGTCACTTTACCACATTTTCCCCTTCAAAATACAACTTTCGGTTACATTCAAGAAGTTGAAGAAGAAATTAATTTGTTTCGCTAAAACCCTCAAAGTTCATAAGCTCTAGCAGATAATTACCGAGGGATTTTTCTCTTAGAAGTCATTTTCTAATAGTGAGTTTTTAAATCACGTATTTCACATTCTATTGTTTCCGAAACGTTTTCATGACTTGAATGTGATTCGTTATTCGTTATTCGTTGGTTCATGCATCAACTTCCAATCTAGATTCCAAACAAAGATTTTAAAAAAATGAATAGTAAAACAAAAAAACCACAAGTTGTTCAATAATATTTTATGAAATCATCAATCTTCAATTGGTTAGTTTATATATTGATCTTCTTGGTAATACAAATTATGTCCATTTTTGGTAGATGTTAAATCTTGAGTTTGGCATAGCACAATAGCACATGATATGGGGACACTATTAGGTTTGTTTGTGTGTGTTGGTGTCACCCATAACAAGGCAAGATGTTGCTTAAATTTTTATATTGATTTGTTTTTTGAAATCTATATTATTCTTGTTTTTGAATGCAAACTTTATCCCATCTCTTAGATTTCATTGGTAAAAGATGAAAAAGATTATTTAGTTTGTTAAAGAAGAGATGCAAAGGAGGTGGGGATGAACACCACATGGGGGTGTTTGGGTCATGTTGCCTTTACATATGGGGAGAACATTGAATCATAGGTAATTCATATTAGAATAAATTACACAAATGGTCATGTGGTTTGTGAGTATTTACAGTTTTGGTCTCTCAAAACTTTTTTTACATCGCAAGTACCAAAAATGTAAGCCTTTCAAACAAATGGTCCTTCCATATAACAACCGTTAACTTCTCCGTTAAGTATTAGGGTAATTTCTTCCTTTTATTTTTTATTTTAGTTACTAAACATTTATATTAATGTATTAACGATTTGTCATTTTTGGTAATGTTATTATTATATTATTTTTTTAGAAGTCTTAAATCTTAATTCATGCGACCAAAATTACTTAGAACTCATAAGCCATTTATTTTGATTTCATCTCCATCCATTTTCACTTCTTCGTCTCCGTCCTCTATTTCATCACCGTCTTTTTCACTTTGCCATCTCGGTCCACATCGAGGGCATCATCAACTTCGCCTTCTCCATCCCGATTTTTCACTTCAAGTCGATGGCTTTGGTTTTTAGATTTGAGTTTCAAATCAGTCCCTTCAATTCAGCTTTACATTTTAGTTTCAAATCCATGGCTGCGATTTCATATTTAAACGATATGTTTGGTTTCAGGATCAAGTTTCAAGTCGATGTTCGTCGTTCCACTTCAAGTTTCAACTTTCAAATACTGGTCAAGTCACATATCAAACTAAAAGTAAAATTTATGGATCGTTGTTGTTTATTCCACTGCAAACGAATGAAATGATGTTGTTTGTCTCCACTAGAAACCTCTCAAAGCCCTCTTTCTCGAAGCCTCTTGAATAGATATGAAATGAAGGTACCACGAACATGCTTAGGGTTTATGTTTTTATCTACTCTTGATTTTGTTTAAACGATTTTGGATTGTTCACACTTCACATATTTGAATGATGGTTCCTATTTTGGACTTGCTCTTGGTTTATAGATTTCATTTGAATCCTTATTCAAATTGTAATGATTGTTCACATTATTATGTATCAGTTCTAGAACATTTCTTCTTTGGTTTCATTTAGTTAAAGTTAAATTCCATTTGAATGACCTGGGGTTTGTTCTTCGTTTGATTTTGTGCAGTTATCAGTGTTTGAGTTTGTTCTTACATATCATATATAAATTTTGGGTTTATGGGTTTGAGTTTGAATCAATTAATGTTTTCGATTTGATTTATTTCAATATAACTGATCGGAAAAATCATAAAATCATTCTGATTTTCAGTTTTACCAATCCGAAAAAAAAAGACGAATCATTCCGAGTTTCAAATTTACCGATCAAGAAAAATGACAAACCATTCTGATTATATAATAATTATAAATAAATAATTTTAATAAAATACAAAAAAATCACCGATAATAATAATGTAAATGATTAAACATTAATGTATGAACAATCAGAAACTAGTTGAATGTTCGTGCGTTGCCCGGGTGACGTATTTCAAAATTAAAATTTTTTAATTAAATTGTCACATGATAAAATTATATTTTATTTATAAAAACTATATATTTTTTATGAACAAAAACAATATTTATTTGCATCATGAATGTCACATTATAAAAATGTATTTTATTTAAGAAAACTATACATTATTTACGAAAAAAATTTTACTTATATTTTAGTCATAAATATTAATTATTAATATTAACTATACATTATAATTATGAGGTTGATACATATATCTAGTTTAATACATGTGAGTTGATCGAAAGACTAATTATGCGTTAAAAGATTGTTCTGTCAGAATTAAGTATACACGGAAAAAATTAATAATAATTTATGATAAAACGAAAGCCCATCATTTTCCCATAAAATAAAACACAAACATGTAAAGTATAACTACGAATATAGTCTAACATAATTTTATAATAGAAATTTATTCAGACTAATAAAAATGTTAACAAACAAAAGCAGCTATCATAAAAAAAATTAACGAATCTTAATAACGAAATTGAACAACTTTAATAATATAGAATATAGATATAGATATAGATTATTTAATAAATATTCATAACATATAAATGATATTGATGTAATTGTAAATAATTAAATAATCTTTTAATAATATATTAACTTAAGGTTGGGTCCTAAATATGTAATTGTTGTAATAATCGTTAATTAATTTAGGTTTGTTCCAAGTACATATATAATTTATTTGGTTCACTAAAGATTTAAATCAATAGTTTTATTAATACATAATAATAATTTATAAGAATAAAACAAAAATCAGATTTAATTATATCTATCCATTAATTTATTTGATATAAGTTCACGAGTCGGGTCGGATCCTACTGACCTTGTCTTCCTTTTCCCCCTTCTCCCGGCACACACAGACGCACAGCCCCTTATCCTCCCTCTCTCTTCTTTCTCTCTCTATCGACCCCTTCTCTGTCTCTGTCGCATCTCTGTCCGGCGACCACCGCCTCGGCTCCTCGCCGGCGAACACAACAACCACCAACGCTCTTCTCTGGTCTCCTTCTCACTCTCCCCTTCGCTCCATCTGTCTTCCTCTCGTTCTCGCACATGACGGCAACGGCTCTACCCTAGTGCCACCGCCACCACGAAACCATCTCCGCCGCTACAGTGCTTGGCCTCCCACACTCTCGCTCACATCAGCTCTCGGCGCTCACACACCGCAGCTAACCAGGGCCATTACGGCCGTCTCTGGTGCAGCGCTGCCGGTCACCGAACCAGAACCACCGCCGCTCAAAACCCTAGTTTTCAGGTTGGTTTTCTTTATCTCGTTTTTTACTTTTTATCTTACTACTGATTTCACAAATACCACTATATCATAGCATTAAGCACAATAACATGAAGTCTAAAAATTTTGATACCTTGATTAAATTGGAAACGTGAATTTCAAGTCTTATGCTCAATTATCATTACCAGGTTGATTTCATGTTTCATGTTTTGAAGCGTCATTGTTTCTTCCTGTAAAATGGTTTGAAACTTCCAATTAGCAATGCTACACGATACAGATTCATGAAACCATTAATATGAATATGATAGAGATTTGTTAGCACATTTGAAATGGATATATACATGAATTTTTTGACTGAAAATAAAGAATATGTACCTTTGTATGATGTTGTTGATATACAGAGAATTTTTATTTGATACAAATGTAAAACGATTGCCAAATTATTTTCAATTTGTAATCAATCACCCCACATAATTCTCAATCAGTTTTAAATTTCATAAATTTGAATTTTAAAAAGTTTCCATTATCTTTTATTTCTTTGATACTGCAGCTTATCTCCACGTCCCCATATTTCTAGCATATTTTGTTAGACATCAACTTAGACGATGATAATCTCCAGTTTTCAAATTATGTTGTGATGTAGCCTAAAAAATCTGAATTTAGGTTTATCTGCAGTATAATAAATAAGATTATTTATTATAGGAATATATTTTATTATTTGTTTGATTTCACATTGTTTCGTAGTTTTTTTAATTAATCATTATACGTTTTTTTTAATTAATATCATCTAGAACGAATAATTATTTTTATGTGTAAATAAAACACATTTTTGAAGTAATAATCACTACGTTTTCTTGTTGACCTAGAAAATTTGATTTTATGTATCCATTGTTTTCTGTAGTGCCTTAACAGCTCTGGAAGCGACATTGGCAAGTGTCAGTTTTAAATGGATACGCTGTCCGAGTGCAAAATGAATTCAGGTCTGAGAATATAAGTCAGTTCTTAATTTGAACTCTTATTTAAAGGTCATCTGTTAGAACACATTCTATTAAGTGGAATACATTGTTGTCAATTTTAAATGCAACTTAAAATTTACTTATTCTTCCATTTGTAGAAGGACAACCTATTGCTGCAGCAGCTGCAGTTTCCTACAAGGGATTGCTGCCAGCTCTAGGTTATATCAGGCGGGATAATTCTGGAAACACCTCTAACACATGGATTGCTGGAGCATTTGCACTCCCTGCTACCGGTTCATACTTTTTAAGTCTGTTATTATCAGACCTAATTGCAAATTATGGCTTTATTGACATTTTTCTCTTTATGCTGACCACTTATTCTAAACAAAATCCATGTAGTTCTATGATGCCTGCTTGTGTAGTTGTTTTGTATTTACATGCTTCACGTTAGAGCATATCTGGATGTGGTGCCTTTAAAAATATGTATATTTCTAGTTTAAATAATGCTACATTTTTTTCTGGTTTAAATAATGCCACGTTTTTAAATATGTCATCATCATGTATCAAGCTGTTGTATGCACATTTCATTAAAACACAACTATCAATACCATTTTCTTGTTGACCCGGAAATTTTTTTTATGTATCCATTGTATTCTGTAGTGCCTTAACATCTCTGGAAGCCACATTGGCAAGTATCAATTTTACATGGATACGCTGTCCGAGTGCAAAATGAATTCGGGTAACTCTTATTTAATTTTGTAGTTTTCTGTAAGGTGCTGACCTCTGTTGATATTTTACTGAAATTCATTTGTCAGACCACATGCTGAAAGTTACTACATACTAATGCTCTAATTGTTTTGCTGGTTATGCAGTTAACAATATAAAAGATCAAGTGCCAGAAAGAAAACCAATTGATAAAAGAGAAAAATCTGGGCACCTGAACCCATAATAATTCAATCATAAGGTGAGAAATATGTATCCATCCTATTTAAATAATGCTACGTTTTTAAAATTATACTGGTACAAGATCCAGATTTTTCCTGGTTAAAATAATATATTTCTGGTTTATATATTGAAAATTATGTATATTTCTGGTTTAAATAATGCTACATTTTTTTCTGGTTAAAATAATATATTTCTGGTTTAAATAATTCCAGATAAATAGCAGTGATTTAGGCTTAAAAATATGTACTATAGCCAATATAAATAGCAGTGATGTAGGCTTAAAAAGTTGAATTATAGCAAATGATAGCTTGCCAAATCAGCATTAAAAATAGGAATTTCTACCAATAATATCGTGTCACGTGAGCATTTTTCTCACTGCTCCGTCGGCATATATATATATATATATATATATATATATATATATATATATATATATATATATATATATATATATATATAATTAGGAAAGTGAATAAAAAAGCCATAATTTATTAGAAAATTACACAAATGGTTCCTGAGATGAAAAATGATGAAAATACCCCTGTGACTTAACTGGCCTAACGACCTCATTTGACGGCAATGACCATTTGTATGAAAGATCTGATTTATGGTACTTGTGGTGTAAAAAAAAAACTTTGAGGGACCAAAACCAAAAATCCCCGAACCACAAGGACCATTTGTGTAATTTACTCTACATATCATCATCGGTGGATATAAACGGTTAATATAACATGGGTATTTTTTAAAAATAATAATATAAAAGTGTTTCGATTATCTAATTGAGTGACCTGATCACCAGTACAACAACTTATCATGCTTATTCAAACATTCTTTTTTAGCACATTTATGCATTGTAATTTTTCTATTATGCACATTTAGTGGTCAAATTTTTAAACGTGATTCAATTAATTAGTTTGGTGACCTGTTGTTACCGGTTCAGGTCACTCAGTTACCTAATTGAAACACTTTTAAATGGGTTATGTACCATTTTAACCATCCAACTTTTAAATTTGTTTCATTAAGCCACTAAACTTTAGTAGATTGTTCTAATTTGGGGTAAATGAATAAACTAATAGTTAAATTGGTGCAAAATATGATAGTTTAATAGTCAAATCGGAACAATTTTCAGTGGTTAAGTCAGTAAAAAAAATGTTTAATGGCTAAATGTGTATACAAAAAATAGTTTAGTGGCTAAATTGTGACAAAAAATATTTTAGTGCTAAATCGAAAAAAATCTAAAAGTTAAATGGTCAAAATGGTACTTAGCCTTTTAAATATGCACTACATAAATATGCACAAAAAACTACACTACATAAATGTGTACAAACTCAAAAGTACATGACTATGTTGTGCCATTTCGCTAAAATTAAAAACAAACTGTAACAACCTAGCTTTTGACCAAACGTATAATATCTGATTTTAAGCTAATAATGTAATTTTATTACATTATTTATTATTTGATTGGTAAGTTAGTTATCTGATTATCGAACCAATAGTGTAATTTTATTACATTATTTGAATTGTAATTTAATTAAGTTATGAAATATTTAATTAAATTATACAAATATTAAATTATGAGTTATTAAATTATTAAAGATAATTAAATAAAAGAGATGTAAAATACAAAAGTAAAAGTGTGTTAATTACACAAAATAATAGAATGAAGTATATAAACGTGATTAAGATCATTTAAATCACTCTCTACTCTCTCTCTCTTTACTCACTCTCTCTACTTCTCTCTAGTTTTTCTCCCAAATCGACCGGTCAATTATCGAGTTCAATACGTCATCGGAAAGATCTCGAAGAATACTACAAGAATATACAGTTGCATGCGTGATTTCGTACGAATTTGAGGTAAGAATCGTTGTTTTTCTGATTTCCTTATTCTCGGTTTTGAAGAATAATTCGAATTTACCATTTTTCGTGTGATTAAAGCTATTTTAGCTTGAGTTTTAACTAGAATTTGATAGATTATGTATAATATAATTGAACCTAGGCTTAATACTTGGTATATTCATGATTTTAGGCTTAGAAATTCATGTTTAAAAGCTGTAAAATATGAACAAATTTGAGATGGCAAAAACAAACTCGATTATAGCTAAAATCGAAGCAATGGTTCGATTTTGACATTAAATTCGAATGTGGATTCGAATTTTGATCATTTAATCCGAATGGGGGTTCGAATTTAGCTATGAATTTCGAATTTAGCATATAATCGAAATGTATGTCTTCGAATTTAATCCCATGTTCGAATTTAAATATTAAATTCGAACCCCTCTCCCTAAATTCAAATATATTGAATAAAACACATGGACAACACATAAATTAACAAAATAATTAGCTTAATAATTATATATATATATATATATATATATATATATATATATATATATATATATATATATATATATATATATATATATATGATAATATATACACAGATCTTTTGAGAATTTAATGAAACAAAGAATATGAACAAAAGAGAGATAGAGGAGTGCTGATGTGTATACGAGCGATCAATCATTAAAATCAAGATTTATAAACTTAAGAAATACCATCAATTAGAAAATGTATGAATATATGCATGATCATATATGATTAGATTTCAAAAGTACATTTTTGTGATCATAACGCCAAATGGTATTCAAATTAAGGGTTTTTAAGATAAAGGACATAATTTAATGCAATGATTAAACATACTCTCTTAAGAATTCTAATGAGATTGATGGCCACATTTATCTCAATATAATCAAGATATGAGACTTTGAGATTAAAAATCAGCAAATGAACACTGAATTTATCATTCAAATGATTCAAAGACTAATAAATATCAGAAATGATATGATTAACAGATTGAGCAACAAGCAAAGTTAAAAGACATTAAAGAACATCTGTGAAGGTTATAGCAAGGTGACAAGCATCTGTAAGTCTGATATAAATCAGTTAGTGGTTCTTATCCACTACAGATTGTGAGCAACAGAGCCAGAGCCAGAAAGTGAAAAGTGCAAAATAACCAGTAACTGTGAGTTGTAGATTTTACTTTAACTGCAAATTATGTGAATTGAGACTTCTGTTGCTTTATTCTGATTTTATTGGCATTCTGATCTTGAGCTTATTGATATATTATCATAGTATATTTACTATGATTTGTTGAGCTGAGCATTTCTTCTTCCAGCTTCTACTCTTTGACGAGTCATTTGATTGTTAAGCTTAACACCACCACTATTGCTCAGTGTTGGGTTAATGTTAGGCTTATGATGTGCTGATTTACATGATGAAAGCACAGAGGGTAGCTAGAGCTGAGCATTCTGATGATACCCATACAGCAATTACTGGTAGCTAGCCCAGTACGTGGCTGATCCCCACTAATGATGCGTGTGTATGGTGTTATCATTATCCGAGCATTCCTTATGAATTTGTCTAAAAGTCTCAAGAGCAACAACAGTTTTATAACTGGGAGCTGACCAAAGACGCGCATCAAAAGAGCATTAAATTGGCCAATGTCCCTTCGAGATTTGAGCGGTGCATGAGCCTAGTGCAGTGCATGAGCAATAGAGCTGAGCCGTGCATGAGCCGAGTGCAGTGCATGTGCTTTCCGCGTTCATAATTGCATGTTAAATGTGAAATTCTACATTCTCACTAAGCCAATAAGCTTACCCCGTTGTTGCATTATTTTTCAGGTAAAGGCAAAGGATTGGCTGGACCTAGTTCATAGGTCAGAACTCTGAAAGAGCTTGAAGCGCTTTAGAACCTGTTTCAACACCTTGGTACTTGGCTGATGATAGAGATTTGGGGTTTGGGGCTAGTTTATATTTCTTGCTTTAATGTAATAGTCTAGAAGTCTGTACCCTATTGCTTAAATTTGTCTCTGTTTGTAATTAACTTTAATTCCGCATGGTTAATTTTATCTTAGTTTCCTGATTGATATTGCATTGCTACTGGGCCTAGACTTAAGACCTTGGAGAAATCTTGGGTCTTACAGGATGGTATCAGAGCAAATAGTTTGAGTGAATCATTGTATTACGTGTAATACATGATCTCAAACTTGTGCAATGCTATAGTATCAATCATGACAGGATGGCTTGAACTAAGATAGGTTTCAGAGACTAGTAGGATGGGGCATGAAAGGGTACAATGTGCTAGACTAATGATCTAAATATTTAGTGATTTGAATTTCAGAGCTATGTCTGGAGAAGGTGGACCATCAGGTGGCATGACCCCAGAGCAAGTCCTGGAAATGATGCAACAACTAATAACCCAGAATAATGAGCAACAAAACAAGTTTATGCTAGAGCAAATTGAATCAATAAAGAAATCTGAAAAGAGAAATAAACATAAAAAGAAGCAAACTGAACAGTCAAGCGAATCGGAATCCGATAATGAGCATGTCAATCAACGAGTTGTGCAGCCAGAAGGCTGTAGATTCAAAGACTTCAAAGCGAGTGGTGCCATAACGTTTGAAGGCACAGTAAATCCAATACAAGCGTTAGATTGGATAAGTCATACTGAAGAGATCTTCAGTATCTCAGAATGTCTGGACAGCAATAGAGTTAAGTTTGCTACAGCACTGTTCGTTGGAGCTGCTAGAGCCTGGTGGAAAACACAAAGGAGCATCTATGGTGAGGAAGCAATTATGACATTGGACTGGGAGCAGTTCTTGGAGATGTTCAATGCCAAATACTGTCCAACAGACAAACAAGACGAACTCGAGATGCAGTTGATGCAATTGAAACAAGGAACTAAGACCGTTGATGAATACGAGCATGAGTTCTCGAGACTTTGCGGCAACTCATCATATCAAGTAGCAACAGAAAGCGTAAGATAAACCGATTCAGACTGGGTCTGAATCCAACATATAGAAGACAAATGAGTAGCATAAAATTCAAAACGTATCTCAGTATTGTGGAAGCAGCAAGGATGGTGGAGCGTGAATTCACAGATTCTAGTTGTGAACCCGTTATGATGGCTATAAGTCCTACATGTCCATCTCCGCCTAAGAAACAGAAATCCGGTAGATTATTTAGTTCATCAAAGTCCAGTCAGCAGCAGTCACAAGCATCCTCTACACCTCAGAAGACTAGAGTCTATTCCATACAGTCAGGAGCACGACCGTGTAAACGCTGTAACAAATTTCATAGCGGACGCTGCAACCCTAGAGATGTGACGTGTTACACCTGTAAACAGATTGGACATGGAAGTGATGAATGCCCAGAAAGAAAAGACGTATGCTATAATTGTGGTGAGCGTGGACATTATGCCAAGCATTGTCCAAATGCACGCATGCTTACTAATCCTGAACAACCAGGTGGCAGAGCAATCCAACAGAGTACTACAATGACACCAACAGCTAAGGCGCGAGCTTTCCATATAACTGCTGAGGATGCCGAGGAGACACCAGAAACGCCAAAAGACCACAATGGTAACTAATAATAAGTTTCTTGTATGATAAAATGATTTAATTCCGTTACCATCTGAATTTCAATTCCAAAGTAAGTATGGAGTTAACTGTACAACCCTGTCATCAATAGTGAATAATGCGGATGACATATGGGTTGTATCAGTTGAAGTTATGATTCAAAAGCCCTATGAAAATTGATAATTTAATCCTAAACACAAGCTACTTCGTGAATCCTTGTAATCTGAATGATTACATCGTGTCTTATAATGAGACAGAGGTAGAAGTTGCTGATCCAATAAAAATCAATGAGAAGATGGTCTTTGAACCAAATTGTCAAGCACCTAATGTCAACTTGAATAGGAATCAAAGAAGTCAGAGGCACAAAGCGAGAGTGACAAAAAAAATAGATTGAAATTTTTTGAAAAGACAAGCGATTAGTCATGAATGGCCAATGAAAAGCCCGTCAAATGCCAAAATAAATGTAAGTGATGGATTCTCATTATGTCGATGCGAGACTAGTGAGATATCCAATAATAGAATACTTATTCCACCTAACTGTACATAAAATAAAAGATTCTGCCAAAAGAGTGAAGTAATCTTAAATTCAGAGATTTACCAAAGAAAAGTCTGATTAAATGGAATTCTTATTCCATTTGTTTGCCAATGCAAAGAAATTATAAGTTTTCACAACAGTCAGCGCAAGTCAGAAATCGGCTAAGCGATTGATGATTGAAACATCATCAATAAAAGAAACATAAAGTACAGATATCAGACTCCCAAAAAGCTCTGTAACTATTTCAAGAGCAAATGAAAAGAGATATGAGCTAATTAATATATAGAGATGCTAGCCGAATTGAATGAGATATAAAATTAAATCTCAAAAGTTCACATAGCGAATATATAATTGATAATCAGAAGTCCTGAAATCTCTTATATGACTGCATAAGTTAACAAATGAAAATTTTTCAATAATACAGATGTGAGATTTGAAAAGCTACAATTGGCTCAAGACCAAACGAATAAGATATACGAGCTAATTAAGGTACTGAGTTGTTAGCCGAATTGGCTATGACATATATTAAATCTCAAGACATAAAGCCCACCTATTAAGAGTACAAATGATAAGTCAGAATTCCTAAAAGTGCCCAATGTCATTACAAAAGTCAGTTAATAAGGTGGCTTAATGACTAAATTGATATTTGAATTAATTGAAAGAAATATTGAATCTTGAAGTGTGAGTCAATACAGAAAATTATAAACGACAAGCAAAAATCCTGAAATTGTATGTTGATTGCTTAAATTTGCAGATAAGTTGTATAACACTGAAATGGCTATTTATAAAAGTCAAAGAAGCATAAATCATGAAATACAGATGGTGCTCGTTCAGTGGAAACACCACAAAGGTTCATATCAGTCTTGGGAATCAAGAGATGTTATAAAAACTATCTATCCAAGTCTGTTCGAACAAAGCTAACTTCGAGGACGAAGTTTGTGCGTGGTGGAGCCCATTCTGTAACAACCTAGCTTTTGACCAAACGTATAATATCTGATTTTAATCTAATAATGTAATTTTATTACATTATTTATTATTTGATTGGTAAGTTAATTATCTGATTATCGAACCAACAATGTAATTTTATTACATTATTTGAATTGTAATTTAATTAAGTTATGAAATATTTAATTAAATTATACAAATATTAAATTATGATTTATTAAATTATTGAAGATAATTAAATAAAAGAGATGTAAAATACAAAAGTAAAAGTGGGTTAATTACACAAAATAATAGAATGAAGTATATAAACGTGATTAAGATCATTTAAATCACTCTCTACTCTCTCTCTTTACTCTCTCTCTCTACTCTCTCTCTACTTCTCTCTAGTTTTTCTCCCAAATCGACCGGTCAATTATCGAGTTCAATACATCATCGGAAAGATCTCGAAGAATACTACAAGAATATACAGTTGCATGCGTGATTTCGTACGGATTTGAGGTAAGAATCGTTGTTTTTCTGATTTCCTTATTCTCGGTTTTGAAGAATAATTCGAATTTACCATTTTTGTGTGATTAAAGCTATTTTAGCTTGAGTTTTAACTAGAATTTGATAGATTATGTATAATATAATTGAACCTAGGCTTAATACTTGGTATATTCATGATTTTAGGCTTAGAAATTCATGTTTAAAAGCTGTAAAATATGAACAAATTCGAGATGTCAAGAACAAACTCGATTATAGCTAAAATCGAACCAATGGGAGCTGAGCATTCTGATGATACCCATACATCAATTACTGGTAGCTAGCCCAGTACGTGGCTGATCCCCACTAATGATACGTGTGTATGGTGTTATCATTATCCGAGCATTCCTTATGAATTTGTATAAAAGTCTCAAGAGCAACAACAGTTTTATAACTGGGAGCTGAGCAAAGACGCGCATCAAAAGAGAATTAAATTGGCCAATGTCCCTTCGAGATTTGAGCTGTGCATGAGCAATAGAGCTGAGTCGTGCATGAGCCGAGTGCAGTGCATGTGCTTTCCGCGTTCATAATTGCATGTTAAATGTGAAATTCTACATTCTCACTAAGCCAATAAGTTTACCCCGTTCTTGCATTATTTTTCAGGTAAAGGCAAAGGATTGGCTGGACCTAGTTCATAGGTCAGAACTCTGAAAGAGCTTGAAGCGCTTTAGAACCTGTTTCAACACCTTGGTACTTGGCTGATGATAGAGATTTGGGGTTTGGGGCTAGTTTATATTTGTGCTTTAATGTAATAGTCTAGAAGTCTGTACCCTATTGCTTAAATTTGTCTCTGTTTGTAATTAACTTTAATTCCGCACGGTTAATTTTATCTTAGTTTCCTGATTGATATTGCATTGCTACTGGGCCTAGACTTAAGATCTTTGAGAAATCTTGGGTCTTACATAAACTTCTTTTAAACATAATTTTATAATTAATATTAAATCATTTATTATTGTTAAAGTTCCTTTATTGAATTTTTCAGAATTAAATAGGAAAGTACTTTGAATGCATTTTTTTTCTTGATAACAAATAAAGTAGTAAATTGAAATATTTAGTTATATACTGAAGAATAATAAATAAAAGTTTTGTGAGATAAGAAAGCGATATGTATCGTTAGAGGTTTTATTTTATTAATACATAGAATATAGATTTTCATCAAATTTTGGAAATACACGTAAATGGCACATATTATTTTCGTAATTTGATAAAATAAAACCGATAGAATAGAAATATTAGATCCATGCTCATATATTTGTCGTGTTAGCTATCTATATCTATCTATACTATTAAAAGAGTAACTAAATGCCACATAACATGCTCTCATTTAATTTGTCACATGTCGCGCTCTCCTTTTGCCACATCATTTACTGATTTTATTTTTAAATTTTAAAGCAAATCAAATCTATGTAAATCTAATATGGATTAATTTTATAACTAACTAACTAAAGTTAAGCAAACTTTATTATTCATATAATTATTATATTATACATATATATAAATATCAATCTCTAAAATTAACCCATGTAATACATGGGTAATAACCTAGTCTATTAATATAACAAAACAATTCATGACACGTGTCACTTTCTCAGCTCTCCTAATTTTTGTTTTCCCGCTCATTTTGCTTAATATAACTCTTTCAATTAATTTACATAATTGATTTTAAAGAAACTAATTGATTTTAAATAAACTAAAAGATTACTAACACAATTAATGATTTAAATGCTTCCTAATTTAACCTCTAATTTACCTAAATGTTTTATCAACAATTATATAATTGATTTATAAAACAACTTTTTTATTTTCAAACTTTAAATTAATCCTAATTATAATTTATAATTTATAAATAATAATAAGGGTTTATTATGAAAAAAAAACCAACATTTTTTCATATTTTTTGCGTTTTCATCCCTCCATGTTATTTTTTTTACATAAAAGTCTTCAAGTTAATTTTTTTATTTTTGGTTTAGTGAAATTTGGTCATTAGAACCTGGTTTTTCAGTTTTTAAAAACCCGGTTCACAAAATATAACTGGGGTCTAATGTCCAAATTTCACTAAACCAAAAAGGCAAAATTAACTTGGGTTTTTTTATGAAAAAAAATAACATGGAGTGACTAAAACGCAAAAAACGTAAAAACATGTTGATTTTTTTCATAATAAACTCTAATAATAAATGAATAACTTTACTTATTTCTCGTGATATCATGTGTCATCACCAGCAATTTACACGTGGCATATCATAATCTAGAATAACAAATAATATATGAATAATATCTTTCTAAATTTACATATAATATAATAAGATTTAAAATCAATTCAAACCAAATATTCATATTGAAATATTTGATAACTACAACATAATAGAAAGTTTAAAGATGATAAAAAAAACATATTATTATTCATATATATTTAGAATTCTAAAAAAATTATAGTTTATATCAAATAATAATATAATTCTTATATTTATATAATAAAATTAATATTTTTATGCTTTAATTCTTAGCTTGTAGCATGTATTTAATCTAGACAACTATATATTAAAACATCCGCGTAATACGCGGATAATAAACTAGTAACTAATAAGTGAAATGGTGAGCAATATGATCAAAAGTTCAAAACATGATTCGTCGAGTTTCTCTTGACTTATCAACAAGTTTTCTAATTGTTTTCTAATTTCATGATTAATCAAAGGGTTTATCATGAAAAATAAAAAAAAACTAACATATTTTCATGTTTTGGCGTATTCGTTCCTTTATTTTATTTTTTTTCCTTTAAACTTCTTAAGTTAATTTTTTCTTGGGTAAATTACAATTTTCGTCCCTGTGGTTACGTGTAAATTATGGACTTTGTCCTTTTCACGTTGAAATTACAATTACAGTATATGTGGTTCACTATATGTTATGGTTTTGGTCCTTTGACCGGTTAGCATTTTTAAAATGACCATTTTGCCCTCAATAAAAAAATATATCATGCAACAAACTTTGAGAAAAAAAATATAATACAATAAAAAAATTAAAATCAGTCAATTATTATTAAAATAAAAGGTAAGTAATTCAATACTTCAACCCTTTACATTTCACGTTTTATGTGTTTTCTAAATTTTCTTTGAGATCTCTGTTGTCATGAGCAAAGCAACAACAATCACCGTAATCACAAGTACCTCTTTGAAATTGCAACAACAATCACCATAACCACCACCGATTGTTGGTTTGTAAGATCTGGAACGGAGTTCATCTGGGGACGGGAGGGCACCGGAGACGGGAGACAGGAGTTGGAACGAAGTTCATCAAATCTGGAACGAAGTTTATCCACCTCTGCATGCGCATCCGCCTCCGGGATGGTCCAGAGACTGGAGACGGAACCGGAGCAAAGGGAGCCGGAGCGTTGACTGGTGTAGGGGAGGGTGTTGGTGGTGCAACCACATGGGTGGGGTTAGCGGTGGTTGACACTTAGTGTGGCAACGGGAGCTTTCACGATGTTGAAGTGACAAACAGATCCATTAACAAGAACAATTGCCACATTGTAGAAGAAGCCATTTTACACGAGAGAGAGAGAGAGAGAGAGAGAGAGAGAGAGAGAGAGAGAGAGAGAGAGAGAGAGAGAGAGAGAGAGAGAGAGAGAGAGAGAGAGAGATTTCATCGTGAAATTTGCTGGGAGATTTTTGAGAAATCATATTCTAATAATTAAAATGAAAAAGAGAAATTGGTTTTGAATTTGTATTATTTAATTTTAGGGTAAATTACAAATTTGGTCCCTGTGGTTATAGGGAAATTACGGATAAGGTCCTTCTATAGAAGAAATTACAAATTCAATGTCTGTGGTTAACATATTGTTATGGTTTTGGTCCTTTGACCGGTCATTATTTTTTAAATGACCATTTTACCCTTGAGAGTATTATAAAAATAGGTAATGAACTTTCTTTTTCATAAAATTAAATAATAAAAATTCAAAACCAATTTTTGTTTTTCTTTTTAGTTATTAAAATATGATTTCTCAAAAATCATAATATGAAGAATATGACTTTTATGAAGAAATCAGCAAGGACTGCTCGCATTTCTCTCTCTCGTGTGTGGCTTCTTCAACAATGTGCCTGTGGTTGCACCACCAACACCCTCCCCTGCGCTCCAACTCCGGCTCCCTTTGCTCCGGTTCCGTCTCCAGTCTCCCTTTGCTCCGATTCCACACATATATACACACTCACTTGATCCAAGACTGGTGGTGGGAAAGAGAGAGTAGCGGCGATGGAGTGGCGGCGGCGCTATGGTTTGGGCCACAGTTGCTGCCATTAGTTGAGAGGTAGAGAGCAAGAGGAAGATGGAGGGCGACGGGTTGTGCGGTGTTCGTAGGAGGTGGATGCGGCAGCAGCAGTGGTCGCCGGTCGGAGGGAACAGAGAGCAGAGGATAGAGTGAGCACCGTGAGCGTCGTGAGCGTGTGTGGGAAAAGCCGTGTTAGAGGTTGCTGGTGTTTGCCGGCAGAGAGAACGGCGACGGTGGTCGCTTGCCGGCGGTCGCCTGCCGGAGTGTTAATCCAACACTTTATGGAAGGGAATATGTTGAAATCCGATTCAAAGCTTCAAATTTAGTGAGTTCACGAAGCCCTCTAGATCCAAAACTTCAAACCCTAGATCTGAAAATGGTGGTATATGACTGGGTGTGTGGGAGAGAGATAGAGAGAGGATTATATTTTGTTTAATGCCATTATTATTTTATTCCTTTTTTTTTCTAACTTTCAGTATTTATTTAGTTATTATTTAATTTCATAAAAAACACAATAACTATTTTTTATTATTTAATTTTATGAAAAAGAAAGTTCATTACCTATTTTTATAATACTCTCAAGGGTAAAATGGTCATTTAAAAAATAATGACCGGTCAAAGGACCAAAAGCATAACAAAATGTTAACCACAGACATTAAATTTGTAATTTCTTCCATGGAAGGACCTTATCCGTAATTTCCCTATAACCACAGGGACCAAATTTGTAATTTACCCTTAATTTTATGAAGAAGAAAGTTCATTACTTATTTTTATAATACTCTCAAGGGTAAAATGGTCATTTATAAAAAAATGACCGGTCAAAGGACCAAAACCACAACAAATAACCAACCATGGATACTGAATTTGTAATTTCGACATGAAAAGGACTTGTTCCATAATTTGCATATAACCACAGGGACAAAAATTGTAATTTACCCTAATAAAAAAATACAAGTATCAAACATTTTCAAATTAAACCTATCAACTTTCTTATGCTAAACAAAAATCTATCGAACAGTTTTTCTTTGTGGCTCACCTCTCCGGAGGAAAAGTTGTATCACCTTTATTAATTAAGGTCATTCGGCTTCTCTCGTCCACCAACATGGGATGTCACAATACCCCTTTTTGGGAATACAATGTGCTCGTCGTACACATTGTTTTGGTATCTGGCTTTGATACCATTTTTAACAGCACAAGCCAATCAGTACAATATATTGTCCACTTTGACTCAGGGCCGATCCTGAGTAAGGTCAACATGGATAATCGCTTAGTGCCCATTTTCAAAAAATCTATTACATATATTTAGGTCTATTTATGGTTAAACAATGCTATTTACCTGCCAAAGTTTTTAGTTTATATTATATTGGGAAAATCATGTAAAAAATCAACTTACTTTCAGTATTTTTCGAATAAGTCATTGCACCAAAAACGTTTCCATAAAAGTCCCTCCACTTAAAAAGTTTTCGTAAAAATCACTGCACATATAAATGATTCCATAAAAGTCCTTTAACTTGACGAAATTTATTGAAAAACATCTAAAAAATCCTTATAAAATCTAGGCTAAATTACATAAATGGTCCCTGTGGTTTATATGAAATTACGGTTTTAGTCCCTGAAAGAATTTTATTACACCACAAGTCCCTAAAGTCGAAAAGTTGTAACATTTTGGTCACTGAAACTAACGGTGGTTAACTTTGACCGTTAGTCTCAGGGACATTTTTGTCCTTTTGTTTTTCAGGGACCATCTTTGTAATTTTGAAACTTTCTTATTTCTTTTTCCTTTTTTTTTCTCTATTTTCTTTATATCATAATTTACTTTCTTATATATATTTTGTATTTCTTTTTTATCATTTAATTATTCAAATGTAACATTTTTTTTATTTTAACTATAAATTTTTATTTGTATGTTTATTGTTAGTATTAATACTTTTTTATATATTACCATAATCCTTTATATAACAATATTATATGATATATATAGATTTATTTTTTTCAATTAGTTAATGAAAATCTAAATTTTTCTTCATTTTTTTTCATTTAGAAAGGACAAAAATAAAAATTAGTTTTAGTTTATTTTCGTTCAGAAAATCTAAAATTGAAATGATTTATTTGTTTTTTCTCCATTTAAAAAATTCAAAACAACGAAGTGTGAAGTTTTTTTCATTTCGAATAAGTATATAAACAGAATGGTTAATAGCTTCTTCATTAAAAATATTTAATCAAAATTTTTTAATTCTCAATGGTTCGAAAAAATAAAAAATTGGAATGGTTCGTCAGTTTTTTACCAAAAAAATTAAATCTGAAGGTTTCGTCATTTTTTATTGAAAACATTTGAATTGTAATGGTTCGTCTTGATATCGAAATGGATATTTTGTTTATAAAAATAAAATATCATAACGGTTTATTGTGTTTTCATAAAAAAAATTAAAATTGAAATGGTTCATCGTTTATTTGATCGAAAAAAATTAAATCCGAATGGTTCGTCATTTTTTTTCACCGTTTAATTAAAATTGGAATGCTTCTTTTGTTTGGAAAATAGAAAATCAAAATGGTTCATCATTTTTTGATCAAAAAACGAATTCGGAAGTGTTCGTTGTTTTTTGATCAAAAAATACAGATCATAACGATTCGTCAGTTTTATGTTCGAAAAAACTAAAATCGAGATTGGTTGTCATTTAATGAAAATTAAAATGGTTAAAAAATATTAAGCGATGTCAGATTTTCAATATTTCCGAACAATAAACGACTCATTTTGGTTTTAATTTTTTCATACAAAAAATGAAAAGTTATATAGTTTGTTTCTTTATTAAAACGGAAAAAACAATGAAACACTCGTATTTTTAATGTTTACGATGAAGAAACAATGAAACACTCGTACTTTTAATATTTTCAAATAAAAAAAACTTCAACATGTTATTATTTTGAATTTTTTGTATGGAGAAAAAATATAAATCATTTCGGTTTTAGATTTTCTGAATGAAAATAAACTAACTAATTTTTATTTTTATCTTTTCTAAATGAAAAAAATAATGGAGAAAAATTTGGATTTTCAATAAGTAATTGAAAAAAATAAATTTGTATATCATATAATAATGTTATATAAATAATCATACAACTAAAAATTAATAGTTAAAATAAAAAAATAAAAAATAAAATGTTACATTTGAATAATTAAATGATAAAAAAAAAAAAGAAATACAAAATATATATATGAAAATAAATTATGTGTTAGACATTTAATTTCGATCATATGGAGTTATTTTGTAATAATTATTTACTTAGCATTTATGTTTGTATTTGTTTCATTGTAATTTATTTCTATGTAAAAGTCTAGGGGGCAAATGTGTCAATGCCCCATGGATAATTAAATGGAGCTATAAAGCTCCTAGGGTTTCTTTATTGGAAAACGGTTCATCAATTGAATATTCATATTGCAGCCGCCACATTCATTCTCTCTACATTCTCATTGTCTTCTTCATCATTTTTCAATTATTGAGCATTGTTTCTTCTTGGGATATGATAAAAAATCATCAAAGGTGCTGAAATATACGGGAATACATATTCTACAATTGGTATCAGAGCCCAAAAGGTGGATTTCAACTTGTTCTTCTCGGATTCAGCTGGGTTTTTCTTGTGTTCTTCGTGTTCTTCATTCTCCATTCGGTTAGATCTTTTTTTTTCTCTGGTTTTTACGTGTTTATTGTGTTCTTATAGTCTTATAATCATCACAATATCTTCATATACTGATTTCGAGCTCCTTTAGTTCCATATTACCTCTAAAATCATCAAGAATCGGAGTTTAGAAAAAGTTTAAAAATATGGGTTTTTAGTGGGTTTTTTAGCTTGTTCTTTACTGATTTTAAGTGTTTTGGGTTATTTTAAATCACCAAAAGTGTTTAAAATAGTTTATCAATCATTTAGAAACTTTTTTAGGCTTTAAAACTGATAAAATAGACTTTTGCTCTGTTCTGCCTTAGAAAACTGCTAAAACCTGCTGTAATTCGGACCTGATCCTGTAGCAATTCGGACCATCTAAAATCCCAATTCGTACCATATATCATCCTAGTTCGAACCTCACTTCGGTCCAATTCGGACCAACCTTAGGAGAATTTCGGACCTCCCACTGCCCATTTCGGACCCTACTTCGGTCCAATCCGAACTTCGGTCCATCCGAAGTTCAGATCAGGCATTCCCAATTTTACCATTGTGGACTTGTGCTTAAATTTTTAAATTTCAAATTCGGACCATATCCATTTCGGACCATCCGAACTCGGACCATCCGAATTCGGTCCCTACCTGGACATTTACCTAAGCCCTGTCCACTGTTCACCCGAATTCGGACCATCCGAATTCGGTTCCCTCATTTCCTCCGAACCGCAAACTGTTCATCCGAAGTTCCCCATCCGAAGCCAAATCTGTTCATCCGCATTCGGTTCATCCGAATTCGGTCCATCAGACATCTAAGCTTTCGAATTAGCCCCCATCCGAAATAGGTTGTCCACCCGAATCAGACCTCATCTGAATTACATCATCCATCCGAATTCACAGTTCATCCGAATTAGACTTTCACTCCGAAATCCATTTCATCCGAATTCGATTCTGACCATCCGAAACACTGTTCACCCGAAACCAGTCCATCCGAAAATACTATTCCATCCGAAATCAGTGTCTTATCCGAATTAACACCACCCACAGTGCTATTCTTCCAGAGTCCAGCCCATCCGTGTCAAGTTTCCACCTGTAAGATCTTATCTCTTTCATCAGCACCAATATCATGTCTCGCGAAGCTCTCGTACTCGGATCGGAGAACAGACCACCTGTTCTCTATCCCGATGAGTATGAACAATGGAAATCCCGGTTCCTCAAATTCGTTAGGATGCAACCGCTTGGGAATTTAATGCTTCAGTCCATCTCTGAGGGTCCCGTCATCTATTATCGGGAAATAGCAGCCCGACCTGAGGCTGACCCCCCTGTCTTAGCGTCCAAAGTTGAACGAGAACCGGCCAATGACGCCGAGAGAGACAGACAGCATGCCGATAAGAGGGCAGAATACTTAATCTATCAGGCCCTCCCCACTGATATTTTGGTTGGCGTAGACAGCAAAATGTCTGCCAAGGAAATGTGGGACGAATTAGAAGTCCAAATGCTGGGGGCAGATCTCGATGATCGTGCCAAGATTGAGGAGGCGAAGGCTAAGTTACCAGAATTCCGAGCCAAAGACGGGGAATGAATGCAAGCTACGTTTACCAGGTTTTGTGCGGTCCTAAATGAATTGAATAAACTGCACATCAAGAAGGACAAGGATGCCATCAATATCCAGTTCTTTGGAGCCCTAGCCCCCGAGTGGCAGCTTGCTTGTCGGGCCACGAAACGAGTCCTGAACATTCCTGAGGTATCCATCAACGTCGTCTTTAAGGAGCTAAAGAAGTATCAAGGGGATGTAGATCAACAAAAACTGATGGCAAATCAATTGGCCTCTCTACTGCTATCAGCCAACACCGGATTGAAACCCAATGATTCACTCGCCTTGATCACCAACACGAATATTCCGACACCATCCTTTGCTCCAGGTTCATCGTCATCGCAGTGCAGGTATGCTTCTCCTCCACGTGAGGTATTTGATAAGGAAGAGGCTTCTATACATGAACAAATAGTCTTGTGGACCAATCGTCTCCAACAACGACGGTTCTCCAACAAGACTAACAATCAACTCCGTTATGACACCGGTCCACGGAGGTACTCAGATGACCGTAGGGATGAACGACGCGATGATTATCGCAGGGACGATTACCGAAGGGATGATCGGGATGACCGAAGGTATGACGATAGACGCGACTATCGAGATGATCGCCGTTATGAAAGGCGAGACGATAGGCGTGATGATCGAAGGGACTATGAGAGGCGGGACGATCGTCGAGATGACAGGCGAGAGCATGAGAGAAGAGATCGACGGAGAGACGACAGCAGAGAACATGGCCACGCCGACAAAAGGCCGGCCGAGAGAAGAGATGAACGGCCGAGAGCAGAAGAACCGAAAGCCGCAGACGAACGTCTCTGTTACAAGTGTGGTAAACCGGGCCACTTTGCTCGGGAGTGTAAGAACAATTTTGACAGAGACGTCGCCTATTATGAGAGAAAGCTCGACGCCGCAAAGAAAAGAACCGACGCGATGGCCCTCGTCGCCCAGGAAGATTACTGGGATGCTGAAGATACCGACGAGGATGATGATAAGGGCAAGAACTGTTACATGGTTGATCGTATTGGGTTGGAGCATTGTGCCGTTTCCACTGCTGAAACTTCAGATCATGCTGCTGAGGGGGAGACATTGAAAAATCTACCAGCATGTCTGATGACCACAACCAACGATCCCAAATGCTCTACATCCGGTTCTGAGACAAATGAGGTATATTCCTGTTACATTCCTGCACATGTAAATAATTTATTTGTAGATAATGAATGTACACTGCACACACATATTCTTGATCTACAAGCTAGATTAAATGCTGAAACTGCAAAGTGTGTACAGGCTGAACATCAAGCTTAAACTTTAAAAGAGTCATCTGAATTATATCATTCAAAGTGGTTAACTAATCACAATGTTATAAAACAGATGTTAATAGAAAAAGTGGATGTTCAGGACAATAATATATATCTTGAATCTTTGCATGGAAACGTTATCAAAAGAAAAACTCTCATTAAAAGAATAAATTTATGTACTTACAAAACAGTTAGATGCGATAAATATGGAAAATATAGACAGTTTAGAAAAATATAAAATGATTGAAGAAGAAAGGATAAGTTTGTACTCACGAATAAAGACCCTTGATGATGCATTTTTAAAAAGGGGCCAAACAGAACAAACTATCCACTTAAATCAGCCCAAAGAAACTAGGTTTTACCATTCTAAACAAGGAATCGGTTTTAAAAATCCTAAATATTTGGAAAAAGCTCAAAATGTTTACCTTTATTTTATGACATGAATTATATGGGAGCCGGTCTTAAATCTTTCTTTTTTGAGTCATCAAAAGAAGTTTTAAACCAAGAAAATGAGAAACGTGTTGCTCATAAAGAAAAAGAAATTTCTTTTCAATATGAAGAACTTAACGAGAGTTATTCTTCTAGAGTACCCACTTTAGAGGAAGACTTCTTGTCAACTTATTCAGAAGCTGAATTGAAAACTTAAACCGTAAAATCAACTCCTCAACTTTATATTACTGCAAAAGTTCTTCAACAACAAATCACTGTTTTAGAAAAGGAATTGAAGTCGTCTCAAAAGAAAGCTCTTGATCTTCAAGATGCTCTTCTTAAGGGCGAAGAAGAATTGGTGAATCAAACAATCAACATTCTGTGGAAGTAACTGTGTACAGAGAAAATTTTGAAATGGTTTCACAAAAATTGAAAGATTTTTCAAAAGAACAAACAGTTTCTCATTCCACAAAAATTCCATATGTGTCATCAAATAAAGGTAAGGCCAAAGCTGAAATTTCTTCTGTCATTTATAAAGGTGAGTGTTCAAAACCTTTTATAAATAAGGTTTCTAAAAAGACCCAGATCAAATCCAAGTCTTTTAAGAAACCCACTCACCAACAAAAAGAAAATTCTGTCAAGTCTAAATCTTCCATGCTTACCGACTCTAATCGTTTTGTTCCTACAGATCATATAAGAAGAGTTCCAAAAACCACCATGCTGGATTTTACGAGTTTTTTTGTGAAGAAGGCTATAATGCCAAATGAATTTGTTACTAGAGATAAGATGTCTATAATCTCTAAAGACAATTTGTGTAACAATGTGTGTGACAAAGCATTTAATGATGTATCGAATTCTGTTGTTCCTTTAAAGTACTCTTGCAGTGAATTATTTAATCTATGTCCAACTCGCTATAGACGACAGGTTCCTGAAATGAATGCTTTCGTGCCATATCCTGTTAAACGAATTCGGAAAAAGAAAACAAAAAATGTTGCATCATCGGCCTCAAATAAAATTGAGACTTGTCCGTTGCCAAGGCCCAAAACCAAAGCAACGGTCAAAAAGGTCTCAAAAAGACAAAAACCAAAGGCAATTTCAGCGCCCAAGGTTCCAAAGCCCAATAAATCCAATCTTCAACGGATTCCAAAGGGTTATGCATCCGGACCACACACAAATGCTAAATGGGTTCCTAAAACTGTACACATGCCATATAAATCTGGAACTCCTAACAAAAAGGGACCCATATTGAGGTGGGTACCCAAAGTTGTGTGATCTTTATGCAGATGGTTCTTGGTTACTTCTGATCAAGACCCGTTCTTCAATGAAATGGCTTCTAGTTAACATAGACTAGGACCCGTTCTTTTGCTTGTCGGTTGTGCTTAAACCAACACGTTTGGTTTCTGTGCACACAGCCCAGGACCCGGTCTTAACTCATCATGTTTTCTGAACATCTCGGTTCAGAACACGGTTTGATTGTGAATTAAAAATGGATGTGTTTGAATGCATATAGATTTTCATTATAAGAATTTATTTGCTTTTCAGGCTAAGTCCATTTGGTATATGGATTCGGGCTGCTCCAAGCATATGACGGGAGAAGAGAATTGTTGTCCAACGTAGTTGAACAATATTGCGGAACGGTAAAATTCGGGAACAACCATCAGGCTCACATCAAAGGATACGGGGACTTAGTTCTAAATAATCTGGTCATCAAGGACGTTGACTATGTTGAGGGGTTATCACATAATCTTTTTAGCATAGGACAGCTCTGCGACAAAGGACTAGAGGTAACTTTTAAAGCTAAGAACTGCAGTGTAAAGAGTATGGATGGAAAAGAAATCCTAACAGGTTCCCGAAACTCTAACCTCTACACCATTGACGTAGCCAAGCTAATAGTGAAGGATAACATTTGCCTATTATCAAAAGCCTCTTCAAAAGACTCTTTGTTGTGGCATCGAAGATTATCCCATTTGAACTTTGACAACATCAACAAGCTGGCTGCGAAACAATTGGTTAAAGGTCTTCCTGAATTGCGCTATGAAAAGGACCATCTGTGTGGAGCTTGTGAGAAAGGAAAGATGAAACGATCATCTCACAAACCAAAGCCCGAACCATCAACAAAAAGAGTATTGGAGTTACTTCACATGGATTTATGCGGACCGATGCGGACTCAAAGCATAAACGGGAAACGATATGTGTTGGTTATCGTTGATGACTATTCACGATATACCTGGGTCAGGTTCTTGAGTTCCAAGGACGAGACAGTTCAAGAAATCATAGACTTTATCAAGAGTGTCGAGACCCAAAAGCAGCTGTCAGTGCAATCAATCAGATCCGATAACGGCACGGAGTTCAAGAACTCGGTAGTTGAGGGCTTCCTTCGATCCAAAGGCATTCAGCATCAATATTCTGCTGCTCGGACGCCTCAACAAAATGGGGTCGTGGAAAGGCGTAACCGTACCCTTGTGGAAGCCGCTCGTACAATGCTCACATACTCAAAGCTACCTCCGTTCTTGTGGGCCGAAGCCGTATCAACAACATGCTATACACAAAATCGCTCCATTATCCATAAGTGCTTTAACAAAACTCCTTACCAACTCTTTTTGAATAAAGTACCATTTATCAAGTACTTACGTGTATTTGGTTGCAGGTGCTATGTGCTGAATGACAAAGACAACCTCGGGAAGTTTAACGAAAAGGCGGATGAAGCGATCTTCATTGGATATTCATCCAACTCGAAGGCGTATCGCGCATTCAATACCCGAACCAGAACAGTCAATGAAAGTGTGCATGTCACATTTGATGAGTTGGCTGAACTGGCACCCGAAGTTGATCAATCAGGACCTCGCATTACTCAAATGCCCGGAGACTCTTCTAATAATCCCATTGCTTTTTCTTCTTCTGATTTGGTTAATTTGTTTGATCCTTTTTATGTTGAATTTTTCGGTCCTAACGCTAGTGTGTCTAATGTTGTCAATAATGTAGGTGATCCTTCCAGTTCAACTGCGCCACAAAGTTTCTCCGCTCCATCTTCATCAACATACCCTCATCCATCTACATCATCCACCGACACATCCGCAGTTGAATCTACTCCTATAATACCCTCACATATAATACCAACAATCCTTCCTTCACCTGAACACTCGGGAATCGAACAGGAACCAGTGGTACCATCATTTGAAACCATTGACCATGAATCTTCATCCATCCCCACGTTAACCACTGAGGTTCCATCCCGAGCACCTCTTCCACACGAGATTAAATGGACCCGAAGTCACCCAACAGATCAAATCATTGGTGATGTGTCAACAGGAGTCCAAACTCGTAGGGCGTCTGCTAATGAATGCCTCTTCGCATCATTCCTTAGTATGATAGAGCCCGCTCGTGTGGATGAAGCCCTAACAGATTTAGATTGGATAGTTGCAATGCAATAGGAACTCAACCAGTTTGAACAGCTAAGAGTATGGCAGTTAGTTCCTAAACCAAAAGACCGTACAGTGATCGGAACAAAGTGGATTTTTAAGAACAAATGAGATGAGAACGACATTGTGATAAGGAATAAAGCAAGACTTGTTGCCAAAGGCTACCGACAACAAGAAGGGATAGATTATGACGAGACCTTCGCTCCAGTTGCACGGATCGAAGCAATCAGAATCTTCTTGGCGTACGCGACACACAAAGATTTCAAAGTGTACCAAATGGACGTCAAGATTGCCTTTCTAAACGATGAACTTAACGAGGAGGTGTATGTTGAACAACCACAAGGCTTTGTTGACGCACATAAACCTGACCATGTTTATGTGCTAGATAAGGCCCTCTATGGTTTAAAACAAGCACCTCGAGCATGGTATGATAGTCTTTCCAATTTCCTTATTTCTGCCGTTTCTGTAAAGGTGTGGTGGACACAACTCTGTTCACTAAAAGGGAAGGCCCCACATATAATGCTAGTACAGATATATGTCGACGACATTATATTTGGATCTACTGACAGTAATTTTTGTAAGGATTTTTCAGCCCTAATGGAGTCCAGGTTCGAGATGAGTATGATGGGGGAAATGAACTTTTTCCTCGGATTACAAGTCAAACAACTTGAGGATCAGATTTTTGTGAACCAGTCGAAATATACTCTTGACATCCTCAAGAAGTATAAGTTAGACTCTTGCACGAGTATCGCAACTCCCATGGCCTCCAACTGTAAGTTAGACACCGATCATTCTGGGAAAAGTGTCGATAATACAACTTACAGAGGTATGATAGGATCCTTACTGTACTTGACTGCTAGTAGGCCGGATATAATGTTTTCAACATGTCTTTGTGCTAGATTTCAGGCCGACCCAAAAGAATCACACCTAACTGCGGTAAAACGCAATCTTTGTTATCTTAAGGGTACACCCGAACTTGGTCTATGGTATCCAAAGGGAACCGATTTCGATCTTACCGCTTTTTCAGATGCTGATTTTGCAGGTTGTAGAGTTGACAGTAAAAGCACGTCGGGAGGAATACAGTTTTTAGGAGATAGACCGGTGAGTTGGTCTTCCAAAAAGCAGAATTGTGTTTCCACATCCACAGCTGAGGCTGAGTATGTAGCAGCTGCAAGCTGTTGCTCTCAAGTGCTGTGGATGAGAACACAATTACGCGATTATAAATTCTCACTCACCAATATCCCAATTTACTGTGATTCTCGAAGTGCAATTGCCATCTCTTGCAATCCCGTGCAGCACTCTCGAACAAAACACAAATATCAGATATCATTTTATTAAAGATCACGTAGAAAAGGGAACCATTGAGTTGTATTTTGTTGGCACAGAATATCAACTTGCGGATATATTTACTAAAGCTTTAGACGAACCTCGTTTTCAGTTTTTAGTATCCCATATCGGCATGTTGAATCCGCCTTCCAATTAAATATCAGATATTGTCTTAAATAATTCTATTTCAATCTATCATGATTGAAATTCCTTTATTTTAGAAAAAATCTGTTATTTAAATTTAAGGATTGTGTCACAAAATTGAAACTCAATATTTCCTTATCTGTGTACATTTTTAATAATTAATGATCCTGACAAATTGCTGTATGAATTGTTCATCACGGAGTGAGACGCAAACAATATCCAGGTTTGTCTGTATTTTTAAGGCTAAAAAGGGTTGTCGAGCTTAATCAGAAAAACAAAAGGAAAAGTACCGGTATTTATTTGAGGGGGAGTATAGTTAGGATTTTAAGTTTTATAATTCTTTGTTTCTTTTTAATTTCTTGTAGTTAAATTTTAAACTTTAGGTTGGTTATACTTTAATTTAATTTTATGTTTAATTTAATCGGTCAGAAAATTCCAAAAAGATTTTAAATTTCAAATTTATCAAAAAGCCAAAAAATATTTTATTTTATTTGATCTTATTTTATTTTGGTTTACTTTTATCCTCTCTTAAAATATCAAAGAAAATACCAAAAAATATGTTATTTTGTAGTTTCATGAAAAAAAATTCAAAAAGATGTAATAAAATTGGGCCAAATTTTTATTAAAAAGTCTTGTTTTTGTGTTTATTTTCTTAAAAGCCCAAATGTTAAGTAATAAAATCCGGCGGCCCACTCCTGATAGGGCGCGGATCCTTTGACCCGAAAACCCGACCCGTGCGCCTATAAATGGGCGGGTCAGATGGTCAAACCTTCATCTTCAAGCTTTCTTCTTCCTCCCTTCTTTGCTCTCGTCGACAGTCCACCGCCTATCCACCATAACCGTCTCACAAGCTATCTGAACCATCGTTTTTCTCCAATTGCACTTCCAGGTAACCTATTTCTATCTTTATTTCATCATTTAACTTCATATATTGCAAGTTTGATTTTCAAATTTTTAGAAGGTTTTTACTTCGGTTTTTACTACTTTTAGGACACCTAATGTGTTTTATTTACTTAGATATAGTTATATAAAATGTTCCTTACATATTTTTAGACTAGGATCTGTAATTTCATGCATTTTTGTTAAGATTTCACTGTTCACGTTTATTTTTGCATGAACACTTTAACTGCATTCATGCATTTCGGATGTCCGAGTTCGGACCATCATCCGAATTCGGATGTTCCACTTAGTTTAATTTTTAAATTTTTTTCAAACTTACAAAAACCGAATTCGGTCAACTGTAGATCCGAATTCGGTCACTGTTGATCCGAATTCGGTCCACATTGATCCGAATTCGGTTATTCTTGAAATGTCAAAAGTTTGAATTTTTTGTTTAAATGTAAGTTTGCACCATACTGTTCATCTGAACTCGGACTGGATCCGAATTCGGTTCCCATCCGAGTCGGTTCTTTCTTATTACTGCATACATAACATTTCCATCCACACCTCATCCGAATTCGGACCATGCTCATGCACCATCCGTATTCGGACCACCTCCCACCCACATCACCACTTTCATGCACTTCGGACACCATCCGAATTCGGTCAACCATGTCACCCCATCCGAATTCGGACCTCAAACATACCATTTCATGCATCATCCGGATTTCGACTTGATCCGAATTCGGACCATCCGAAATCCAACACTTAGCATTTTTTTTAATTTTTCCATTTTTGCATTTTCACTATAAATTAAAAAATACAAAAATATTTCCATCACGGTGCACCATTGATTAGAGTTAGGATTAGTGTTTGAGTGAAAAGGTCTGATCTAACATCGGTCTCTTAACGATTGACTTTGGACTTTATTAGCAGAATTTCATTCTACTAATAAAGACCCGATGCTAAACAGGTCATGCAGTTTCTATTTCACACTTATCTAGACTTCACATCAATGCCTTATCATTCAAAGTCTTATTATTCTAACTCTGATGCACTTTTTGCAGGATGATGGAACCGGCTGTTAACCTAACCATACCCCATCCCCCCATCCCAAATAATAACGCACAACTCCCAGAACAATCCATCCTTCCCAACGCCGAGTTTGTCGAGTTTATTCCACACAACTGGCAGCTCGACGTCTCCATCCTAACCAAAGACCCCCAAACCCTTGCATTCGACGTCCTCATTCACCACCCCATCTATTACGCCCTATCCACCGCAATTGCTGTTCCCCAGATCTATCTGCAACAATTATGGAACAGATTGCAGTATGTTCCTGACACCGAACCCCATTTTACATCCACCAGCGACTGTGTTCCAGTCAAACTCACCATACCCGCCATACGTCATATCCTTCACCTACCCGCCGAATTCTACCTACCAACCCGCGATCATTTTGATCCCGACCCATCCATCACCGAAACCCTAGCTGAAATCCAAACCCTGGGTTATGATGGCCCTCTTTCCAAACCCTCAGATTTCCGCACCAAAAATCTTCAATCTCATTGGCGGATCCTTTTTGATGTTATCAACAAGTGCTTCACCGCGAAGCACTCCGGCCACGACTCCGCCTCGGCTCAGGTACTCGCCATGTTCACCGGCTTTGCCTTTGACCGACACGTTGATTATGCTGCTTTCCTCTTCGAGGAATTAAGACGAGTCCATGTGCAGAGGGGAACCAAGAAAGGAAGAAAATACATACCTCTCCAACGGTTTCTGCAGCTCATCATTCAGTATGCGATGGACAATGATGACGATATCCACGAACGTCCTGAGGCAGACGTCTACCCCACTGTGGCAATTCAAAAGCTAACTCTGCCAAAGGGGGCCCCTACAATGCCAATAATGACAATTCCACTATCTCTTCTACTGAGGGCAAGGGGGTTGGAACGGGTTAGGGCGTACATTCAAGAATTTTATCCGGATGACTCTCAGTCAGAACCGACTGAGACTAGCCAATCCGAAGGTGAGGCGAGCATGAGTGAGGATGAGGGAGCTCAGGAAGAAGTTCAACAATCTGTGGGTATAGGTGAGAGGGAGCATGTGTTGGTGAGCGAGGGAGCAGGTGGTGAGGCGGCAGAGACGGCGGATTCAGAACGAACCGTCTCTGTCGTGCGAGCGTTAAGTATTCAATCTGAGGGTGAACTAAGCCCAATCAGCCGGACTCCCCATTATAAGACCGTCAGTCCAACGGTCGCAATCACCACCACCACCCACTTGGTTTCCCCTCAAAGGGAGACCACTTCATTCCACAGGGTTATCACACATACACCATCGCCCTCTCATTCGGAGAGTGGCGGTGTTGAAAGAGGTCACCCTCCTCCCCATGTGACCGCCCTTCCTTCTTTCACGATTCCATCCCCTCGTATACACACAATGCACGATGCCTCCGTGGCATCCCCAAGAGCTTCCTCCGTGGCAGCTCCACAAACTTCCGGATCTGAGCGTCCTATACAGGAGCCAGAAATGACGGAAGGAAGACCGGGAGTGGCTCAATCAACGCCATCCACTTCCGACCATCTCCCAATCAATTTGGAGATGTTAACGGCAGCTCTACGTGCTGCCGGAGTGATTACCCGGGCTGACCTGGACGCCCAAAAGGAGGCTGCCGAGGAACGTCACACCGCCCTTCTTTCACTTATCAAGGGTAAGGGTGTCGCTTCCGAAGCTGGCCCTCCACCAGGATCCCATTCAGTCCAAAACCAACTGGCAGAGCTCTCGGACAAGATTGATGCACTTACACGCTTAATTCTGCAAGTCCAGGAGCAGATTAATTCCAGAATGGACCGCCTCGAGTTGGCGGTAATCGAACTCCAGTGTCGTTCTCAGGCAGAGGCTCCGAAAAGGAAACATGATGATCGGGACGACCCTGATCGTCATGAGGGGGAGAAAAGGCAGAAAGTTCAGTATGAGGACCCCATGCTGTCAATAGGGGGAGCAGAGACCATCGAAGGGACAGAGTTTCAGGGGTCAGGGGAACAGAGGCAGGAGGCTCAGGAATACTTAATGATTGAAGACGAGCCCATGTTCGAGGGTCTAGCTCCACTGGATCCAATGACAGCTATGGTAGAGTTCGAGGAAGCTCATGAGAAAGTTGAAATCATATTGGTATCTGATTCAGACTCCGATATTGACGACAATGAACCCTTAATAATTCCTAAGCCTGAACCCGAATCTCCAACGAAAAAATCTTCATCCTCTTCCTTTGACTTCCTAAACTCACCACCACCAGCCCCTCAAGAAGAAATCCTTTCATCTATTCAAGCTCCCCAGTCACTCAAAGAATCCCATATTGTCCTAAGCCCTCCAAGATCCCCGAGCCCTCCTCCAGTCCAACAAACCGAACAACCAGGTCCTTCTCAAACCAAAAGGGTCGATTGCTTTGATGAAACTCTAGAAGGACCTGGTGTATTTAGGAAAGATGACATATTCTGGGTAGGTCAGTATTCAAAAGGTGACGTACAAAAACTGCCTCAAGAAGAAAAGGACAAAATTCGACAAGAACGGCGGGGGACAATCATAAAGCTTCTTGAAGCTAAAAGGTCTGAAATCGAAGAAACCCCCGTTCAAGGCCTCAAAGAATTCCTACAGAAGTTTCCCTCGGAGCAGTTTCAGAACCCGTACTTAGAAGAGAGATTCAAAATGGTATTCAGAAAGAAGCCTGGATCCTTCAGCAGACGCCTACTTATGGAACTTACAAATGTAACCAAAGCTGAATAGGCCGAATACTATCAACTAATGCTCCGGGAAAGAAGGTCAAAGGTCTCAAAATTGAAGATAAAGAAACTCCGAACCATAACCATGTGCAAAAGAGCCAAAGTCTACTATCCTTCCTTTCAAGTAGAAAGAGAAGATGGCACGGCTGATGACATCTTCGAGAATGACCTAGACTTCATAAGGGCGGACGACGTTGAGTTTTTACACAACTGCTTGAAAAATCGCATCAAAAAACGTCTGACCCACATGACTGCTGTAGGTGCCCTAGTTCGAAGCATGAACCGCCGCTCGATCATTATGTGCCTCAGAGACTTCCAGATGGCGATCGAGAGCGCGTTGGTTAAAGTGGGCCTACGAGCACCAGAACAAGACAGCTTCCTCCTAGCCCATCATCCGGCCTACAGAGTTGTACTCTCTGGAGACCCGGGTGTCATTTTTGTCAATTACAAGAGCTATAAAAGGTACATGCGCTTTGAGGATCTTCCATGCTACTCCGATGGTACACTCAGATTGGTTCGAGCAGCGCTAACTCAGAAAGTACAAGATTTTGATGCTCAGCCAGATCCAGAACAAAGATGCTCACCAAAGGAGAAACAGGATACCCTCAGCGGTATTGACCTCCTGAACGAAAGGCTTCATATGAGACAAGTGACCAGACGCTTCGACGTCATCCTTGGACTCCGAGAATCAACTGATCATGCCAGAGTTCCAGGACCTCCTAAATGATCGAAAAGGGGGAGATTGTTAGACATTTAATTTCGATCATATGGAGTTATTTTGTAATAATTATTTACTTAGCATTTATGTTTGTATTTGTTTCCTTGTAATTTAATTCTATGTAAAAGTCTAAGGGGCAAATGTGTCAATGCCCCATAGATAATTAAATGGAGCTATAAAGCTCCTATGGTTTCTTTATTGGAAAGTAACGGTCCATCAATTGAATATTCATATTGCAGCCGCCACATTCATTCTCTTTACATTCTCATTGTCTTCTTCATCATTTTCCAATTATTGAGCATTGTTTCTTCTTGGGATATGATAACGAATCATCAAAGGTGCTGAAATATACGGGAATACATATTCTACATTATGATATACAGAAAAAAGAGAAAAAAGGAAAAGAAATAAGAAAGTTTCAAAATTACATAGATGGTCCTTGAAAAACAGAAAGACGAAAATGCCCCTGAGACTAACGGTCAAAGTTAACCACCGTTAGTTTCAGGGACCAAAATATTACAACTTTTCAATTTTAGGGACTTGTGGTGTAATAAAATTCTTTCAGGGACTAAAACCGTAATTACATATAAAGCACATGGACCATTTATGTAATTTAGTCTAAAATCTAATAAAACAACACAATTCGTACAAAATTTCAAATTGAAGGACTTTTATGGAAACGTTTTTGATACAAGGACTTAATCGAAAAATATCAAAAGTGCGTTGGTTTTTTGTATAATTTTCACTATTATATAATTATAAGTTTTTTTTATTTTTATTTATCATTTTTACTTATATTTTGCTTATGTTGAAAATACAGATTTATATAGGGTCCTTTTAGGTTTTTGTCCAGGGTCCCAAAATAATTGGACCGACCCACTGTTTTGTCTTTTATAGTAGCTCACTAAACGCGTTTTGTTGGGGAAGAGTTTTGTCACCTTTATCATGGTCGATTGATCTATTAGTTTCTATTGTCTACCAATACGAGATGTCACATTCAAGTTCATCATTTCTAATTGTGCGACTCACTAGGTTCATTTCAAATCAGTGGTAGCATCAAAATATCATGTCACATGTACTGTGTAACCGTCAAATTATAGTTTAATATCCCAGATGTAAATTGACAGAAAGAACGTTACCTTTTATTACAAGCATCTATCTTATATTTACCTTTCTAACCCTTTAAATTTTGTTCTTTAATCATAGAGGTTCATCTGGCATTGCCATGTGCCTCTAGCAACTAGGTCCACCTCTCATTAATCATTTTTTCTCATCTCTAAACTATTAATCTAATTCTGTACTTCCATTGTCCCTCACACACACACAATTATTATTATTATTATTATTATTATTATTATTATTATTATTATTATATATATATATATATATATATATATATATATATATATATATATATATATATATATATATATATATATATATATATATATGTATATCCTCTTTCTCGCATCCTACATTCATTGATTCCCTCAAAGTTTGTACAAAATAATTTGATACAGAAAGGTCTATGGTGAACAACAGCAGTCCAGCAGCACCTTGCACCACCAGATCATGGTACAAATTTCCAATCTTTCCTGTACTGTTTCATTGATTCGTTCTAAAGTAATACATCATTTATTCATTACATAGATTACTAATTACTTAATTGAAATGGGTTTTTGATTATATTCTTGTGTTGGTTACGAAATCCGAAGGTCTGTTAGCGATGATTCGTTAAGGAGGTACGTGTTCTACGCGAGCGAAAGCTGCATTCAGGAGCTGCTGTCTGCTTCAGATTGCAACTGGGCCGGGAACGGGAACGATGGATGGAAAGTGTTGGCTTTCGAAGACGGTGTGGAGATATCTAAACGTAGGTCAGGATCTGGCTCGTTTCACACGTTTCGTAGCCGTTGGTTGCTTAAATCAGTATCTACCGAACAATTTATTACCGTTGCAAACGCCATTGATGCTGCCAAGGTTTGTGATCTCTTGGTCAAGTCGTTAACCATATCTATCTTTTTAATCAGGATACTGATGGGTTTCGTAACCACTTTGTGTACGTGATGAAAACACGCTAGAATGGGTGGACGGTCAAAATAACTTGTAGTAAAAAACTAAGTTAAAACGTAACTTTAAAAAAAATGATATTCTATATAATGGTGTATTAAACAAATTGTTTTTATAAAAAATTTCAAAATTATATTAAAATTTTATCTTTTGGTTGTCGACCAACCCGTTCAACTAATTTATTTGAATGATCCAAAATTGTCACCCAATATATCTATATAAATGGTATGCTGCTTTTAGATGATAAATTAAGTTTTCTATCTAAAATAACACTTTAATAATAGAATTTTCATTATTTTACTTGATATTTACATTAATAATAAAGTAATATAAAGATGAAAAAATGTTAAGATTTATTTAAAAAAACAAGGAATAAGTTAAAATCCGAACCCGAATGATAGAATATTGGGTCTGTGTAACTCTTATACCAAAATTTCATTCACACGCTTTAACTAAAGTATTTATTAATAATAGTGACGATTTAAAGAATTGTCAGTATATGTGTTTTTAGTCTCAGTTTTTTATACTCATTTTTTTAAATAAAAACTGCTCACAATAAGACCAAAACCCAATTCTTAATTACTCTTTTGTGTCATTATATGTATACTAAAAACAATTTTGTTTTCATATGGTAATTAAATTTATTAGTTCTAATAACATTTTCTATTTTTAGTGACCATTTTTGTGTAACATTTTATATTTTTACTGAAACATTTAAATATCGATTCTATTGTCATCTTCGGTCATTCCATGATTTTTTTAACTAACTTTTTGATATCTTCAATATGAATAACTTCATCGAACAGCAATGGGACTCGGATTTGGTAGAAGCAAGGTACATCAAGGATCTTGACGAAAACCTAAGCATCATTCGTTTAAGATTTGGGGAGAGCTCAAAGCCACTTTTTCGCAACCGAGAGTTCATTGTGTATGAGAGACGAGAAACAATGGATGACGGTACTCTGGTAATTAATTTATATTTACTTAATCAAGGGCTTAATTGTATTGATTAATTTTTTTTTAATTAATTTAATTTGTTATAAATATTAATTAAATTTTATAATTATGTTAAAGGTGGTAGCAGTAGCTTCATTGCCAAAAGAGATAGCAGCAGGATTACAGCCAAAGCAGAATAATTCAATAAGAGGCTTGTTATTGCAATCTGGATGGGTTGTAGAAAAGCTTGATGATGTTTCATGCATGGTCACTTATGTAGTTCAGGTATTTAAACGAGCTTTTGTCAAGCAACTCGGGATCATCTCAATCAAATTAATCGAGTTTTTAACGATCTAATCAAAATTTGATACTAAAAACCAAACTTTAATAAGACCCGAGCTTGAACTTTTAAAAAGTTCATCTCAAGTTCTTATTTCTTACGGTTTACAAGCCATACGTATCAACGTATTTATTACTTCACACAAGTCGAGTTTTTTATTTAGCAACTCTAGCTCTAATTATACTGAGTTGAGCTCTGATTATGAAGCTTGAGCGATTCGTATTCTAAAAATGAGTTTAAACATTAAACATAATGTTAATAAATATAACTAGTTTTTTCGATTAAAGCTCAAGGATACATCATATCCTAAAAGTTTTTTGAGCTATCGAGCTAAATTGGATCGAACTCAAGCCTAACTTAGTGTTGTCAATGGTAGTAAAAAATTAACTTATAAATAATAAAATTGTTATCATATATATTTTAAAATTTGTTTTAGGAGCAATTTAGTTTATAAATTGAATGACACGTGATGTTTTATAAGTTTAATTAAAATCATAAATATGCTATTCTCATTTTAATATATAATATAAACTCTTCAATCAATTATTTAATAACTAAACATATTTATTAATTTTATATAAACTGAATAAGAATAATTAATTATCGGTCAAATTCAAATCGAATAATTAACTTTCATAATACATGACTTCATTAGGAAAACTGTTTGACAATAAAATGACTTTTTTATAAAAGAATTTTAGGAAAAACTTATAAATTGCAATTCAACATGAGAATTATGTATTTTTTTATCAGCTTAATTTTATCAAAATAATTAATTCACTTTTCCTTATGAATTTGATTAATTTATTTGCGATATTATTTGTAACCTTTTTTTTTTTTTTTTTTTTTTTTTTAATTGAACCAAACGACGGTTTTAAAATATTTATTCAAAAAGTTATAAATAAATTAATAATTTTATGTTATTTAAATAGTTGATTATTATATACAAAAACTAAACTTCAAATTAATTCATAAATGAAAATTTATATCTGTTAGGTACTAATTTTAAGTTGTTTAATTTTTTAAAGATGGATTTTACCGCAAATAAAAATTATCATAAATAAAAAAAACCTAAATATTAATGATATATATATATATATATATATATATATATATATATATATATATATATATATATATATATATATATATATATATATATATATATATATATATATATATATATATATATATATATATAGATTCAGGTTCAAATAAGTACCTCTCGAAATCAAGTGCACCCGAAGGTACTGACCTTAAAAAATTTTTTAAATTTTTTTTTTTCACATAACCATGTTTAATTTAATGTTATACACATGATATATAAATTTCACATACATTCACACTTTTGGTGTCCTTAAAAATTATGTGAATGCTCAATGCATATTTATGTGAATGGTCATTTCACACGATGTGAATGGTGTGAATGACCATTCACATGATCTTTTTTTACCATTCACAAGATTTATGATATTACTCCTTTTGAAAAAAAGTCTTATAATGTTGTGTTGTACATGTCTATTCAAAAAAAATATGTGTGAATGATCATTCACATTAGGGTACGCTCGGTACGCTGAAATCTCATAGGTACGCTGATGAACCTGATTCTATATATATATATATATATATATATATATATATATATATATATATGTATGTATATGTATATGTATGTATGTTACACATTTAAATCGCTTTTTTTTTAGTATATGTATCTTACAATTTAGTGTTCGATCGTATCGACATAATGCATATGTAAAACTTTATTGTGATCAATATTTACTAATATTTTGCAACATTAATCATGCAGTTGGATCCGGCGGGATGGTTACCAAAGTTCTTTGTGAATCGATTCAACACGAAACTCGTTATGATCATCGAAAACCTTTGGAAACAAGCCCAAGCTTGCTCTTCTATTCCTTCCATTGATGATCCATCATGAACGTTTTTATTCTTGTAATTTTTTTTATAATTTTTTTGGCAAAATAGATATAAACATTATCGTATTTTTATACTAATTCAATTATATATATGTTGAAAATTTTTTGTTTATCATATATCTATACTTTTAAAATCAATGTACATTATATGTACTTAAATTTAATTAAATCTATATATATATATATATATATATATATATATATATATATATATATATATATATATATATATATATATATATATATATATATATATATATATATATATATATATATATATAGAATCAGGTTCATCAGCGTACCTATGAGATTTCAGCGTACCCAGCGTACCCTAATGTGAATGATCATTCACATATATTTTTTTTGAATACACATGTATAAGACAACATTATAAGACTTTTTTTCAAAAGGAGCAACATCATAATCTTGTGAAAGGTAAAAAAAGATCATGTGAATGGTCATTCACACCATTCACATGGTGTGAAATGACCATTCACATAAATATGCATTGAGCATTCACATAATTTTTAAGGACACAGAAAATGTGAATGTATGTGAAATTCATATATCATGTGTATAATATTAATTTAAACATGATTATGAAAAAAAAAATTAAAAAAAAGTTTTTTAAGGTTGGTACCTTCGGGTGCACTTGATTTCGAGAGGTACCTTTTTGAACCTGAATATATATATATATATATATATATATATATATATATATATATATATATATATATATATATATATATATATATATATATATATATATATATATATTTATATATTTATATATAAAATAATGAAGAACACTTAATGCAATATGTCACTTTCACGTTTCATGTTATATAAAGATTGTGTTTTATGTTAAATTAAAATTTATTTTATATCGATTAAATGTTATAAAACTTTAGAAATAAAGAATTCAAAAATATGTTAAAAAAGTAAGTTCTAGCCACGTATATTTAGAAAGACAGATAAAAAAAAGTTACGACAAATGACAATACTATTTTTCTATGTTTTTATAATAATTAATGTTTATATGTTTTTAATTTTTAAATTACATATATTTTTATGTAAGCAATTGTTTAAATAATTAAAAGATCCAATACGTGGCTTCATGCATAAGCTAGTAATCTGAGTAGTCACTGACATAGTGACATATACGGTTTAAGACGATTATCTTTTCTCTTGTGTCGTCTGATCCTAATTGACTATTTATGTTAGTTTACTTTTGCTTATAACTGAACGAAAAATTGATGAAATTATATAAAAGTAGTGCAATTAACTAAAAGAAGAAATATATGAGTAGGTTTTTTTGCTTAAATATGTAATTCAAAAGATGAAAATGCTGTAAACAATGTTTATTTTGCTAAAAATATTGAAATTTTTGCGGTTACAAACTGATCGATGCGAGTGAACGTTTACAAGTATTTGGATCGTGTAATCTTGTTATATAATATAGCAAATCGGATGTAAATTGATAAATAGTTTGGATACTAAGAATATTAGTGTAATTAATATATATTGGGCCGTTTATGTTATTGGGCTTTTAGGGTTTACCCTTTTAGGGTTGTGTGCTCTATATATAGAGTGACTCTTATATTTCCTATTCATTCCGTTGTATTGTATTCTTCTTTTGCATGAATAATAAACCCTTGAATCATTCGGTCATACATTTGTCATCATGGTACAGAGCCGTGATTGTTGATTTGTTGAGTTATCGGTTTGTCGAACTCATTCACCATTTGGTTCGTCGTTTTGTCTCGTAATGTTCGGCCAGGTCTGCGCAGCCGTAAAAAAATCAACGTTCTGGACTCGTTCACCGTTGGATCGTCATGATTTTTGGTGTGTAGGTTCGCAACATATGTGCCGTCACTTTGCCCGTTGGATTGTTGATACGAGCTTTGTATTTGGAGATATTTATCGTCGAAGGTAGCTGTTCTGTTTCGAGATTTTCGGCCAGATTTGTGTAGCTGTGGGGAAAACTCTGTTCTGACTTCATTAACCGTTGGATCGTCACAATTTTTGTACTATAGGTTCTAAACACCTATATCTTCAATATCACCGTTGGGATTATCGATTAAGCTTATGCCTTTGAGTTATTAATTGTCGAATGTGGTTGCAGATTGAAATCGTCGAGTTTTGCACGGTATTAGTAAAAATGAATGTATGAGTTCTTAAACCGTTAGATCATTGTGACTTTTGGACTAAAGATTCAGAATACAAATATATTTAATTTTACTGTTTGGATTATCGATTAGAATTGTTTGTTGGGATTGATTTATAATCGAAATTAGTTGCTGATTCATGATTTGCTAGTTCTGAGTTTCATATTTGTTTCGTCGAAGTTTCGAATTTGTTTGGGGTTATTGTTGCTATCAAGGATTGGTTTGTGGATATTTTCGGCCATCTTCTTTGGGTTAAGTTTCTTTGTTGATTCGTTGATTACGACTAAGGGTTTTAATTGTCGTCATTAACTAATTGTTTGTTGATTGGGTTAAGGTTATTAGATTGTGGTATTTGCTATAGTTTGGGCTTTTGGTTCTTGATCATCATACTTTTTTTCAGAATTTTTCGTCATCATTTGTGATTTATATTGGAGTCACAATGGTTGCATTTGATCATTTGGTTACTGAGCAGCTTAAACAGTATTTTGGCTCGTCATCCACTGTCATGTCAGCCTCTCCAACAAGTTTGTCTTCGTCTAACAATTTAGGTATTCCTTCGTCCTTATGGATCTTGGATTCTGGTGCATCTCATCATATGTCTCCTCATTTGTCTTCAATTGTTTCTTTATCTCCTGGTTCGCCTATGTCTATTATGCCAGCCATTGCAACACCTATGCCATTGGAAGGTGTTGAATATATTGTCACACATCATGTATCACTACCTGATGTGTATTATGTTTCGAAACTTGCCTTGAACCTTGCATCGGTTAGTCAATTGTGTAAATCTGGTTATTGGGTCTTCTTTTCTGATAATGTTTGTTGTGTACAAGACCCATGTTCTCAGACAGTGATTGGGACTGACCGTAGACTAGGAGAGCTTCATATTGTGGATAATCTCAGGGTGTTTGATGTTGTAGCTTCAGGTGTTGATTTGTCTTCTTTTCATTTAAGTAAATTGTCATATGATTGTTATTTGTGGCATTCTCGTCCAGGTCATGTGTCTAGGTCTCGTTTACAGTTCTTAGCTTCTACATTTGCTTTAGGTCCATTGAACAAATATGATATATCAGACTGTATTGGTTGTAAAATGTAAACTAGCAAAGTTTTCTACGTTACCTTTTAATAAAAGTATTTCTTGTTCTTTGACACATTTTGATCTTATTCAATCTAATGTGGGACACTCTCCTGTTTTTTCTAAGAGAGGATCCAAAGATTATGTTTCGTTCATTGATGACTATACTCGATATACTTGGGTTTATCTAATGAAACACATATTCGATTTCTTTTCTATTTATAGTGAGTTTCGATCTCTTGTTAAAACATAACACTCTGCTGTCATCAAATGTTTTAGATGTGATTTAGGGGAGAATATACGTCTAATGACTTCACACAGTTACTTGCATCCGATGAAACATTGTACTAACTTCGTGTACTGACACTCCTCAACAAAATGGTGTTGCCGAAAGGAAACATCGTCATCTTTTTGAGACTACTCGTTCCTTGTTATTGTCTTCTAACGTACCTAGTATGTTTCGGGGTGAAGCAATTCACACTGCTGTCTATGTCATCAATCGAATTCCTACTGATCATAATTCTGGTCGTTCTCCTTTTGAAAAGCTCTATGGTCATAAACCTAATTATACTTCCTTACGTGTTTTTGGTTGTGCTTGTTTTGTACTTCGTCCTCATGTGGAACACAATAAATAGTCAGCTCGATCTGCTTTGTGTGTATTTCTTGGGATATGAGATTTGTTAGGCACAAAAAGGCCTAAGTCAAACCTGTTATACATCCTAGGGGGAGATTATTAATCAAACCTGTTTGATGCACTTGAAGGTATAATTTAAGGCCTCTTAATGCCTTATTGAAACCTGAAAAGTGATTTGTAATATAAGTCAAAGCTGCTTACCCTGTTGCATTTGTTGCAACTAAGGCAGATCGTCTAAGCTGTTCTATTCTGTTGAACAGGCTGGACATAAACTGTCTACGCTGCTCATACCTGTTGAGCAGCTTGGACAAATTCTAAGTATTCTGTTCTTTGTGAACAGAACCTATTCTTTGTGAACAGGCTAAACACTTTATGGAATATGTTTCCATGTTCTCATGTATTGTCTTGGACCAAAAGATCAGTTTACAAAGTCGAAGACAAAGTGGAAAAACAGAAGCTGCTAAGACTGCCCACGCTGTTCTGTTACATGAAGACAAAGTGGATATTTGAAATGGGTGACAGACCATTTCTTATATCAAAATGGCCATAACAGAAGATGAAAGGTTTAAAGTTGACATTCCTTTTTTGGTTAAAGCCTTCTGCAACAGAGACAAAAAGGAAAAAAAAAAGATTCTAAAATGTAGAGACAAATGCTGCTTTGTCAGAATGTGCAGAAAAGTATTTTCTGTCTTTTTGGAAAGACATTCCACTATCTCTACATCCAATGAGGAAACTTCACTGGGATTCTCTGTGAGAGTATAAAAGGAAGGTTCTAAAGAATGTGAGATAACCACGTGTGTGATATTCAGTACGTGCAAAAGAATTGTGTTTTCATGCATGCAAAGTCTGCTTGATTAAAACAGTTGAGTGTGTCCAAGCTGTTCTTGTTCAAGCTGTCTGTCTGTCTGTCTTGTAAACAGTGAGTCCATCTTTGTGAGTGTATTGATTGTAACGGGTCTGAGTGTGTCTTAGATTAGTAGAACATCTGTTGTATCTGTCATCTCAGCTTGAACCTTTCCTCAGTTCAAGCTTGTTTGTAATTAACACTTATTGATAATACATACAAACATTGAGAAAATGTGTTGAAATTTTAAATAGTTGTAATCACCCCCCGCCCCTCTACAACTTATATCAACATACTAGGGAAACCTTTTGGGACCTACAACTGGTATCAGAGCAGTTTAGATTGTGTGTTAACTCTAGATCTCTCAGTACTCCCTATTTCCCATCATGGACAATAGTGCTGCCAGTTCTTCTTCTTATTATGACAATGGTTCAATGGCAAAACCTTCCAAGTTCAATCATCAGAACTTCTCTGGATGGAAGTGCAGAATGATGCTCTACTTAGAGAATCTGGATGTACAGCTACCAGAGATAGTAATGGAATATCCCTATGTGCCAACCTCTGTTACTACTATAACTCCTACTGCTGAAGGAGCTGTTCCTGAAGTCAGGACTATTGAGAAGGGAAAAGCTCAATGGTCTGATGATTACAAAAGGATGGTTACTCTTGATGCAAAGGCTATAAGAAAGCATGTTATTTCTCTCCCTGATGATGTGTTCAAACAGGTTGAGAAAATAAAGATTGCAAAGGACATGTGGAATACTTTGTGTACTGTCTATGATGGTCACACTATCACACTGGATAACAGGATTAACAATCTTTTTAGACAGTGTGAGTTGTTCTTTGCAAAGCCAAAGGAGTCACTCACTGAAACCTACAGCAGGTTCACTGCCCTGATAGATGATCTCAAAGCTGTTGGGATCACTAAAGACAACTTAACTTTGGTGAACAAATTTTTGGACATTCTGCCTGAGGAATGGAATTACTTCTCTACTATCATCAGAAACTCAGGTACCATCAGAGGCATGGATCTTGTGAATCTTTATGGATCATTGTTGAATGATGAACAATCAAGGTAACAGAAAAGAAATGCCTTAGAGATGTCCAAAAGAGGTGCTGCTTTAGTGGCCAGCGTGAGACAACCTGCTGGTCAGGTGTGTGATGGGTTCACACAAGCTGATCAACAGGCTGATGATGAAATGGAAGAATTTTCAGAGGAAGAAGACTATGAAGACCTTAATGAGTTTGATGATGAGCAAATGATTGCTATGCTTGTCAGAAAATTCAATAAGAAGAGGTTTGGTGGAAAAATGCTGCAAAAGAAGTCAGGTGCCATAAAAAAGAAGGCATTTGACAAAGCTAAGTTGAGTGCTTTAAATGTGGCAAAACAGGCCATATAGCTGCTGACTGTGTGTCTAAAGCTGTTGGCTCCTCATCCAAACAATACAAGACAAATAAAGATGATGGCTACGCGGTTAAGTACCTAATGGCCATGGCTAAGATGCGAAAGTTGGAAGACTCAGTGGCTTCCAACAAGCAGAAGGGACTCATGGCCGAGACTTGTGACTGGGAGGAGTCTGATTCATCATCTGATGAAGTGGACAAAAATTGTCTGATGGCCAACACTGATGTCCCCCCAACAAGCAACTTCAAACAGGACTTGGCTGAAGCTGAAGCTCTCAGCAGCTTGGAGAACTGGAACCCAACTATGATGTATAAGGTAAAAAATTTTATGGATTACAGTTCTGACGAAAAAGTTAAAATATTTGAATATTTACTTGTTGATTTAAAAGTTGCTGTTGAGAAGCATGATGCTTTGAAGTCTGAGATCTCTAAGTTAAAAACAAATCTTGAAACAAAAACTAATGAACTGGACAACTTTCATAAGTTGAAAACGGAACTTGATGAAGTAAAACACATCAACACTATTTTATTGGAAGAAAAGAGAGAGACGGGCTCAAAGCATGCGAAGCTTCAAAAGATTGTTGACTCTTGGTGCCAATCAGCACAGAAGGTCAACCACTGTATCAGTCAGCAGATCCCTGCTCAAATCCAAGCCTATCTTGGAGGGGATCTGGATATAGCAGCTTCAATTGTTGAGATAAATAATCTGGAAAAAGACTTATCCACTCTTGGTGAGCTTCCAATTACTTTTATCCAAAGAGTAATAGGAAAACTGGTCTCAACAAACAGGTTTGTCAGGCCTCAAAATACTGACAGTTTGTGTGAAAAAGCTTTAAAAACTAATGATGGAATGTGTTCTCCATCAAATCAATCTGCTAAGTGCATAGCTGGTTCACACAAACAAAAGAAGGGATAACAAGTTCAAACTACAGCTTTGGACACGAAACCTGTCAACAAGACAGGATCTGGATCTAAAGCTGATGGAAAGAAACCTGTTAACCCTTTTGATGCTGATCATTTTGAGAAAAAGTTTTCAAAAGGAAAGCAACATGTTTTCAACAAGGGTAAATCTCATGTTGGAAGCAAATCTACTGTGGTTTCAAATAAGTTTTTCAATCATAGTGGAAATCTGATGATAAATGAAGGAAAACCTTTTGATAAAACCAGAGAAATGATCATGTTGATAGGCAACAGTCATCACATCTCAGTAAAGGTAAAGGCTAAGCCATTGTCCAACTTGAGAAAACAGGGAATAAGTTTCCCAAACCTGTGGAAGGACAAAAGCTAGTTAAACTTTAAAAAGAGGAAAGATGACACAGGTAAAGCTGTTGCTGTTGTACCTTCCACCCAAACTGTTGGTTCTTCTAAGAATTGTAATAAGTTTACTAAACCTGCTGAGAAGTCCAACAAGGATATCCCAGAATGTGTTTCTGGGAATACTTCTTCCAAAAAGTCTAAAAAGAGAAAATGCTATAAATGTCGGAAGAAGACTCATATGGCCAAAGACTGTCCTGAAACTGAGGACATAAGGCATGCTGACACTGCTAGTTCCAACATTGCAAAAACCAGCAGTGTTGGAAGTAACATGGTCATTGAGGAGAGTATCTCAGCTGATACATTCCAAACTGGAAATATTAGTGTAGATCTAAGTGGTCCATCAACAAATGTCGATGAAGAAGGAGAACTCATCTCTATGATGAGTTCCCCTAAAAACTAATATTTTCCCATGACACTCTGCAGGTTAAACAACCAAGCCATGTTTGGTACTTGGACAGCGGCTGCTCAGGCCACATGACAGGTGCAAAGATTTGCTGAGTGATATCAGGCCTGAAAAAGGCCCAAAAGTTACCTTTGGTAACAATGTTCAAGGATCCACAGAAGGATATGGAACCCTTCAAGCTGGTGCTGCAATATTCAAAAGAGTAGCCTATGTGTCTGGGCTAAAACATAATCTTGTTAGCATTAGCCAACTGTGTGATGTTGACTACAATGTCAACTTTGATGAGCACCTTGGATACATACTGGATCCCCAAGGCAAGGTTGTGCTGTGTGCGCAAAGGGAGAAAGGTGTATATGTTGTGGATATGAAGTTTTCTGATCCAACAACTGAAACCTGTTTCATCTCAAGAAGCAATGCAGACCTAAACTGGTTATGGCACAAAAGGCTATCACACCTAAACTTCAAGAATATCAACAAACTCTGTAAGAAAGAGTTGGTAACAGGTTTGCCTTCTATAACATTTGTTAAGGATAAACTCTGTACAACTTGTGAGAAAGGCAAGCCGAGAAAAACATCTTTTTAATCCAAGCATAATTTGTCTATTGACACCCCTCTCTTCTTAATCCACATGGACTTGTTTGGACCTGTCAGTGTCCCAAGTCTAGGAGGTAGATAATACAGTCTAGTAATGGTTGATGAGTTCTCCAGATTTTCATGGGTGATCTTCCTAAAGACCAAAGGAGAGGCTCCCAGAGAAATTGTTGGATTTATCAAAAAGATGGAAGTTCTAAACTCTACTCAAGTCAAGTAGCTTAGAAGTGATCATGGTATTGAATTCAAAAACAGTAATCTTGAGGACTTTTGTGAAGAAAGAGGGATCTCACAAAACTTTTCAGCTGTAAGAACTCCACAACAAAATAGCATTGCTGAAAGGAGGAATAGAACCCTCATTGAAGCTGCTAGAACCATGCTGTGTGCATTAGGTTTGCCCTCATCATTTTGGGCTGAAGCTGTCGACACTACCTGATTCACTCAAAAGAGATCCTTAGTGGTGAAGAGGTTCAATAAGACTCCATATGAGTTAATCAAAGGGAGAAAACCAAATATAAGCTATTTCCATGTGTTTGGATGTCCCTGCTTCATTCTGAATAAGAGGTATCAACTGGCAAAATTTGAACCCAAAAGCTGATAAAGGTGTGTTTGTTGGATATTCTGCTGTTTCTAAAGCCTACAGAGTAGACAACTACAAAAGAAAGGCGATAGATGAATCTATCAATGTCACCTTTGAGGAGTCTAGGAATGCCTCTACCAAAGCTGTTCCTGAATCAGTTTCAGGAGAGTTCAGCTTTGATGATCTTATGCACTCAAATGTTGAGGAAAAGGACTCAAAAGCTTCTACTTCACCCAGAGTGGAACCTGTTAACCACAATGGACATGATGATGATTATGTTGGTACACCCTGTGTGAATAAGTGTACTGACATAGTTAATGCACCATGTCCAGATTCAATCAATGCTGATTTTCCTGAATCCTCTGCTGATGTGTTAAACAATAATGATTCATTATGAATGGGTGAACATGCTCAAGATATCAATGTGTCTGAAAATCTTGAAAGTTGTTCTGCAAGTCCTAATGAAAATGAAACTGATACCGGAGAATCTTCATTGAAACATGATCCTAAGTGGATCAGGTGTCACCCCAATGATCAAATAATTGGTGACATCAATAAAGGGGTACAAACAAGATGAGACAGCTTAGGAAACTTTTGTATGTTTTCTAGTTTTGTGTCCCTGATGGAGCCAAAGAAAGTAGACGAATCTCTGAAAGATGCCAATTGGATCACTGCCATGCAAGAAGAGCTCAATCAGTTTGAGAGAAACAAAGTATGGAAGCTGGTCCCTGTTCCTAAAGGTAAAACTATAATTGGCACCAAATGGGTCTTCAGAAACAAAATGGATGAGCAAGGTCATGTCATTAGAATTAAGGCATGACTGGTTTCTCAAGGCTATAGGCAAGAAGAAGGCATAGACTATGATGAAACAGTTGCTCCAGTGGCCAGGTTAGAAGCAACTCGTTTGTTTCTAGCCTATGATGCCCACAAGTGCATGAAGGTATTTCAAATGGATGTCAAGAGTGCATTTTTGTTAGGTAAGCTGCAGGAAGAGGTATATGTCAAGTAGCCCCAGGTTTTGAAAGTGAACAACATCCATATTTTGTCTATAAGTTGGACATTGCTCTCTATGATCTAAAACAAGCCCCCAGAGCCTGGTATGACACTCTTACTGATTTCCTTATGAGCAATGGTTTTCCAGAGGTAAAGTGGATACCACATTGTTCATAAAGAAGGTGAAAACTGATATTATGCTTGTTCAAATATATGTGGATGACATAATATTTGGTTCTATTAATGAACAGTTATGCAAGAACTTTTCTCTGCTCATAAAATCCAAATACGAAATGAGCATGATGGGTGAACTTACTTTCTTTCTAGGATTACAGGTTAAACAAACTTCAAATGGAATTTTTATTAATCAAAGAAAGTATACCTTAGATCTTCTGAAAAAGTTTAAATTTGATCAAAGTTCTTCCATCAAAACCCCAATGGCAACCAATGTAAACCTGGATGTTGATGCATGTGGCAAAGGTGTTTCAGTAACAGCTTACAGAGGCATGATTGAGAGCTTGCTATATTTAACTGCAGTAGACCAGATATTATGTTTGCTACCTGTTTATGTGCTTGGTTTCAAGCTGATCCAAAAGAATCACATCTAGCTGCTGTCAAAATTATCTTCAGATACCTAAAGGGCACACCAGGTTTGGGTCTTTGGTATCCCAAAGACTCCAGCCTTCAACTAATTGGCTACTCAGATTCTGATTTTGCAGGCTGCAGGCTAGATAGGAAATGTACAACAGGTGGATGTTAACTCCTTAGTGGAAAGTTGATCAGTTGGTGTAGCAAGAAGCAGAATTCCTGTTTCTACTTCTACTGCTGAAGCTGAGTACATTGCTGCTGGAAGCTGCTGTGGGCAGATTCTATGGATGCAACATCAGCTTGAGGATTATGGCCTTGTATATAATAAAACTCCTATTTTGTGTGATAATACAAGTGCCATAGCCATCTCCAACAATCCGGTCTTCCATTCGAGAGCAAAGCATATTGAAGTCAGACATTACTTTATCAGAGATCACATCCAAAAAGGTAATGTGAAGGTAAGTTTTATTTCCACAGAAGAACAGCTTGCAGACATTTTCACCAAACCTCTTGATGAAAACAGGTTTAATTACCTTGTAAGAAATCTAGGTATGTTAAATAAAAGTGATTAAGTGTTATTGATGTTCTAAAGATCACTTGTTTTAATAAGTTAAAATTTTTCAGAACAGCTTGGACTGACAGGTTTTATTTGTCCTATACTTAGCCGGTTTTTGAAAATTTGGACAGCTTGAACAAATAACAAGCTTGACAAAAGTAAGTTTTAATCTCAAACCTGGTCTGTTGTTCAAACTCCCAACCTGCTCACTCTCTTAATCTGTCATACAAGGTATTGCCTTGTAACCCGTTTAGCTGTTGAACATGTTTCACAATGAAACCTGTTCTCATATAGCTGCACAGGTTGCATGAACAGCTTGAAGAGTGATCAGTTTGTGATGAAACCTGTTCATAACTGGTTTGAACAACATCTTAGAACATCAGTTCTTTTAATTACCTTTCTTCACATTTAAGTTACTTAAATTACATATTATTTAACTTAATTACCTATGGATAATGTTTGTTAACGTGTGTTAATATTTAAAAAGGTCAAGTGGTCTGACAACCGTTTTGACAAGGCAAAACCATTCTGTTTTTCGTTAAGAACATTTCAAATCAACTGCCCAAATCTTTCTCTCTCCTACTCACTCTCATTTAAATCCTATAAATACCTAAGTCACTGTTTCATCATCTTCTTCTTCTCTACTGCTTCCATAACTACCTGCTAAACCCTAAACCGACTAAGTGTCATATATTGTGCATCATTACTACTTTCCAAATGGCTCACCAAAACAACCCCCTCTTACCTGTGTTTGTTGGTGATGATGTTGAAAAACATCCTTCCGTCACCACAATGCTCACAATCAAACCCACTAACTACATTGCCAATCTGACCATTCCCAAAAACTATGTGGGAAAAGGCTATGAACCCATGGTGGAGTTTTCGCAAGCCCATCCCCTACATCATGCAATGACAGCCTCTCCTGGTGTCATGTACCAGGAGATGGTCTATGAGTTCTGGTATACCTGTTCATATGACCAATCTACCAAGACTATAATGGGAATCATTCTCAATGGAACTCAATCCATTGAGATTACTACTGGTCTTCTCAGGGAAGTACTTCATGTTCCCATTGCTGATAAATATGACAAAGCTCAACCTGAAGATGAACAGATGGGGAATCTGCTACATTTCAGTGGTGTAGCAGAACTAAAAGTGGGTGCTACTAATAAGGATATAATTTTATGTGTTTCGGAGTCATTTTATGTTCATTTTAAGAACCGATACTTCGTAACTTCCATATGATTACTCCAAATTTATATTTCAGGGTCAATAGGTCAAACGGAAGCAGCTCGAGAAAATTCAACGCAAACCGAGCCGGAGGGGGCGCAGGCCTGCGCCACCCTGCGCTTCAAAACAAAAAGTTTGAGAGATGCAGAGCACTTCCATCGTAGCCCAGCGTACCCCTGGTCGTACCCCAGGCACAGGGGGGGGGGGGGGCGCAGGCCTATGCCTGCCTCACACTGGATCGGCGCAAAAACTCGTTTTCAGCCCTAGAAACCCTAAATCCACCTGCTCTATAAATAGAGGTCGATGGCAGCCATTTGAGGAGGTCCCGAACGTGTCAAAAGAGTCGGTGAAGCCTTGCCGGAGTGTATTCACAATACAAGTACGAAGACGGTGGTTCGCAATCTCATAAGATGTCTCCGGTCAACACCATTAAAGAGCATACGATGAGCAACTAATCACCTTAGCCGTTTGTGGAGGATCTACGTCTAAGTTTACTTTACTTGAATTTCTATATGTTTTAATGTATTCGTATTGATTGAAATATTCAAGGTGTATTCAAATGACAAACATTCGGTTATGATTGTGTGTTTTGATTGGTATAAGGAAGATAGTTCATAGTGATATTATTATTTGTGCCGAGTCCGTTAGCTTAGGGGTTAAGACAAGTAATGAATATTGCATGCGCTATGCCGAGAGTTGTTGGTTAAAACATGTATGAGTAATTTAACCGCGCAATTAATTATGTCTATGTGATTGTTGCATGAAATTCGAGTGGGTAATACTTATGCCGTGGTGATTCCGGGAATGGTTATCCTTCATTTGATTGTTAATTTACTGCGTTAGTTATTTGTCGTTACTTTTAGTCACTAGTTAGTCGTAAATCATTAATGCAAACAAATCATCCAATTCAATCAATTCACAATTTAAAGTGCTTTCAATAAACCTTACAAAGCTAGCCAATTAACCCTAATTACATATGCACTCCCTGTGGATTCGACCCTTACTTCTCTGAGCTAAATAGTAGATATAATGATTATTTATGCGGGTCACAACGACGGCCCGTCAGATTTTGGCGCCGTTACCGGGGAGTGGTAACATTAGTTTGGGCTGGATGTTAGTTTTTGCCTTAGTTTTTAAGTTTTAAGTTTAAGTACCTTATTTCGGTTATTTTTAGTCTTTAATATCTATTTAATAAAAATCCCATTAAAAAAATTTCCAAAAAGGTAATTGTAGTCCTCTACTTTACCACCAAAAAATATAATTAGTTTTATTAGGTAATTTAATTTAAAAGTATTTTATTAGTTTATGCACGCACGTCGATCGACTAGAGAATTGCCGCTACAATTCGAACCCGAAATTGAAAAAGTAGCTAAATCTAACCGAAAGACTGTCAGGTTTCGAAAACAACAATTAATCACGGAGAATTCAAACGAACAAGAGGAAGAAATTCCCAATTTAGAAATTCCTAATTTAGAAAGCCCTCCGAATTCGCCACGAAATCGTGAACGAGAAGAACCCGAGCGTATAGCTGCTAGGATGGGTGAGCAGGCAAGACGTACGGTTGAGTCACATTACCGCCCAGGTGATGTGCTCGACTCATCTCCGATTCGTTACCCTGAAAATGAGAACTAACTCGAAGTTCGTCCTCGATTATTTCAAATTCTTCCGATCTTCCGAGGGATGCCAAGTGAGGAACCCTACGAACATCTAGCTGAGTTCATAGCTATTTGTAAGGCTAACCATGTTCGAGGTATAACCACCGACGGTTTAAAACTTCGATTATTTCCTTTCTCGTTGAAAGAAAAGGTGAAAAATTGGTTTGTATCCTTACCGACCAATAGCATTACAACAATGAAGTTTACGGTTTTAGAGCTCACAGGGAGAGGGATAATCCATTCTCAGAAAACTATTATCTGGGATGGAGAAATCATCCTAACTTTCGATGGAAGAATGATCAGCCTACCGATCATCAATCTAAACCTAGATATGAACCACCAAAAAGAGAATATCAATATGGTTCTACTTCTGCAGCTAAGAATGAGCGATATTATAAGTCAAATCAACGTGATCAACCACAATTCCAAGTGGAAACAAATATGACTTCTTCGCAATTCTCAGAATTCACAGAATTTATGAAGCAGCAGTCAGCTATTAGTACTAAGACTATGAAGATGTTGAGTCGCCAGATAGGTCAGATAGCTGAGTCGCTTACTAGGCGTGAAGAGGGAAAGCTTCCTAGCAATACCATTCCCAATCCCTCACATGCTCATAATAAAGATAAAAAAACATGAGATAAATGAAGTAAATGAAGTATCTAAGATAACCACGTTGAGAAGTGGTAAAGAGGTAGACAATAAGATTGAGATAGCTAAAGAGCAAGAGGCAGAAAAAGATACCGACACTGAAGTCGTGTATGAGGAGAAAGAGGATCAAAAACGGAGATTCCCAAGAAGGTTTCTTTCAATGAACCAATTAAAGCAAATATCCCAACTCCCAAAGTTGGGGAGGCGGTTAAGAGTCAGGACACTTCAGCTCCTCCTCCTTATCCTGTTGCTTTAGAAAATCCAAAATCTTCTCCTTATGGTAAAAGAGGCCCACAACCAGAGGATTTGTGGGATTTGTTCAATCAAGTTAAGATCAATATTCCTTTGATCAAGCTATTCAGCAGGTTCCCTCTTAAGCCAAATTCTTAAAGGATCTCTGCACACAAAAGAGAAAGTATAAGGTCTTGCTCCCTAAGCAGATCAATTTAACTGAACGGTTAAGTGCAGTAGTTTCTAGTTCTTTACCTCATAAGCTTAAAGATCCTAGATCACCCTTGATTCCAATGACAATTGGGAATGTGCAGATTAAAAAGGCACTACTTGATCTTGGAGCTAGTGTTAATATTTTACCTGGAAACTTGTTCGACAAACATGATCTAGGCCAGTTACAGAAAACTAATACTATCTTACAGCTGGCAGATCGGTCAACCAAGTGCCCAAGAGGTATTTTATCAGATGTCATAGTGAAAGTTGAAGACTTTTACTATCCAGTTGATTTCCTAGTATTGGACACCCAAAGTTCATTAGGAGATAATCAACCGGCTATTATCTTAGGCAGACATTTCTTAGCCACGATTAATGCGCAAATTAATTGTAGGACAAGAGTAGTGGATATTGCCTTTGGTAACCGGAAATTGAGATAGAATGTGTTTATTGCTTCAAACGTCACCGCAATTGATTCAGAGTGTTATCTTATAGATATAGTGGACGAACTTGTGCAGCAGCATAGTTCGTTAATCAACACCAAAGATACTACTGAGTTATTCTCGAATGGTGCCATTTTGATTGTGGAATAGTAACTGTTGTTGTAGGAGAATTCAACCAATGGGAGATGATCGTCCCAGTTACCACCCAAATCCATGACACAGGCTCTGAGCATGTCTTCCAGAGTTAAGATCGTTCTTTCACTTTGTCCGTCAGATTGAGGTCTGTAAGCAGTACTCGTTGCGATACGAGTACCAAGACCGTTTTGCAAAGCAGCCCAGAAGTTGGAAGTGAATCTACTATCTCGGTCAGAGACAATAGACTTAGGCACACCATGCCTGATGACGATTTCGTTCAAGTAGATCTGGGCAAGACGGTCCAGTGAATATGTTTGTCGAATGGGAATAAAGTGAGCAGATTTTGTTAATCGGTCAATAATGACCCAAATGGCATCATGTCGACGACGTGTCTTGGGCAGCTTTGTTATGAAATCCATAGTAATATGGTCCCACTTCCATTCTGGGATAGGAAGAGGTTTCATACTACCATAGGGTTGCTGGCGCTCTGCTTTGACCAATCTGCATGTTCTGCACTTCTCCACAAATTGACCAACATCTCTTTTCAACCCTGGCCACCAGAAATCCACTTTCAGGTCGTTGTACATTTTTGTGCTTCCAGGGTGAATTGAGAATTTGGATTGGTGAGCTTCTTCAAGAATTACATCTCCTATGTTCCCGAACTTAGGAACCCAAATTCTGCCGTAAATACCTTTGAGTCCAGTTCCATCGTCTTGCATTAATGGTAGTTGATTTCTGATATTCTCATCCCTTACATTCTCCTCCTTTAGATTCTGCAGTTGAGCAGCTCTTACATCATCAATAATGGTTGACGTCAGAATTGTAGAAGTCAAGGCATAACAGTACGCCTTGCAGTATGCTTTTCTACTTAGGGCATCAGCCACTACGTTGGCTTTCCCTGGATGGTATAGAATGTTACAGTCATAGTCTTTGATCAGCTCCATTGACCTTCTCTGCCTCATATTCAAGTCCTTCTTACTGAATATATACTTTAAACTTTTGTGGTCGGTGTAGAGCTGACACTTGGTTCCATACAAGTAATGCCTCGAAAGTTTGAGAGCGAATGTCACAGCGGTTAGCTCTAGATCATGAGTAGAGTAATCATTCTCATGTGGTTTGAGCTGTCTAGAAGCATATGCTATGACATTTCCTCTTTGCATCAACACTGCTCCCAAACCCATGCCTGATGCATCTGTATAAACAACAAAGTCCTCGTTTCCTTCAGGCAGGGCTAATACTGGTGCTTCACTTAGTACTTTTTTAATTTGTCGAAAGCCGCTTGTTGTTCTTCTTTCCAAAAGAAAGTTGCATTCTTGCGAGTCAGCTTAGTAAGCGGGACTGCGATCTTTGAAAAGTCTTTGATGGATCGGCGGTAATAACCAGCCAATCCCAGAAAACTAAGAATATCTGAGGCGTTGCGAGGTGATTCCCAGTTCTGGATAGCTTCGATCTTTGCGAAATCAACAGCAATCCCAGCACCAGATTTCACGTGCCCCAAGAATTGGATCTGAATTGAATATTGAGAAGGTGCAAGTTAACAAAGAGTTTATAATTGAGTATAAGGATCATGAAATTTGTTTCGAATGTTGAGACGTACCTGCCTCAACCAGAATTCACATTTCGAGAATTCGGCATAAAGTCGCTCTTTGCGCAGCAACTCTAGCAATTCTCTCAGATGTGTAGCATGATCCTCTTTGGTCTTTGAATAAATGAGAATGTCATCGATGAACACGATGACAGATTTGTCGAGCATTGGCTGACAGACTCTGTTCATGAGATCCATGAAAGCAGCCGGCGCATTTGTAAGACCAAATGGCATCACCAGAAACTCGTAGTGTCCGTAACGAGTTCTGAAACCCGTTTTAGGAATGTCGTCTGGATGCACTTTAAGCTGGTGATAATGCGAACGAAGATCAATCTTCGAAAAGTAACTTGCGCCTTGTAACTGGTCGAAGAGATCATCAATCCGGGGCAACAGGTATTTGTTTTTGATTGTGACTTTATTGAGTTCTCTGTAATCGATGCACATGTGTAATGTGGCATCCTTCTTCTTGACAAACAGAACAGGAGCGCCCCAAGGAGATGAACTTGGGCGGATAAAGCCTTTGTCAAGTAGCTCCTGTAACTATTTCATCATTTCCTGCATTTCTGCAGTGGCTAATCGATAGGGAGCCTTTGCTATTGGAGCAACTCCGGGAATTAGATCGATACGGAATTCCACTTGACGATCAGGTGGCAATCCCGAGACATCTTCTGGAAAGGCATCTGGAAATTCTGAAACAACGGGAATGGTGAATAGAGATTGAACTTCAGCCTTTGCATCAACATCATAGGCTAAGTAAGCTGAACAACCCTTAGCAACGTGTTTTCGGGCTTTTGCAATTGAAATGAGGCATAAGTCGCCTTTGTGTCTGTCACCATAAATGCAAATGTCTCGGCCCTCAGGAGTGGTGATCTTAATCATCCTTTTCTTGCAAACAATTGGCCTCATTGTGAACCAACCAGTCCATTCCTATTATAACATCAAACTCCCCGAACTCCATGGGAATTAAGTCTATGTTGAATACTACATCTTCTACAAGTAATGTGCAATTCCTATATACCTTGTCTGCCTTAACTAACATGTTATTAGCAGTCTCAATATCAAGCACGAATTGTAGTTTGGAAGTAGGCATATTAAATTGACGAGCAAATGAAGTGGAGAGAAATGAACATACCAGTGACCACCTCCGGCTCATCTTTTGCTTCTTTAGTTGTGATTTGGAATGCCCTTGTTGGAGCCCTTTGAGATTGATCCCTGTGAGCAGTGGAAGCTGCAAAAGATCTTGTCGTTGATTGTTGAACACTTTGATCTCGTGGGGGTTTCGGGCAGTCCCTTGCGAAATGGTCAAGTCTGTGGCAGTTGTAGCATGCATCGTCTTTTCGAGGACAATGCTCCCGGTGATGGCCCTTCTACCCACAACAGAAGCAATACATATCTTGAGTCTTGCACTCTCCAGAGTGCGCTTTCCTGCACCTCCTGCAGTCTCTCATTTCAGAACTGGCCGAAAAGCCCTTTCCCTTCTTGGGCGAAGAAGATGGTTGATGGGATTGAGGATATGATCGGGATGATCCAGACTCCCGCTGCCTTTTTGGCGGCGACGGTTGAGTCAGTGCTGCGACGGTTGAACCGATGACATATCCTGATAACAATACAATCTGCTCCACATTTCGAGCAGCCTCCAGTAAACCAGCAAACGTTGTATACCGAACCCCACTCATGGTTTGGCGAATCTCATAATCTAAACCGGCCTCAAACCGGGCTATCTTTCTTTCCTCCGTATCAACTTGATGGGGTGCGAACAGGCTTAAACGGGTGAACTCGACGGCATATTGTGTAACCGTCTTCGTTCCTTGATTCAGATTCAGAAATTTCACCTCGAGACGTCGCTTCTCGTCGGACGGACAGTGTTGCTGAGAAAACACTTCATTGAATTCACTCCAGGTCATGTGTGACACTACCTCCATCGTCAACACATGAGTCATAGCATCCCACCACATCACTGCATCTCTTGCAAACATTGCAGTTGCAAATCTAACCATGTCTTTTTCAGCGCAGTCGCTGATTCTAAAAGTTCTCTCTGTGGTGGTGATCCACTCCAATGCCGTGACGACATCTCCAGTCTCATCAAAAGTAACAGCTCCGTTACTTTTGAAGTCCTTAAATCTACAACCCCTTGTTTTGTTAGAAGACCCAGTGTCTCCTTGTCTTTCCTTTTGATCGTCTTGTTGTTGCTCCTTGTTCTTTCTTTTATCAGCCTTTCTCTTGGCTTCGGCCTCATCTCTGGCCCTTAATTGGTCAGCAAATGACTGAGCCTGCTCAGCCATTCTTTTGGATTGTAACTCATTGTTCTGTTCCATGAGAGCTTGCATCATCTGGAACATCTGTTAAGGAGTCATATCGTCTCCTGACATGTTCTGAAATATAACAATTTATATTTAGAACATTTAGTTGTAAGTCCTAAGTGTTTACAATTACCCTTTATTTGTCCCCGGGTGCATGTCAATCCTATCTTAGTTCGGATCATTTCCTAGGAGTCCTTTCTAATATCATAACCTAAGTTTGAGTCCAAGTCGTCGCGGACACTTGAAACCTCAAACTAATGCTCTGATACCAAACTGTGACGTCATCATATTTTGATAGTATAATTAGAATCACCAGGATCAACACACAACCCAATGAATAACATGATAATTAAAATTAATGCTTAATTCAGATTTAAGCAGTTCCACACTAAAGCAATAGATATAAGTGTCTACAGTGATAAAATCTAACTATTACAACATCATATAGTGTTTTTAAAGTCATGAAATCCCAGCCGCAAAGCTATATCGTCCATGTACCAAAGTAGCTTCTAGGACACCGATATGTGAAATGAATTGCCTAGGAAGAAGGTCCAGCTACACCTTTGCCTTTGCCTGAAAACATTGTGAGTCAATAGTAAGCTAATTTTCTTAGTGAGATAACAGATTATACATTCAACAAATATTTCTTTACAAGCGTAGTGTGAAATCTGGCAGTGAAAGCCCATAGGTATGTGTAAAACCATGCAGTGCAAGCATGGGGTTGGCAGTTCAAATGCTGATCGGGGATGTGCCGAACCTGACCAGGATAACGAGTGGGATGCTCAGTCCCCGACAGTGGCCTGCTGTCAGCCCCAGTCCAGGTCGCAACAGATTGTGAAGTAGTGATCATGCAGTGCAAGCATGATGTAACTAGATGCACTTTCAAACGAACACTGGCTACGTGTGTGTTACATGTCAAGTACGAGTGTGCATCATAACAGTAAATCATTCATGAGTGCCAACTGATGTATATGAACAATGTGAACATGCCATTGAATATGTAAAACGTGAATGCAAAGACAATAAATGTTAGAATGATAATCTATTACTCACAGTGGTTTGTACAGTGTAATTTGTCTCTGAATCAATGTGTGTTTGATAACACCACAATGATCTGTCAAGTCAGTGTAATAGTGATTTAATGTCAGTAATTGATTAAAACTTAAATTCTAAAAATTAAATGAATTTTGAACTGGATTCGGACCACATCCGAATTCGGATGGCCCTTTGGTCCGAATTAAGGGGTGATCCGAATTGGGATATTGGTCCGAATTAGGTGGGGGTCTGAAATGAGTTGAAGTCCGAATTGGGATATTGGCCCGAACTCGGATGGACCGAACCGAGTTCATCAGGTCCGAGTTCATACTTAATTATTTTCCAACATTTTCCAGAAAATACTTTTGACCATTTTTGCATGTTTCTGTATCTAAGATTGCAAATATGAACTTAATGTACACTTTTTAACTTATACATAACACTAATATACCAAATTAACCCATTTGTGTCCATTTTTCATCAAATATCGAAGAACACACACACACTAAAACACACACTTATTTCAAAATCATACTTAGACTTCGAATCAAAAACTGAAATTTGGTATGTATCAACCTTTATACTCGATTTTAACATTCCAATAATAACATATAACATGCATCATCATCTGTGATCACAAGCCTATGATTCGGTTTTTATGAAAACCGAACCCAAACATCAAAATTTCAAAATATAGAATGATTTTTACCTCGAATCTTTGTTTGTAGTAGCAATAGTTCTTTGTTTGTCACTTAATGCAACTCTTGCACTGCAATTTAGTGATCTTTGGGGTTTCTTGGATTGAAACCGTGAGTTTAGAGAGAGAGAGAGTGAGAGACGGTTGAATGTTGAGAGAGAGTGTGAAGGTTGAAAATGAAGGGTTATTTCCCTTTTTATTTGTCATTTTGACACATTTGCATAATACACCCCTCAACTTTGTATTTTCTCAATAAAACCGATTTTAAATGTTTGGATCAGTTTCTCATGGTTATGTTTGCTCAAAAAACTACCATGAGGATTTTTCATCATCATTTCTCATTTTTAAATTTGTGATCGAAATTGAAATAATAATTCCATTAATGCATTAAATTGAGTCTTAAAAGGTAAATTACAATTGATTAAAAATAGGGATGTTACACAAAGTCTCCCTCCTTTCCCCTACTGAACCCCATATTCCTCAATCCTCACCATCACCATCACACTCCTCCCCATCAACCCAATCCAAACAGTCAACACATACACCCCCATCCCCCAAAGATCTGTCTTTGAAGAATCAGCTGTCTGTGCTGACCAACAAAGTTGGCTCTTTGGAAAATTCTATGACCTCCCTTCCGTTCATTATTTCAGACTTTGTGTCTGGCCAGCTTCAGGGGTTCCTTGATTCGTTCAGAACTTCTTTTTCCAACCCCTGCTCCCCAAGCTGACCATTCTTCTCAGTTGCTTGCACTCACTGCACAGCTGCAACAACTATCCTCTTCCCTTTCATCAATTCTTTGTCATCAACAGGACTCTGTGTCCACACTGGTAGTTGTTTCCCAACAGCTGTCAGCTCTTGTTGAAACTTTCTCGAACACTCTCTCATCCACTTTGGCCAGCCTGAATACCTTAGTGACCTCTCTGTCCAATTCTGTGTCCTCGAACTTTGATGATATGCAAGATTCTCTTTGGTGTTCACAGCATCTGACAGGGAAGCTATCTCCCAGCTGTCCTCCCTTGCAACCTCTCATTCTTCTTCTCTTCACACCTGTGTTACCCAGTTAGTAGAGGTTAAAGACAACTTGGCTTTGTTAGTGCATAGCCTTGTTGGTTCTAAACCTGTTTCCAAAAATGCTACTACCCAGCCTGTTGGATCCGTTCCTTCAGACAGACCTGTTGTTGAAGGCTTTGTGCCATCTCCTTCAAAGGGGAGAAGATATCTACCTCGAAGAGCAAGTCTAAGGGGTAGAAATCTTCTTCTCCCTCCAAGGAGAAGTCAGCTTCAGTTGGGCATGCAGTAGGACTTTCACAAACTAGCCCTATTGCAGGTTCTTCAAAAGTCTCTGAAACTGCTCAGCCTTCTCAGGCTGGATCTCTAAGCCCTACACCATCTAACGGAGAGGAATCCATTCCTGAGGACAGACCAAGCAGAAGGAGACATCTGATTTTAGAACAAACTGAAGAAGAGGAAGTAGAGGAGACTGAAGCTGTTACAGCTAAAACAACAAAGGGAAAAGAAAATGCCTCAGTGGACACTGACTATCTCAAAGCTGCTCAGCTCAAATTTGACAAGTCTCAAGCCACAGAAATGAGCGTTTCACTGGAGAGTTATGACACATTCAAAAAAGATAAGCTTGAGATTTTGGAAAGACAAAAGAAGGAAGAAGCCTCTGCCAAAGCTGCCAAGGCCCTTGCATTCAAGGAGGCAAGAAAAGTTAAAATGCCCTCCTTGGATGTTCAAAGGAAATTGTTAGAGGCTGCAAAAGAGTCAGTAACTGAGAAAGAAGGAGAAAAAGAGCAGAGTGCACAGGTCTTGGTGACCAAGTCAAAACTTGTATCCTCATCAGCAAGAGCCCAACTACACTTTGATAATATGGCAAGAAAGAAGTTCTTCGATGTTGCCTACAGAAGAATTTCCAAAGAAACCATTATTAAAGCTGTCCCAATATCCAGAAAAGGTCAACAGTGGAAGCTTCAGATAACCAGGCTAGGTGCTGAGGGTCTAGAGCTGGAAGCTAATGAGTCTGCTGATGTTGCGTGCATGGGGTATAGGGAATGGGTTGAGTTGGTTGTTGCCCTGAGCAGATCAAAATCTAAAACTGCTCAAACTGTCAGGGCTTATGTCAAAAATGTTGATGGAGAAAGTGAAAACCATGGGCTTAATTCTTGAAGAACAAATCAAGGGTACCTCTCTGGTGGAACCCAAGATTAGGCCCAGGAGAAAAAGAAAGGATACAGAACTTGAAGAACTCCTCATGATGATAGGACATGGCATACTTGCTGTGGAAATCAAAGGAGTTAATCACAATCTGCCAAGGGGAGTTGAGCCTGAAGAAGGCAAACTCATAGAAGAACCTGAATTTGGGGTATTCTTTGTGGACCCCTTATAAAAGAAAATGTGTTATCAGAGAGCATCTGATCTGCATAAAGTTGGTCTCAAGCAGATGATAGCCTTTAGACTCTCTGATACTTTTAAACAATCCTCAAAATGGAGAGCAGCTATCTGGGAACAGCTTAAAGGCTTCTATGAGAGAGGAGAACTTCTACACCCTGATTTCATGTTTCTCAGACATGAAATAGAAGATATTGATGAAACCATGAAGCACTTTGAACAACTGTTTGAAGGAAGGCAACAGCTTGAAGGTCCATCTACTGCTAAGTAGATGAAGAATGGAAGTTGTCCATAAGTTGGACAGCCACAGTCCAATTTGTTGAAATTTCCTTGTACATATGTTGTACTTTATTACATTAGTTGTAATCTATTTTATTACATCAGTTGTAATTTACCTTAGTACATCAGTTGTATTTCTGTAAAAACATGTGTTGTTTCTAAGCAATATCAGTGTATATATAAACTGATCTTTTACTTTACTTCAATGTTATAATTTTATTTCAGCAAATGTAATGTAAAAATATATAGTGAACATTGATAAAATCATCTTAGACTGATTATTGCAAATAGGGGGAGATTGTTAGGCACAAAAACTCCTCAGTCAAACCTGTTATACATCCTAGGGGGAGATTATTAATCAAACCTGTTTGATGCACTTGAAGGTATAATTTAAGGCCTCTTAATGCCTTATTGAAACCTGAAAAGTGATTTGTAATATAAGTCAAAGCTTCTTACCCTGTTGCATTTGTTGCAACCAAGGTAGATTGTCCAAGTTGTTTTATTCTGTTGAACAGGTTGGACATAAACTATCTACGCTGCTCATACCTGTTGAGCAGCTTGGATAAATTCTAAGTGTTCTGTTCTTCGTGAACAGAACCTGTTCTTTGTGAACAGGACAAACACTTTATGGAATATGTTTCCATGTCCTCATGTACTGTCTTGGACCAAAAGATCAGTTTACAAAGTCGAAGAAAAAGTGGAAAAACAGAAGTTGCTAAGAGTGCCCAAGTTGTTCTGTTACGTGAAGACAAAGTGGATATTTGAAATGGGTGACAAACCATTTCTTATATCAAAATGGCCATAACAGAAGATGAAAGGTTTAAAGTTAACATTCCTCTTTTGGTTAAAGCTTTCTGCAACAGAGACAAAAAGGAAAAGACAAAGATTCTGCAATGTAGAGACAAATGCTGCTTTGTCAGAACGTGCAGAAAAGTATTCTTGTATTTTTGGAAAGACATTCCACTTTCTCTACATCCAATGAGGAAACTTCACTGGGATTCTCTATGAGAGTATAAAAGGAAGTATCTAAGGAATGTGAGATAACCAAGTGTGTGATATTCAAAACGTGCAAAAGAATTGTGTTTTCATGCATGCAAAGTCTGCTTGAATAAAACAGTTGAGTATGTCCAAGCTGTTCTTGTTCAAGCTGTCTGTTTGTCTATCTTGTAAATAGTGAGTCCATCTTTGTGAGTGTATTCATTGTAACTGGTCTGAGTGTGTCTTAGATTAGTAGAACATCTGTTGTATCTGTCATCTCAGCTTGAACCTTTCCGCGGTTTAAGCTTGCTTGTAATTAACACTTGTTGATAATACATACAAACATTGAGAAAGTGTGTTGAAATTTTAAATAGCTGTATTCACACCCCCACCCCCCCCCCCCCCCCCCCCCGACACTCTACATCTTATAGCAACATACTAGGGAAACCTTTTGGGACCTACAGGATTACTCAAAGGGTTATCGTTGTTTTGATCAGTGAGTCAAAAACTTTACGTTTCGCATCATGTCACATTCTTGGAACATATTTCTTTCTATTTGATTCTCACTCAGTCTCATGACATGACACAGTCTGATATCCTTTCTATTGATCCTTTTAGTGATGGCATTGATAATACCACTTCTGATGTCCAAATCAACACATTTGATATACCGACAACTGAGACGCCAACATTGGATGACACTGTTACAGAAACCCATGTAGCTCCTCCTATGCCTACGTCCGTTCCATCTCCGGTTGAGAATACGGATGTCCGTACTACACGCAGGTCTATTCATCTTCGTAAGTCGACTAAACTTCCTGATTTTGCTTACTCGTCTTATTTTGCCTCTTTTGCTTCGTTTATTGCCAATATACATCGTCTGTCTGAACCCAACTCCTTTAGAGAGGCTGTTTGTGATCCCCTTTGGCAGGATGCTATGGCTGAGGAAAAGACTGTTATTCATCAGACTCATACGTTGGATTTGGTTTCGTTGCCATCTGGAAAGAATACTATTAGTTGTCGTTGGGTTTATAAGATCAAGACTAAGTCTGATGGGTCTGTTGAACGGAAATGTCGTCTTGTTGCTAAGGGGTATTTGCAATAATATAATATGGATTATGAGGAGACTTTTTCCCCTGTAGCCAAATGACTACTGTTCGTATGTTGATTGCATTAGCCTCTATTCGCAAATGGAAGATTTTTTAGATGGATGTCAAGAATGCGAATAGTGATTTGCATGAGGAGGTTTATATGACTCCTCCTAACATTGCTCACAAGTCAGGAGAAGTATGTCATCTGCGCAACGCTTTATATGGTCTCAAACAAGCTCCTCGTGCTTGGTTTGAAAAGTTTTCCATAGTCATCACATCTATTGGTTTTCGTTCTAGTAATCATGACTCTGCTTTTTTTGTTAAATGTACAACAGGATGGATACTATTGTATTTGTATGTTGATGATATGATTATTACTGATGATGATTATGTCAGTATTGAGTCCTTGAAGCGTGATTTAGCTCATCGTTTTGCTATGAAGAACTTGGTGTTGCTTCGTTATTTTCTAGGAATAGAGGTTGCTCACTTTGACAAGTGATATCTTTTGTCTCAATCCAAGTATATTTCGGATTTGTTCAAACGCGCTCGCCTATCTGACAACAAGACTGTGGATACTCCTCTGGAAACATAAGTTGTTATTCTCCTACTGATGGTGTTCCTCTAAATGATCCGACTTTATATCGTACTATTGTGGGTAGTTTGGTCTATCTCACGATCACAAGACCTGATATTGCTCATGTTGTTCATATAGTTAGTCAGTATGTAGCTGCTCCCACGACTGCACATTGGAGTGCAGTCCTTCGCATTCTGAGATATCTAAGAGACACTAAGCTCCAGACGCTTGTGTTTCCTTCCTCGTCTTCTTTTGAGCTACGTTCTGTTGGTACATCCCGAGTGACGATAGCAGTCTAAGTGGTCTTACATTGTGATTTAGCATGTGTTTGCTATAAATATATTATATATGATTGATGCTTATTAGTGTTTGTATGTTTGAACTTGATGTAACGTATTACAAGAAGTTCAAACATAAAGTTCAAAGATAAAATCAATCATAAGGTAATATCATAAGTTTTATCACTTAAGAGTTTAAGTATTTTGGCTAGATTCGAATTTCTTAAGGGAATCCATTCGAATCTGAGATAGATTCGAATGAGTCCATAGATTCGAATAGGCTAGATTCTAATCTGTCAATATGGACAGATTCGAATGGGCCTTGGGCCAGATTCGAGGTTGGCCCACAACAGACTCGAATCAGGGTCTATAATTAGGGATAGACTCGAATAATTAGAGGACTTTTTGCAGAATTCGTGAGGAATTAAGCAAGAGGCGATCTCGAGTTTATCAGCTAGGTGAGTGCCGTTTCGGAGAGAATTAGTACGTAGGATCGTTCGTGTGTCGTTCGTTCAGCGTCTAATAGTCTCCGTGTTCCGTTGGTTGAGAGTTGTCCGTCTAACCGTCAACGAGGATTCCGCACTCGTTCACGGATCCGCGTCTAGATAGATCTTGCAGTCGTAGACCTTACACGTTCTTTTACTGAAGCCGAGTATCGGGCTATGGCTGCCACTACTAGCGAGGTTGTTTGGCTACACTGGGTATTTGCTAACATGGGTGTTCTATTATTTCAGCCGACCCCGATACACTGTGACAATAAGAGTGCTATACCGATTGCTTTTAATTCTGTTCTTCATGAACAGACGAAACACATTGAAATTGATTGTCACTTTACTCGTCATCATCTTCAGATAGGAATTATTATCTTACCGTTTGTTTCCTCCGCTCTACAAGTTGCTGACATCTTTACTAAGGCACCTTCTACTTCTCGATTTCTTTTTTATCTAACAAACTCTCAATGTTCATTGTTGTGGCATTGTGAGTTTGAAGAAGGATATTAGTGTAATATTGAGTCGTTTATGTTATTGGGCTTTTAGGGTTGTGTGCTCTATATATAGAGTCGCTCATGTATTTTCAATTCATTCAGTTGTATTGTATTCTTCTTTTGTTTGAATAATAAACTCTTTAAACATTCGGTCATATATTTGTCATTAAATAAAAAAAATTTAAATCATATACGATAATTAATTGCAGATAAAATGATATGTTTCACCTCAAGAAAACAGTACACCAAAAAGTCCAAAAGGATCCAATAAGTAAACTAATAGCAAGATAGGAACATTTAAACACCAAAGCAAAAAAGAAAAAGGAAAAAAAGAAGCACATACTTAAATACCGATTAAAGTGCTACAAAACGTTTATTGTTAATTAGCTTACTTTATGTTGTTTGATATCATAATTATAAAATAATCAATTATCAAATTGTTTGGATTAGCGTTTTAACTTATTAAATTATCAAATAATCGGTTATTAACTAAATAAGTTACATTTTTTTAGCTTTTGGAAAAGTACGGTAGAATTATTTTTAACACAAATAATCAATTATTAAATAATACAATTCAAACACTTTAAATCATTTGTATACATTATTGTAACAACATAATCTTCATTATGATGCAAAATCAAACACCCTCGTATATTGCAGTTGAGTTTTGTCTTTCAATTCACGTTTTCCATCTACAAAAGAGTACTTTTTGAATCGTACGATAAGTATATCGTTTATGCATAGACGGATAAAAGAATTTGGTTTTTTCATTCGTAAACAATCCATACGGGAGTAGTTTGGAGATTCCTCTACCTCGATTAATCTTCTTTAGAAAGGGATTAGTAACAAAACTTCAACTATAAGTACTGTCCGTGTAATTTTTAAAGTTAAGGAACTTAATCCGTAAGTTCTCGTAAACGACGGTGACGAAATTTGCAACTTACCTTAATTTCTTTATATGAGCAACATAAAGATACTATTTATTTGTTTATTTATTTATTTATTTGTTTATTTATTTATTTATTATTATTATTATTATTATTATTATTATTATTATTATTATTATTATTATTATTATTATTATTATTTTGTCTGTATATGTGTAAAAGGTTGTGCCGACCAAGTAGCAGTTATTTGAAAGTGTAATGTGTTAGTTGAGTCCTTATGTTTAACTTCACTATCACTCTCATATTATACAAAACGACATAATCTGTAACTTAGAATACCTACTTCTAAAGTTCATTTGAACCAAAGGCCTTTGGTCTGGCGGTAATAGGGTGAAGTAATAAGTGAGAGGTCACAGGTTCGACTCCCGTCGTAGGCAAGTTGATATTTAGGTGGTGAAAGTAAGTCTTTTGGTAAGGAGTAGCTTAGTAGTAAGATAGTTTGCCGTTCAAAAAAAACCTTAAAGTGTTAAAAAGTTGTAAATAATACTTTAGGATTAAATTAGAAGAAAAAGACATAAATAATAACAAACAAATGTTTTTAGGAATCATAATTCGAAAACTTGATAAACGCATGCTTTGGTGATGAGAAAATAATCGGCCGAGGCCGGGGTGTTCAAATAAAACTGAAAAAACCGAGAAACCAGTCGAACCGCTTAAACCGCTTGATCCGAAAAACCGAAATATAACGGGATGATTTAGGTTTTCATTATTGTAAAATCGTGGATAACCGAACCGATTATGTATTTATAATTTCATTTAGCTATTCTAATACATTAAATATTAGATTTCCAAATGATTTTTTAATTTTATTTGTTTTGTAAAATACATTTAGGGGGTGTTTGATAGCACTTATCAGGCTCTGATAAGAGGTAACCTCTTATTCGGTAAGAGGAAATACTGATAAGTGCGTTTGATATGCAGAAAACATAAGAGTCAAAATTTTTCTTATCATGTCTTATCAAGATAAGACTTTGATATGCTTCTTATCACCACTTATCACACCAAAAAAATACACGTCTCTCCCACCCCACCCTTACCTTTACCTCATACCTTACCTCACCCACCCTACCCCTACCCTACCCTATCCTAAACCCACTACCCCCACCCCACCCCACCCCACCCCACCCCACCCTCAACATACCCTACCCTCAACCACCTAATCTCACCCTACCCTAACTACCCTTAACTTACTTATACCACCACATCCCCATCTCCACCCTTAACCCTACCCACCCCACTCCCATACTTACCCTATCCCACTCTACCCCACCCCTACACTAACCCATCAAACCTACCCATCCCACCCACCCTACCCCTCAAACCTACCCACCTCACCCCTACCCTACCCCTCAAATCCACCCATCCCCACCCACCTTACCCCTACACCATTACCCTACCCACCCTACCCCTACACCATTACCCTACCCTATTTACCCCACCCACCCTCAACCTACCCCACCCCTACCCTACCTCTTACCATATTTATTATAACGAGAAATATTCCAACATTTTTTTGATAAAATTTATTATTTTTCAATAACAGATCTATATAACTTATAAACTTAGGTTATTTGGAAGTTAATAAACGTAACCTTATAAACTTGATTATAACTTATAAACTTTAATTGTTATTTGATTTTTGAAAGCATGTTGGTTATATGTTTATTGAATGCATTTATGTTACTTGATTATAACTTATAAACTTGAATTGGTTTCTTGCTTAAATCTTGTTAATGTTATTTGAATGACATTAAATGTTTACATAGATCACTTTGATTCAATGATATTATTCTTACTTGATATTTGACTTTAATCAATGATATCTGTTTGGTTTTGGGAATTAATATGTAAAATTAATAAAAATAACAGAATCAGATAATTTATAAAACAAACAGACTTATTGAATTCTATTATCAGACCTTAATATCTTATCAGGACCATCTCTCATCAATCAGAAGTGGAATCAGACATCAGACAATTAACCTCTTATGCAATCAAACAGCACCTTAGTGTAACTTTTAAGATTGACAAATAAATAGTTTACTATGACTTTGCACTTAAAAATAATTTGTGTCTAAAAATATATATATTTCTATAATTTTATTTGTTTTTAAGCATGTAGCGGGTAGCCGTGGACGGAACTGCGAGTAACCGCCTTCTACCGGGTCACCGAAGACCAGGTAACCGAAACTGAAAATACGGTTCACATTTTAACTACTAACCAAACCGAACCAAACCGTGCACACCCTGCGAGGCCCGATCCTTTAAAGGTATGTTTCTTGGTTTATAATCCATCATTGATATTTTACTAAAATCTCATAAGATTATGCAACCATTGTTTTTGTCAAATATCATGATTATTCATTCTTTTTATTTGAGTAAATTACACAAATGGTCGCTGTGGTTTGGGGTTTTTTTTTTTTTGCTCTTTTGGTCCCTCAAAGTTTTTTTTACACCAGTAGTCCCAAAATCCCAAACCTTTAACATAAATGGTCACTGCCGTTAAATGGAACCGTTAGACCAGTTAAGTCACAGGGGCATTTTCATCATTCTTCATCTCGGGGACCATTTAGGTAATTTTTTTAATAGTTTATCATTTTTTTTTATATTTTTATATTTTTATATTCATTGTTTAATATTTTATCTTTTTATTTGTGAAAAACCCCGTTGATTGTCAAACCACAATGGACCCTGCAACAAACCAAACCTCGTTCTCCTCCATGGCTATGGCGACAACTCCAAGTGGCAATTCGTATTGCAGGTTGCTCAGTTCTCACATGATTTTAATGTTTACATACCGGATCTGGTGTTTTTCGGAAAATCCTAAGTGATATGTGTGCGTAATAGCTTTCCCTTGAAATTTTCATCTTGTTCCGCCGACGGCGGTGGTAAAATATCATTTCGGCTAAGCTCGAAACTCTGGTTGTCCTGATAGGAACCGTTGGGCTTATCTTTTTCTTCTTCGACTTCGCCGATCAGTGCTCTCCGGCGACGGCGGTTTTCGTCGGTTTGAGTGGAGGCGGCAACACAGCCAGTGTAGACTTTGTACTCATGCAGATCGATTGCACCCCATGACTGGTTCCTCCTGAATCTACCTATAACAACCTAGTCTTTAGCTAAACTTAATTTCAGTATTTTGAACCAGTGATGTAACTTTATTACATTATTTGAATTGTAATTTAATTAAGTTATGAAATATTTAATTAAATTTTATAAATATTTAAATTATGATTTAATAAATTATTAAAGATAATTAAATAAAAGAGATGTAAGATACAAAAGTAATAGTGGGTTAAATTGCAAATATAACTAGATGACGTATATAAACCTAATTAAGGATCATTAAACACCTAATTGACTCTCTCTACTCTCTCTCTAAAAACCGATCTTCTCTCTAGTTTTTCTCCCAAACCGACCGGCCAAATCTCGAGTTCTATACGTCATCGGAAAGGTCTCGAAGAGTACTACAAGAATCTGCTATTACATGTGCGATTTCATACGAATTTGAGGTAAGAATCGACATTTCAAGTTTCCTTATTTTCGGTTTTTCGAATTTGTCCATCTTTCATTCGATTAAAGCTATTTTTTGCTTAAGTATTATCTCGATTCTGATAGATTATGTATAATAGAATCAAACCTAGGCTTAATACTTAGTATATTCATGATTTTAGACTTAAAAATGCATGTTTAAAAGCTGCAAAACACGAACAAATTCGAGATGCCAAGAACAAATTCGAGTATAGCTAAAATCGAACCAAGGGGTTCGAATTTGACTATAAGTTCGAGCCTATGCCTTCGAATTTAGTACTATGTTCGAATGTAGTGTTCGAATTTAACCCTATGTTCGAATTTAATGTATAAATTCGAATTCCCCCTCCCTAAATTCGAATATATTGAATAAAAGACATGGCAACGCATAAATTAACAAAATAATTAGCAAAATGATTATATATATATATATATATATATATATATATATATATATATATATATATATATATATATATATATATATATATATATATATATACTGATCTTTTGAGAATTTAATGAAGCAAAGAATATGAATGAAAGAAAGATAGATGAGTTATCAGTTATCAGAATCAGATAAAATAAAGATATTAAAGCTAAAAGATGATGATATTGACATGATATTGATATGATAATTCTGGACAGGTTCAGTTAATTTCTGAACATTGATTTAAAGATTTAAAAGCGAGTCAAATATTTGAATTGACAGAAGATCAGATTGACAAAAGATTTAAAGATAAATCCTGAGATAACTCAGGTGGTGGATTTTACATCTGCTTGATAAAGACCCCAGATCAGTGAGTTATAGATATTCAGATTTAACATGCTAGAATTTCCGGTTGAGACATATTATTGATGTTAGATTGATTTGACATTCATATTATCAGCTGGATTGTGACCTGTGCACACCATGGTTCGGTGTTGCCCAGTGGATCATGATAGCTAATTGTTCATCAATTCACATGATATTGCATTTACAGTTCATTCCGGATATTGCTTTGAGACTACTGCTATCATGACTTTGATTACGTATGCTTCATCAGGATGGTATCAGAGCCCATAGTTTGAGTGAATCAAGTATTACATGAGTACTACTTAGTCTCAAACTGTAGCAATACATATGTATCAATCATTTAGGTGGTTTGAACTGAGATAGGATGTACAGACTGTTAGGATGGGAAAAAGGGTACATAGATCTAAGTCTATAAACTGATAGTTAAATGATTTTAATTTTCAGTAAAGATGTTAGGATCAGGTGACATTCCCAACAACATGACCCCACAACAAATGTTTGAAATGATGTAACAACTATTAGCCCAACACTCTGAACAACAAAATAAGATTATGCAAGAACAGTTTCAGGCCAGAGATGAGGCCGAAGCTAAAAGACGTGATGATAAAAAGAATAAGCGAAAAGAAAAACAAGTCCAGAATGATGAAACTGATTCTGATAACTCGAATCCTGAAACCCAAATTGCACAGCCAAAAGGTTGTAAATTTAAAGATTTCAAAGCTAGCGGTGCCCTGAACTTTGAGGGTACAGTTAATCCAATTCAGGCGATGGATTGGATCAGTCATACTGAAGAGATTTTCAGAATCTCCGATTTCTTAGAATCGAAAAAGGTGAGTTATGCGTCTGCGTTGTTTATTGGAGCTGCTCGTGCCTGGTGGAAGACTCAAAGAAGCATATATGGAGAAGAGATAATACAGACTTTAGAGTGGAACCGGTTCCTAGACATGTTCAATGCGAAATATTGCCCTATTGATCAACGAGACAAGATGGAAGTTCAACTGATGCAGCTGACTCAGGGAACCAAAACTGTTGATGAATACGAGCATGAATTCTCGCGACTCTGTGGCTACTCCTCGTATCAAGTAGCTACTGAAGAAAGAAAGATGAATCGATTTCGAGGAGGACTCTACCCAAGATACCGACACCCGATGAGCGCGATAAAGTATAAGTCCTATCTGGAAATGGTTGAAGCGGCCAGACAGATCGAGAGGGGATATTTAGAGTATGGCGATCAGCTCTACGCTCCATCAGGGAACCCGACATGTCCATCTCCTCCGAAGAAGCAGAGATTTGGCAGATTCTTCAAGCCAAATAAGTCACAACCTCAGCAATCCCAACAATACAGTTCGCCTCAGAAAGCGCAAGCCTACTCTTTAACGTACGAGCCACGATTCTGCAAGAGATGCAGAAAATCACACATGGGGCTGTGTAACCCAGATGACGTCACTTCTTTTGCTTGTAACAGAATCGGTCACAGCAATGAAGAATGCCCTCAGCAAGGACTTGGATGTGCGAAATGCGGAAAGCGAGGACACTTCATGTATCAGTGTCGTAGCGGGCAACGGGGTCAGTCACAATCGTCAGCTGGAGGATCTACAATGAAAAGTTCAGCTGCAACGCCAACCGCAAGGACTAGAGCATTTCAGATAACAGCCAAAGAAGCAAAGGAAACCCCTGACGTGGTTACCGGTACGTTTCTGTTAAATTCTATGCCTGCTCGCGTATTATTCGATTCCGACGCTAGTCGTTCTTTTATATCGACTTCTTTTGCGCAAAGATTATCAAAATATCCATCCAAGCTTCCTGTCGTGATTGATATTGAGAAAACCAGTAACAACTATGTTATGGCTGATTCTGTATACCGTAACTGCACTCTACTCGTTGATAACGTCGTATTCAATCTTGATCTTATTCCGATTCCGCTGAAAGAATTTGATGTCATCATCGGCATGGACTGGTTAATGAATAACGAGGCTACGATCGTCTTCAACTGCCGAATCATCATAATTAAGTCTTCAGACGGTCGAGTATTGGAAAATCAAAGGCGAGAAGCGGAAAGGTGCTCACTGCTTTATAACTATTGAAAAAGCTCACATGTATCTGTCTAAGGGTCATGAGTCTTACATATGCTATGTTTCATCTGAATCTAACTCTGAAGCCAGCAAGAAATCTATTTCTGATATCCCTATCGTCTATGAGTTCCCAGACGTATTTCCTGACGATATTTTCGGAGTGCCACCGGAATGTCAAGTCGAATTCGGCATTGACTTAGTTCTTGGTGCGGTTCCCATCGCCAAAGCACCCTACAGACTTGCACCTGTAGAAATGCAGGAAATGTCGAAACAATTGCAAGAGCTGTTAGAAAAGGGTTTTATCTGACCTAGTTCATCTCCGTGGGGTGCACCTGTCCTATTCGTTAAGAAGAAAGACGGAACTTTTCGAATGTGCATCGATTATCGGGAGCTGAACAAAGTCACTATCAAAAATAAATATCCTCTGCCCAGAATTGATGATTTATTCGATCAGCTACAAGGAGCTAGCTACTTTTCTAAATCGATCTTCATTCTGGGTATCATCAGCTGAAGGTTAAAGATGAGGATGTTCCAAAGACAGCCTTCCGAACAAGTTACGGTCATTACGAATTTCTCGTGATGCCGTTCGGTTTAACAAATGCACCAGCGGCGTTCATCGATCTCATGAATCGCGTGTGCAGACCGATGCTGCATAAGTCAGTTATTATATTTATAGACGATATTCTGATTTAATCCAAAACGAATGCTGATCATTCTATTCATTTGAGACAATTGCTAGAGTTACTGAGAAAAGAAAGACTCTATGCAAAATTTTCTAAGTGCGAATTCTGGCTCAGACAGGTATAAGTTTACATTGTCTTGAGTTATTCCTAAGAATTCTTTGTTTCAAACAAAACTTGAAATTCTTCCTTGATTTCTTTATAGATCCAATTTCTTGGCCATGTTGTTTCTGGCGAAGGTATTTCAGTCTATCCATCTAAAGTCGAGGCTGTTCAGAAATGGCAAACACCTCGCAATGCCTCTGAAATTAGAAGTTTCCTTGGAGTGGCCGGTTAGTATCGGCGATTCATTAAGGAATTCTCGAAGATTGCTGTGCCACTCACGATGCTAACACGAAAGAATACACCTTTCGTATGGGCTGATAAACAACAAGAGGCATTTGAAACTCTAAAACAGAAACTTATTCAAGCGCCGATCCTAGCCTTACCAGAAGGCAATGATGACTTTGTCGTTTACAGCGACGCATCTGGTACTGGCTTAGGATGTGTTCTATTGCAAAGGGGAAAAGTAATTGCCTACGCTTCAAGGAAATTGAAGGATTACGAGAAAAGTGCACCGACTCATGATCTTGAGTTGGCTGCCGTTACCTTTGCACTGAAGATCTGGCGTCATTATCTTTATGAGACTCGGTGTCAGCTTTACACCGATCATAAGAGTCTCAAACATCTATTTACTCAAATGGATCTGAATATGAAATAGCGACGGTGCTTGGAGCAATTATCAAGGATTATGATTGCGAGATCCTATATCATCCCGGCAAAGCTAATGTTGCCGCGGATGCTTTGAGTAGGAATGTATATCCGGAAAAGTGTTGCTATGTCTGGACTCTTGTTGTATTCTCTTTCGATCTTATCGAGGACATTAGATCTGCTCAATCTGAAGCACTGAAAGAAGAGAATCTCTGTTCTGAAAATCTTAAAGGGCAATTTCAATTTCCATCTTTGAATCATTTGGGACTTCATTGTCTCAAGGGAAACCGAATCTGGATTCCTAAATATGGTTCTATCCACAACACTCTTCTATCTGAAGCCCATCAGTCTAAGTTATCTATTCATCCTGGCAGCTCAAAGATGTACTTTGATCTGAAAGCTGATTACTGGTGGCCAGGAATGAAGAAAGACATCGGCCTATATGTTGAAAGCTGCAGAGTATGTCAAATGGTTAAGGCAGAACACCAGAAACCCTTCGGGGATATGCAACCACTGCCAGTTCCTGAGTGGAAGAGGGAGCATATAACCATGGACTTCATCACGAAGTTGCCGAAAACCAAGAGACAACACGACTCCATCTGGGTAGTCGTGGACCGATTAACGAAGTCAGCTCACTTCATACCGATGAAAGAGACATACTCTCTGGATAGATTGGCCCAGATGTACATCACTGAAATCATTTCTCGACATGGTGTGCCGCAATCTATCGTCTCTGATCGTGATAGTCGTTTCACTTTGAGATTCTGGAAAGCGCTGCAAGAAGGGATGGGTACTCGAATCTCCATGAGTACAGCTTATCACCCAAGTGCAGATGGCCAAAGTGAACGTACTATCTTAACTCTTGAAGATATGCTTCGTGCCTGTGTTCTTGATCTGGGTGGTAATTGGGATGACCACTTGCCTCTGGTCGAATTCTCATATAATAACAGTTATCATTCAACGATCAAGATGGCTCCTTTTGAAGCTTTATATGGAAGAAAATGCAGAACTCCCACCTGTTGGCGCGAAACAGGTGAATCGCCTATAGCAGGTCCTGCCCTTTTACAGTTGACTCATGAGAAAATTCAACTTGTCAGATGGAACATTCTTGAAGCTCAAAGCAGGCAGAAGTCATATTATGATAATCGGCACAGATCAATCAGTTTTGCAGTCAACGATTGGGTGATGCTGAAAGTATCCCCAATGAAGAATGTGGTGAGATTCATAAAGAGAAACAAGCTAGCTCCAAGATTCATCGGTCCGTTCAAGATTGTGGAAAAGATAGGAAACCAATCTTATCGTCTTGAACTGCCAACGGATTTATCTGGAATACACCCTGTATTCCATGTTAGTCACTTGAGAAAGAGTCTAGCTGATGAAAGGGAAGTGCAGATACCACATGTTAATTTGCAAGTTGATGAAAAGCTTCGAGTGGTTGAAGAGCCAGAATGTATTCTGGACTCGAAAACCAAAAAGCTTAGAAATAAAGAAATACAGATGGTGCTCGTCCAGTGGAAACACCACAAGGGTTCGCATTAGTCTTGGGAATCTGAATATGTTATGAAAGCTACTTATCCCAGTCTGTTCGAACATAGCTAACTTCGGGGACAAAGTTTGTGCGTGGTGGAGCCCATTCTGTAACAACCTAGTCTTTAGCTAAACTTAATTTCAGTATTTTGAACCAATAATGTATTTTTATTACATTATTTGAATTGTAATTTAATTAAGTTATGAAATATTTAATTAAATTTTATAAATATTTTAAATTATGATTAAATAAATTATTAAAGATAATTAAATAAAAGAGATGTAAGATACAAAAGTAAAAGTGAGTTAAATTGCAAATATAACTAGATGACGTATATAAACCTAATTAAGGATCATTAAACACCTAATTGACTCTCTCTCTACTCTCTCTCTAAAAACCGATCTTCTCTCTAGTTTTTCTCCCAAACCGACCTGCCAAATCTCGAGTTCTATACGTCATCGGTAAGGTCTTGAAGAGTACTACAAGAATCTGCTATTACATGTGCGATTTCATACGAATTTGAGGTAAGAATCGACATTTCAAGTTTCCTTATTTTCGGTTTTTCGAATTTGTCCATCTTTCATTCGATTAAAGCTATTTTTGCTTAAGTTTTATCTCGATTCTGATAGATTATGTATAATAGAATCAAACCTAGGCTTAATACTTAGCATATTCATGATTTTAGACTTAAAAATGCATGTTTAAAAGCTGCAAAACACGAACAAATTCGAGATGCCAAGAACAAATTCGAGTATAGCTAAAATCAAACCAAGGGGTTCGAATTTGACTATAAGTTCGAGCCTATGCCTTCGAATTTAGTACTATGTTCGAATGTAGTGTTCGAATTTAACCCTATGTTCGAATTTAATGTATAAATTCGAATTCCCCCTCCCTAAATTCGAATATATTGAATAAAAGACATGGACAACGCATAAATTAACAAAATAATTAGCAAAATGATTATATATATATATATATATACTGATCTTTTGAGAATTTAATGAAGCAAAGAATATGAATGAAAGAAAGATAGATGAGTTATCAGTTATCAGAATCAGATAAAATAAAGATTTTAAAGCTAAAAGATGATGATATTGACATGAGATTGATATGATAATTCTGGACAGGTGCAGTTAATTTCTGAACATTGATTTAAAGATTTAAAAGCGGGTCAAAGATTTGAATAGAGAGAAGATCAGATTGACAAAAGATTTAAAGATAAATCCTGAGATAACTCAGGTGGTGGATTTTACATCTGCTTGATAAAGACCCCAGATCTGTGAGTTATAGATATTCAGATTTAACATGCTAGAATTTCCGGTTGAGACATATTGTTGATGTTAGATTGATTTGACATTCATATTATCAGCTGGATTGTGACCTGTGCACACCATGGTTCGGTGTTGCCCAGTGGATCATGATAGCTAATTGTTCATCAATTCACATGATATTGCATTTACAGTTCATTCCGGATATTGCTTTGAGACTACTGCTATCATGACTTTGATTACGTATGCTTCATCATTGCATATACTTTGACATATTGATTCAGCTTGATTAGCCTTGTGGGTCTATTGTTCTAGACCTGGCTATTTCACCAGTTCTATTGAACTTGGTAATGACCCTCCGATGTTCCGCCATGTTGATTTACTGGTAGCTAGCCCAGTATGTGGGTGATCCCCACGATTTAAGCGTGGGCGTGGCTTGAACATCATCCGACTCTATGATTATTATGTCTCAATCATGAGGGCTGTAGCGGCAGCCAAGACATATCACGCTAGAACTTATGATCGGCTTGATAATGCATGTTAATTTGAAAATCTATTTACTCACTAAGCATTGCTTACAGTTGCTACTTACATTTTTACAGGAAAAGACAAATGAAAGTCACCTGCCGGACCTAGTTCTTAGGTCTTACAAGATCAAGACAGAAGTTTTCATAGAAATCTACTCAGCAAACCCTTTTGGTACTAATTGGAGGATGATAATATGGTGGTTTGGGTAGATTTATCTTGATTATATGATGACATGAATTCTGGGAATCCATTACTGCAACTATTTATTTATTTATTTTACATAATTAAAATTTAATAAATAAATTATAAAAGATTTCTATATTTTAGAAGTTTATTAGAAAATTTCACAAATGTTCCCTGAATGACAAAAAGACGGAAATGCCCTCCTCTCTAACGGTCTAAGTTAACGGATGTTAGTCATAGGGACCATTTGTGTTAAAGGTTTGTGATTTTGGGACTATTGGTGTGAAAAAAATTTCAAGGGACCAAAAGAGCAAAAATCCCCAAACCACAGGGACCATTTGTGCAATTTACTCTTTTTTTTAATGATTTCACATTTAAGTCAAAAACATAAATTTTGTTTCTACTATTATCTTATGCCTAACTTCCAGTAAATCTAAACTTAAAATGGTAAATAATGTAACAACCTAGCCTTTAACCTGACTTTGAATTTTAGTATTTGATTCAATAATCTAATTTAATTACATTATTGTTTTGTAATTTAACTAAGCAATGAAATTATTCAATTAAGTTGTATATTTGTTATAAATTATTAAGGTGATCAAACTTAAAAGAGATGTAATATACAAAAGTGAATGGGTTAAATGGAACATTTAGTAAAATTGAATATATAAAAATCCCAAAATGAGTAAATGTTCATTTATGCACCATTAAAAGAATTCAACTTTCTCCTTCTCTCTCTTCAAACTTACGACCATATCCTTCATCTTCAACAAGGATCATAAATTCTTGCAATAAATTCAGAAATTAATCTAGAGAAGGTTACAAACAAGTATCAAGCAATGTTAGTGCATCCTGTGTAACGATAGCAGTCTAAGTATAGATGATATTTTGTAATAGTCAATTTGTTCATCATTGCATATTAATACGTGTTTGATATATGTTTGATACATGTTTTGTTATATGTTTGATATATATGTTTGATATTGATTGTATGTATGTTTGAACTTATAAGTTCAAAGATAAGTTCAAACATAAGTTCAAAGGTCATGGTTCGAACTTTTGGAGGACAAGTTCGAAAGGCCTTGGGCTTGGTCGAACTTGTCCAGATCAAGTTCGAATCAGATGTTATAATTAAGGGTTAATTCGTTTTAATTAACAACTTTTGCAGAATTCGAGAAGTGTTTAGTGCAGAGGCGATCTCGAACTTGCAAGGAGATTGTGTGTTTGTTCTTGGAGAGAATCACGTGTCGGGGCATTCTAGTGTTCGTCTATCATCGTGTGTGTCTCCGTGTTTCGTGTGCGTGGTCTTTCCGTCAAACCGCTAACGAGGATTCTGCACTCGTTGGACGGCGTCGCGTCAAGATGGGATCCGTAGGTAGGCGTCCTTACAAGTGGTATCAAAGCCAACTCACCAAACAAAAGGCTTTTTAACAAAACAAACGGTACGGTAGAAATTGTGTATAACATTGATGTAACAAGTTATACACATGAACCCCAAACTGGTCCGGAATGGATATTTGATTATGACTCTTTGTTTAAATCATTTAACATTCCTGTGGATGGAAATGCAGGTACAATTGAGCATGACTTATCGTCATTAAATCTGAATGATGACAGTCAAGGTTTTCCAAAGACGAGCATTCCATCAACTTCTGAGCCTACTTCGACAGAAGATAGATCTTCATCAGAGAATGAACTGAGTTACCTACAAACGAGAATCAGACTAATACTTCTACTTCCAAGGACAGTGACCATGAGGAAGAAAATGTACCTTCTGAATTCGCTCCCCTATTAGGTGAAATAGGATCAAACTTAGGAGATAATCTTAGGGGCGATGAGATCGAAACATCGAGGATAAATAAAGATCATCCGGTTGAAAGCGTCATAGGAAATCCGCATTCTGGTGTGAGAACTAGGATTAGTTTGAATAACAACACAGTGTTGTTGTCGATGATTAATGACTTCAAGGCTTTTCACACTTGCCTCTATTCGTGTTTTATCTCACAAGTAGAGCCGAAGAATGTGCAAATGGCACCGAAAGACAACTCTTGGGTTGAAGCGATGCAAGAAAAACTGTCACAATTCAGAAAGCTTGAAGTGTGGGAGTTAGTGCCGCTACCACGAGGAGAAGTTGCTATAGGAACCAAATGGGTTTTTAAATGCAAAAGAGATGATCGGGGTATCGTCACTCGCAACAAGGCAAGACTTGTCGTAAAGGGTTTCAATCAAGAAGAGGGAATCGATTACAATGATGTGTTTGCACCTGTAGCAAGGCTTGAAGCAATTCGTCTGTTCCTAGCCCTTGCATCCTTCAAAGGACTTAAAGTCTATCAATTGGATGTAAAGAGTGCATTCATGTACGGCAAGGTGAAGGAACTGGTGTACGTCGAACAACCGCCCGGGTTTGCAGATCCAAAGTACACAGACAGAGTGTATCGTCTTGATAAGGCTCTGTATGGATTACATCAAGCACCAAGGGCATGGTATGAGACGCTATCAACTCATCTTTTAGACAACGGGTTTGAAAGAGGGATAATTGATAGTACATTGTTCGTAAAGAGAAAGGGATACTGATGTGGATCCGACTCTATATCGGGCCATGATCGGGTCACTTATGTATTTAACTGCTTCTAGACCTGACATAATGTTTGCTGTGTGTATTTGTGCTAGGACCCAATCCGAAAGAAATGCATATGAAAGCTGTCAAGCGGATTCTGAGATACCTCAAGTCGAAACCGAAGCTGGGACTTTGGTATCACGCTGATGGTGATCTGGAATTGGAAGCATTCACAGATTCAGACTATGGAGGTTGCAGCTTAAATCGAAAGTCAACAACTGGAGGTTGTCAGTTCCTTGGAGGGAGACTAGTATCCTGGCAATGCAAGAAACAGACTTCGGTAGCCGTGTCAACGTGCGAGGTGGAATATGTAGCTGCTGGTAGTTGCTGTTCATAGGTTTTGTGGATACAACAACAATTGCGGGACTACGGTTTGACTTACACTCATACTCCCATTAGGATAGATAACCAATCTACAATTGCTATAACTAATAATCCAGTTAAACACAGTAAAACAAAACACATAGACATAAGACATCATTTTTTACGTGATTGTGCTGAAAAGAACTTCATAAAATTGGTAAAAGTGGCAACGGAAGATAATAATGCTGATTTATTCACTAAAGCTTTTGATAAGTCACACTTTGAGTTGTTAGTTCAACTGAATGGTATGCGTAATCCAGAGTAACTTGACCTTAGTACATTTTCTTTCTTTTTATAGTAAGTTAGTAGTTAAGTAGAATTTACTTCCTTTTATAGTAAGTTAGTCATTAAGTAGAATTTATTTCCTTTATAGTAAGTTAGTAGGTTACTTTATTAGCTTATTTTAACAAAAATGAAAAACAAAAGAAAAAAGAGAGAAAACCATAAAAATTCAAAAAAAGAGAATATTAGAAAATTGAGTCAAGTCTTAGATACATAAGTTCAAAGTGACGAAAATTAGCATAGTCGATGCAATCTCTAAGTGTTAAGCTTTCACACATAATGCACCTTAAACTCTAAGTGATATACATTTTCTGGTTTGATGTGTTGGTAGGCATAATACACAAAGGGAATCCCAAAAGCTAATAAAATATTCAAGAAAAAGTCTTATGTGTAACTAACTTAGATGTATGACCAAATAGTCTTAATTTCTATGTTAGAGACATACAGACAATGATTCTAAATGAGGTATGCAAATTTTCTGGGGGATGTATAGCAACATCAAATACATCTTAAAGAAAAGAAAAGAAAAGAAAAATTCTGATAAAAAGAGAGAGTCAAAACAAGTCTCTTTGTTGTACGTAAGTACAGACCTTTCACCTCTGTTTTGATTCGAGTTAGCAAGATAAGTTGCTTTGTTGTACGTAAGTACAGACCTGTCAACGCTATCTTGCTAGCTTTAAATAAACTTTAAGATAAACTAAGACACTCTGTTGTATTTGTTGTATGTAAATACAGAACTGTGTCTGACGTTTGCCTTTTAAAGAAAACTTGCAATATCGAAAAGTTATAATTATTGTGTGTCTACCTTGATCATAGAAGTATGTCTAAGTATGGGACACGTAAGGTAGTTTCTTGATAAATAAAAGGGCCAAGGGATATTCCAAAGTGTAAAATATTTAAAAGGAAAAATCATACCGACAATCGACTTGGAACGTATATCACGACAAACAATTGTTAGTGCATCCTGTGTGACGATAGCAGTCTAAGTATAGACAATATTTTGTAAAAGTCAATTTGCTCGTTATTGCATATTAACAAGTGTTTGATATATGTTTGTTATATGTTTGATTATATATGTTTGATATTGATTGTATGTATGTTTGAACTTGGTGTAATGTTTTACAATAAGTTCAAGTTCAAAGGTAAGTTCAAACATAAGTTCAAAGCATATGATTCGAATTTATGGAGGACAAGTTCGAAAGGCCTTGGGCTTATTCGAACTTGCCCTAGACAAATTCGAACCAGGTGTTATAATTAAGGGTTAATTCGTTTAATTACAAAGTTTTTGCAGAAGTTTAAGCAGAGCTTTAGCAGAGGCGATCTCGAACTTGCAAGTGTCAGAGAGTTTGTTCTTGGAGAGAATCACGTGTCAGGACGTTCCGTTGTTCGTCTATCACAGTGTGTGTCTCCATGTTTCGTGTGAGTGGTCTATCCGTCAAGCCGCTAACGAGGATTCCGCACTCGTTGGACAGTGCCGCGTCAAGATAGGATCTGTAGGTTGGCGACCTTATAAGTGGTATCAGAGCCATTAGGGTGTTTTTGGTGTTCTTCGTGTTCATAAACAACATCTGTGGTTTCTTGGCGTTTTTGCACGGAAAAATCCTTTTTGGTATTATCTAGTTCGATGTGTTTGTAGGCATAATACACAAAGGGAATCTCAACAGCTAATGAAATATTCAAGAAAAAGTCATATGTGTAACTAACTTAGATGTACGACCTAATGGTCTTAATTATTATGTTAGAGACATACAGACAATGATTCTAAATGAGCTATGCAAATTTTCTAGGGGATGTATAGTCACATCAGATACATCTTAAGGAAAAGAAAAGAAAAGAAAATTTTGATAGTAATGAGAGAGTCAAAACAAGTCACTTTGTTGTACGTAAGTACAGACCTGTTACCTCTGGTTTGACTCGAGTTAGCAAGATAAGTCACTTTGTTGTACGTCAGTACAGACCTGTCACCCCTGTCTTGCTAGCTTTAAATAAACTTGAGACAAACTAAGACACTCTGTTGTATGTAAATACAGAACTGTGTCCGACATTTGCCTTTTAAAAAAAATTTGCAATACCGAAAAGTTATAATCATTGTGTGAATGCCTTGATCATAGAAGTATGCCTAAGTCTGGGACACGTAAGGTAATTTCTTGATAAATAAAAAGGCAAAGGGATATTCCTAAGTGTAAAATGTTTAAAAGGAAAATCATACCAACAATCGACTTGGAATGTATATCACGACAAACAATCAAAGGAATAAAAAATTCCTAAGTGTGAAAGTGTAATACTGAAAGTGCGTATTAACACCGCTATCTGATTGAACCTTCTTTGACTTTCTCGCCAACAATATTCTGTTAGTGTATGTCGTAAAGTTTGTAAAAATATTTATGAGTAGCTTAAGTTTAAATTTTATTCAAACTTTATTTTCCTTTAATTTATTTTATTTTATTTTAGTTTACTTTCACTTTATTTAATTTAATTTGATTTTTATTTTATCCTAAGTAGGAAAAAAGTCAAAGTTACTAGGATGCATGATTGGTTGAATAAACAAATTTTGCGTGAAAATCTATTGCTTGGTGTGAATAAGTTTGCACGGTTTGTAAAATTCCGTTACACGAAAAAGTTGAAAAAGTTGAATTTTATTCAAGGATTTTCAAAATTTTCAAATAAATTCGAATTTAAGACATATTCGAAGTATCCTTCGAATTTGTCAGTATCTTCGAATTTATGTCAAGTTCGAATGAGGTTAGTTTAAATAGGTCAACTGTGGACCATTAAATTCACCTACCTTCGATTTTATCTCTTCGAACTTGTGACCAGGCGATTTCGAACTTGTTCTTCGAATTTACCGTTTCGATTCTATTCCTATTCCTCGAAGTTTTTGCTCATCTTTCTCGAATCTAATCACATTCTTAGGTATAGTAATCACTATTATACAAAGTTTGAGTGTTTTAGGACTCTTTTGTGGCAAAAAAAATCGAGTTTATTTGAAGCTTTTTGGGTTTAAACTATGTGTTTCAAAATTACAAGTTTTAACCGGTGAAACTTCAAATAAAACACATTAACCTTCGATTAGAACCCAATAGGACTAGACTATACTATTTCTTAAGTCAAATGGGGTTAAAATCTTGGAGTTTTGTTTGAATAAGGACCGACTTCGAACATGTTAATCATGTTCGAACTTGTCAGATAGTTCGAATTTGTTAAAATATCTACAAATTCGAAGTAAGTCAAATTCAAACATAACCTTCAAATTTGATTTAAATTCGAATGTCTTTATAAAATAAATTCAAACTTGTAGAAATTCGAATGTGTTGAATTTCGATCTTATGTAAGTTCGAAATAAGGCAACTTTGAAATTAAACAAGTTTCATTTTTATTTTTCATTTCTAATATTGGTTGTTGTTTTATGTGCAGATATGGGTGATTGTGCATTTTTCAATAAACATAACATGGTTATGTCAGTCGATCGAGAGCTGCCTGAAGCTCAACCTTATGGTCATATGGTTGATTTTTGACCCAATTGAGGGTGGCTTACGCGTTAACTCACAATTTACAGATCATTCTACCTTACATACATCAATTTTGGGAGCATCTACAGGTAGATTGCTCAGTGATGCCAACAGTGTTGCGTACCAGAGTTGGGGGCCAGCCGATAGCATTTTCAGCCAATATGTTACGACAAATTCTCTAGTTAGGTACAGAAGACCAGGAGGCAGGGCCTATTGACTTTCCAGTACAAATAAGGAAAGCGGCCTTTCTGCGAATGGGATACGCCCAAGATATCACCAAAGCCTCATATGTGAAGAATGGCTTAATCGGGCAATGACGTTATTTGGTGCATGTGTTTATGGTTTGTTTTGCGCCGAAAAAGGCCGGCTTTGACTACATTGTGTCCAAGATGCAATCGGCAGTGATCGTATTGGTATATAACAAGCTCTTTAGTTTTTCAAAGATGTTCTTTGCTGAGTTTGTGCATCAAATCACAGCTCCAGTCCGTGAAAGATTTTTGATGTACCCGTGCTTCGCAATGATGATTATACGCCATTTCTTGCCAAATTTGCCTCAACTTCCAGATACTCACGGTGTGGCTATTATAGATAAGAGAATATATGCTGACTGCCAGTCGCATAACGCACGCAGGGCTGAGCAGGTTAGGCCACAGGTGGCACCTTTGTTCGGAGTGGTTATTGACCCAGACTTTGTGGACAGCCACCACAACAACAACAGCAACCGCACAGGAGGAAAAGAGCTCCAGCGAGACAAATTCCGGCATCAAGGACATCCTCCATCAGACTTTCAGAGTCTACGGCAGCAGGTCCATCAACGGACGCTGCAGGTCTTTCAACTTCAGCCCCAGTTGTTGATCAGGCAACGTAGACCCTAGAAGAGATATGGGCACAGGGACTTCCGCAGAGCTCAACCTCACTGAACAACTGGTTCAGGATGTTCTAGATCCTCCAGAAGAGTATCGTGATGTATTCAGGGGTATAGATGAATACCAGCCGCTGGAGGATGAGGGTATGGACACTGAGGTCCTAGGTGAAGGAGAAGAAGAAGGAGCACAGGCTGAGACTGAGACTGCAGGGCTCGATGAAATTACCTCAGAGTCTAGTTCTGATAGTGAGGATCCAAATATTCAAATCAGTAGATATGGATCTAGGCTAATGGTAAACAAAAGGAGACAAACTCGACCGGCTCTGATTGACGAAGAGACCAAAGATTCAGATTTCAAAGAGGAAGATGAAACTCCATTGCTTGGTGTGAATAATTTTGCAAGATTTGTAAAATTTCGTTACACGAAAAGTTGAAAAAGTTGAATTTTATTCAAGGATTTTCAAAATTTTCAATTAAGTTCGAATTTAAGACAAATTCTAACTAAACTTCGAATTTGTCAGGAAGTTCGAGTTTATGGCAAATTCGAAGGTAGTTGGTATAAATAGGTCAACAGTACGTCATTTATGGCACCTACCTTCGACTTTACTCTTTCGAACTTGTGTCCAGCGAATTCGAATTATTACTTCGAACTTGTCGCATTCGATTTTCATCCTATTCCTCGAAGTTTTGCACACTTTTCTCGAACCTAATCACATACTTAGGTATAATAATCATTGTTATACAAAGTTTGGGTAGTTTAGGACTTTGTAATGGCAAAAAATCGAGTTTATTTGATGGTTTTTGGGTTTACACTATGTGGTTCAAAATCACAAGTTTTAACCGGTGAAAATTCAAATAAAACACATATAACTTTGATTAGAACACAATAGGACTAGATTATACTATTTTTTAAGTCAAATGGGGTTAAAATCTTGGATTTTAGTTTGAAAATGACCGACTTCAAATATATTCATCATGTTCGAACTTGTCAGAAAGTTCGAATTTGTTAAAATATCTACAGGTTCGAAGTCAGTCAAGTTCGAACATAATCCTCGAATTTGTTTAAATTCGAATGTTTTTAAAATAAATTCAAACTTGTATAAATTCGAATGTGTTAGATTTCGAACTTATGTAAGTTCGAAATTATACAAATTCGAAATAAACAAGTTTCATTTTATTTTTCAATACTAATAATGGTTGTTGTTTCTATGTGCGAATATGGGTGATCGAGCTTTCTATAATAAACATAACATGGTTATGTCGGTGGATAGAGAATTGCCTGAAGCTCAACCGTACCGTCACATGGTCGAATTTTTGACGCAATCGCGGGTCTCGTATGCTCTTACTCATAATCTGCAGATCGTTTTGCCGTATGTACGTCAGTTTTGGGAGCATCTTCAGGTTGACTGCTTAGTGACGCCTACAGTCCTACGTTCAAGAGTTAGGGGACAACTTATAGTATTTTCAGCAGATATGTTACGGCAAATCCTACAGCGAGGCACAGAGGACCAGGAGGCGGGGCCTATAGATTTTCCAGTTCATATAAGGCAAGCGACGTTTTTGCGAATGGGATACACCCAAGACATTACCAAGGCCTCTTATGTGAAGAGTGGCTTGATTGGCCAATGGCGTTATCTAGTGCATGTTATTATGGTCTGTTTTGCACCGAAGAAGGCCGGGTTTGATACCATGTTGTCCAAGCTGCAATCGGCGTTGATAGCCTTAGTATACAATAAGCAATTCAGTTTTTCAGAGATGTTCTTTGCGGAGTTTGTGCATCAAATCACAGCTCCTGTCAGAAAAAGATTTTTGATGTACCCACGTTTTGCGATGATGATCATTCATCATTTTTTGCCTAATTTGCCTCAACTTCCAGATACACATTGCGTGGCCATTATTGATAAACGGATTTTTGCTGACTGCCAGTCACATAATGCAAGAAGGGCTAAGCAGGTCAGGCCGCAAGTGGCACCTCTGTTTGGAGCCGTTATTGACCCAGATTTTGTAGCTCCAGAGGGAGATCACTGGGCAGGTGAAGCTCCACAGCAGCAACAACCACAACAGCAATAACAACCACAACAGCAATAGCAACAGCGTCGGAGGCAAATAGCTCCGCCTAGACAAGTTCCGGCAGCTAGGCCATCCTCTAGCCGACAATCCGAATCGACCGCAGCTGGTCCATCCACGGAAGCTGCAGGCCCGTCGAGTTCGGCCCAAGAGTTTGATCAGAGGGCACAAACCCTAGAAGAAATTTGGGCTCAAAGAACGGTTGCTGCGCAAGATATTGCAGCAGAATTAGTTCATGAGATTTTGGAGCCTCCAACTGAGTACAATGATATATTCAGAGACATTGATGAATACCAGCCACCTGAGGCTGAGGATATGGACACTGAGGTCCAGGTTGAAGGAGTTGCAGAAGGAGAGAGAATGTAGACGGAGGCTGAGGGTCAAGCAGAGACCGCCTCCGAGTCTGACTCTGATTCTAGTTCTGAGGAAATAGAAGAGGTTGAAGTTATTGATCCGACTGTTAGAATTGGCAGATATGGATCGAGACTAGTGGTCAGTAGACAAAAACTGACAAGGCGAGTAGGTAGAGATGCAGAGGAAGAAGATTCTGATTTTGAAGAGGAATAATAGGTTCCACTCGTCCTAGGCATAGGGCGAGGCGGCATAGATTCATGCAGGGAGCTCCGTCCACTTCTGCTCCTGAGCTTGTGTTACCGGCTGCTCAATCAACCACCGCTCCATCAACATCCACCTCCACCCCATCAACATCATCTACATTCACTGAAAATTAGCGGTTCACAGAGCTGAAAGAAAGGTGGACTTCCAAACAGTCTAAATTTTTCAACTTTCAACGGCAGTGAAAGAGCTTCAAGCACATAATGCCAGACTTGATCAGGAAAATGTTGAGTTAAGAACAACAGTAGCTGATCAAGCATCTGAGATGAAGACAATGAAAACTCTCCTAGAGCAGTTATCGAAAAATTTGCAAGCTCAGGGGGAAAGTGTTTGTAAAGAAACTGAGGTGATGAGGAGAGAAGATGACGGCAATGATCCAGATGCTGAAAGAGAGAGTGAGCTAGCAGATCTTTCTCAGAAGACTGCTCAGCAAGCTCAAATTCAGGGGGAGCCTAGTTAGTCGGGTGTGAGAGAAGGAGCTGAAGGCGAAGCCTCAAAGATTGCTGAACATGATATGATTGAAGCTTTAATGGATCTTGATGATCAAGATGACTTTGAGTTTGATCAAGAAGAGTTGGAGGAAGGAGAGTTTATTCCTTCAGAGATTGTGGATTGGAAGTCGAATGACGAGGTTGTAGAAGACGAGGATGACAATGTTGATGAAGTCGTCATCCCAAAACAACCTATCACTGAACTATATATTCCCAATGAGCAGAATGTGATCGATATGGATGAGCTTAACCTAGCGTATACAGATGAATCGGAACTTGAAGTAGCTGAAAAGGAGCAAACTAGAGAAGATCTGATAAAGCTATGGTTCAGGAAAGAAGAAAAGAAGAAAGATTTGAAGATGAAGAAAAGAATGAGAGTGCCAAGTCCTGGAAATCTCTAAGGAGGAATACTGAGCTAGTTCTTTGATAGAGAACTGCAGCTATATGTACTCAAGAGAAGAGATGGGCTACAATACTTGAGGAGAACGTTGAAGGTTTTCAACACATTGCCCAAGTGTGAATAGAAAGAGTTCGCTTCGAAAGAACTGATCAATCTAGGAGACGACCCGTATGCTGAAGTTGTTGCTAAGATTGTACGAATGGAGGGTCGATCTAGCAGATTTGAAAGGATTAAGCCAAGATCCGGGAAAAAAGTTGAAGATCCGTCCAGAGTAGATCCCCACACTGGAAAGCCTTGGGCTAGGATGGTTTACAAGCCAGTCTGATGCCTCAAGAAAGTGTCGATGAAGTCAATGCCACAGGATGTACTGAGAAACATGAAGTGGTGGTATGTTGACAACGAAATGGCGGAAGCAGTGATGGAGGACTACGAGGACAACGTAATTTTGAAAGTATACGATCCACTGCATCTGATAAACTTATCTAAGGACGACCTGAGAAAACTTCATGATCAGCCGATTTTCTTCCATGAGGGCTGGAGATCAGAAGGCAGGAAGTTCCAGAAGGTAGTTAGAGTTTGTATAGATCAGGGATTGTATGCTAGTAGTAGTTTATATAGCTCTAGCACTTAGACAAAATATATATAGTTAGAAGCTATCGTCAAGGGGGAGTCTGTTAGTGCATCCTGTGTGACGATAGCAGTCTAAGTATAGACGATATTTTGTAATAGTCAATTTGTTCATAATTGCATATTAATACGAGTTTTATATATGTTTGATACATGTTTTGTTATATGTTTAATATATATGTTTGATATTGATTTTATGTATGTTTGAACTTATAAGTTCAAACATAAGTTCAAAGGTCATGGTTCGAACTTTTGGAGGACAAGTTCGAAGGGCCTTGGGCTTGGTCGAACTTGTCCACATCAAGTTCGAATTAGAGGTTATAATTAAGGGTTAATTCGTTTTAATTAACAACTTTTGCAGAACTCGAGAAGTGATTAGTGCAGAGGTGATCTCGAACTTGCAAGGAGATTGTGTGTTTGTTCTTGGAGAGAATCACGTGTCGGGGCGTTCTAGTGTTCGTCTATCATCGTGTGTGTCTTCGTGTTTCGTGTGTGTGGTCTTTCCGTCAAACCGCTAACGAGGATTCCGCACTCGTTGGACGACGTCACGTCAAGATAGGATCCGTAGGTAGGCGTCCTTACAAACAACAAAATCTACAAGATTTCAAGGTAATGCTTACTTAAATTTCGAATTTATAAGGGCTTAGTGTTCGGTTTTGAGAAAAAAAACCGAATTTAAGATCTAGCATAAGAATGTTGTTGGATGTTTGTAATAATGGTTGGAAATCGTATATTGAAGCTTTTAGAAGTTACAGAAACTAAAATCATTGGTTAAATCGTCCAAAAATGCAATAAATTTGAGTTTTCATAAAGTTTTGTGTTCTTGATAAAAAGTCTCTATTTTGGACAAATTTGAGTGATTTAATATGTTTGTGATGGGGAAATTAGTGTAAAAATACCCCAATAATGTTGATTAACCATAGATTATATTGCATGTTAATAAAAATGGATTTGGCTAATTTTATGTAAAAATCCATATGTGTCGAAACTGCAACTTCAAGAACAAACTGGGAAAAACTCTAAGTGTTGGATCCGAATTCGGATGGAGCCCATCTCGGATGAAGCATATCCGAACTCGGATAGGGGTTGATCCGAACTCGGATGATCCGAGTTCGGATGATCAAGTTCGGATGATCCGAATCCGGATGCCCAACTCAGATGGACCATTTCGGATAGTTTTAAAATAACAAAAATAAATATAAAATAAAAGTCTTATCATTTTAAGTAAGGGGTAATATACTTATGTTGATTAAAGTACAAAGTTTATGAGATGTTCTTATATATATGTGTATATATATATATACCTTTTTGAGACTTCAAATGAACAAATAAAGTGTAAAATGACTTACCATGAGTTAATGAGTTATCAGCATCAGATCAATTAAAGTTTTACATGCTTGATAACGGTTGAGACATATTGTTAATGAGTTATCAAAATCAGATCAATTAAAGTTTGACTTATCATTTTGCATACATTGTACTTACAGTTCAATTTAGTTATTGTTATAAGTTGATATTGATATCATGACCTTGATTATTTATGCTTTCATTATTGCTCGTATCTTTGATGTATTGATTCAGTTTAGCATGTTTAGCCTTGTCGGTCTATTGTTCTAGAACTTGCTGTGTCACCAGTTCTATTGAACTTGGTATTGATTACTCCGATGCTTCCCCCACGATGTTTACTGGTAGCTAGCCCGGTATTGAGTGGATAGCTTCCACTAAAAGCATGAGCGTGGCCAGGACATCATCCAATTTTGATATACTATGTCTCAATCATGCGTGGCTGTAGCGGCAGTCAAGATATATCACGCTAGATACCCATGATCCGCTTGTTGAAATGCATGTAATCTGATAAATCTATATTCTCACTAAGCATTGCTTATAGTTGTTGTTTAACCTTTTTACAAGAAAAGATAAAGGGAAAGCACTTGTCGGATCTAGTTCTTACGTCTCCCAATATCAAGTGAAGTTTTTCATAGACCACTACTCAAACGACCCTTTTGGTACAACTTTGAAGATGATAAATTGTGGTGGTCTGGGTAGATTGCTTCGATTTTATGATGACATGTAATGGACCAGTTGTACCCTTTATAAGTTTAATTTAAAAACTATAATCTGTACTAAAATTGTATTAAACTTATCCTTAAATGTTTGTACTGTAATTTGAAATTCCGCACTTAATTACTCTATCTTAGTTATGATTGATATCGTATTGCAAATTGTGGGACCTAGATGCTGAGGACTACCCCGTTAGGGGAGGTCTTCACAGGATGGTATCAGAGACCATAGTTTGAGTGAATCAAGGATTATGTGGGTAATACTTGGTCTCAATCTGAAGCAATACATATGTATCCATCATTTAGGTGGTTTAAACTAAGATTGGATGTACAGACTGTTAGGTTGGGAATAAGGGTACATAGCTCTATGTCTATAAACTGATAGTTACATGATTTTTAATTTTTAGTAAAGATGCCAGGATCAGGATCAGGTGATTTCCCAAACAGATGTTTGAAATGGTACAACAACTATTAGCCCAACAATCTAAACAACAAAATAAGAATATGGAAGAACAGTTTCAGGCCAGAGATGAGGCCGAAGCTAAAAGATGTGCTGATAAGAAAAATAAGTGAAAAGAAAAACAAGCCCAAAATGATGAGTCTGATTCTGATAACTCTAACCCTGATACTCAAATCGAATAGTCGAAAGGCTGTAAATTTAAAAATTTTAAAGCAAGCCATGCCCTGAACTTTGAGGGTACAGTAAATCCGATCCAGGCTTTGGATTGGATCAGTCACACTGAAGAAATCTTCAGAATCTCCGATTGCCTAGATTCAAAGAAAGTAAGTTTTGCTTCTGCTCTGTTTGTCGGTGCTTCCCGTGCTTGGTAGAAGACCCAGAGAAGTATTTATGGTGAGGAGGTCATCCAGACTTTAGAGTGGGATCAATTTCTTGACATGTTCCACGCGAAATACTGTCCTGCTGACCAGCAAGACAAAATGGAGGTCCAATTGATGCAGCTAACCCAAAGAACCAAGTCAGTAGATGAGTATGAGCACGAATTCTCGCGGCTCTGTGGTTATTCTTCGTATCAAGTAACCATAGAGGAAAGAAAGATGAACAGATTTCGCGGAGGTCTTAACCCGAGGTATAGACACCCTATGAACGCGATGAGGTATAAATCTTATTTGGAAATGGTTGAAGCAGCAAGAGAGATAGAGAGAGGATATTTAGAGTACGACGATCAACTCTATGCTCCACCGACAAATCAAACATGTCCCTCTCCCCCGAAGAAGCAAAGATTCGGCAAATTCTTTAAGCCCAGCAAATCCCAGTCCCAACAATCCCAGCAGTCTCAACAGTATAGCTCGCCTCAAAAAGCTCAAGCATATTCTCTCACGAATAAACCGCGATTCTGCAAAAGATGCAGGAAATCACACATGGGGTTGTGCAATCCTGATGACGTTACCTGCTATGTATGTAGCAAGATCGGCCACAACAATGAAGAATGTCCCGAGCGGGGTCTTGGATGTGAAAAGTGTGGGAAGCATGGACACTTTGTGTATCAGTGTCAGAGTAGACGCCGAAGCCAATCACAGTCGTCAGCTGGAGGTTCTACGATGAAAAGATCAGCCGCAACTCCAACTGCGATGACCCGTGCATTTCAAATTACGGCGGAGGAAGCAAAGAAAACCCCCGATGTGGTTACCGGTATATTCCTGTTGAATTCTATACCTGATCGCGTACTATTTGATTTCGGTGCAAGTCATTCATACATGTAGACTACTTTTGCTTAAAGACTCTCTAAATCTCCATCAAAGCATCCTGTTATACTTGATATTGAGACGGCCAGTAACAATTATGTTATGGCTGATTCCGTGTACCGAAATTGCACTCTGCTCGTCAATAACGTTGTGTTTAATCTTGATCTCATTTTGATTCCATTAAAAGAGTTCGGCGTTATTATCGGCATGGACGGGTTAACGAACAATGAAGCTACTATCGTCTGCAACCGCCGAATCATCAGAATCAAATCTTCAGAAAGTCGCGTGTTGGAAATCAAAGGTGACAAACGAAAAGGTGCCCATTGCTTTATATTTGTTGAGAAAGCGCATAAATATCTGTCTAAGGTTCACGAATCATATATGTGTTTTGTCTCGTCTGAATCCGTCTCTGAAGCCAACAAGAAATCTATATATGACATTCCTATCGTCTGTGAGTTCCCAGATGTATTTTCTGATGATATCTCTGGAGTGCCACCAGAACGTCAATTCGAATTCGGCATTGACTTAGTTCTTGGTGCGGCTCCAATCGCCAAAGCTCCTTACAGACTTGCGCCTGCAGAGATGCAGGAAATGTCAAAACAATTGCAAGACCTGTTAGAGAAAGGAGTTATTCGACCTAGTTCATCTCCGTAGGGTGCACCTGTCTTATTCGTTAAGAAGAAAGACGGAACTCTCCGTATGTGCATTGACTATCGTGAGTTGAACAAAGTCACCATCAAGAACAAGTATCCTCTGCCCAGAATCGATGATTTATTTTATCAACTACAAGGAGCAAGTTACTTCTCCAAAATTGATCTTCGTTCTGGGTATGATCAGCTAAAAGTCAAAGAAGAGGATATCCCAAAAACAGCCTTCCGAACAAGATATGGTCATTACGAATTTCTCGTAATGCCTTTTGGTTTAACAAATGCACCAGCGGCGTTCATGGATCTCATGAATCGCGTGTGCAGGCCAATGTTGGATAAGTCAGTTATCGTGTTCATTGATGAAATCCTGATATACTCCAAAACGGAGGCTGATCATGTTCTTCATTTGCGTCAACTGCTAGAGTTATTGAGAAAAGAGTTACTCTATGCAAAATTCTCTATATGCGAATTCTGGCTCAGACAGGTATAACTTGATATTGTCTCGAGCTATTTCCTAAGCGTTCTTTGTATCAATGAAAACTTGAAATTTTACTTTGTTATTTTTATGAATTCAATTATTGGCCATGTTGTATCTGGCGAAGGTATCTCAGTTGATCCGTCCAAAGTCAAGGCTGTTCAGAAGTGGCAAACGCCTCGCAATGCCTCAGAAATCAAAAGTTTCCTTGGATTGGCTGGTTACTACTGGTGATTCATCAAAGACTTCTCGAAGATTGATGTTCCACTAACAATATTAACACGAAAGAACACACCTTTCGTATGGGCAGAGAAACAGCAAAAGGCATTTGAAACTCTGAAGCAAAACCTTATCCAAGCGCCAATCCTAGCCTTATCAGAGGGCAATGATGATTTCATTGTCTATAGTGATGCATCTGGTACGGGTTTAGGTTGTGTTCGCCATTGCCTATGCTTCAAGGCAATTGAAAGATTACGAGAAAAGTGCACCAACTCATGATCTTGAGTTGGTTGTCGTTACCTTTGCATTGAAAATCTGACGTCATTGTTCCTATGGAACTAGGTGTCAGCTTTTTACTGACCATAAAAGCCCCAAACACCTATTTACTCAAAAGGATCTGAACATGAAACAGCGACGGTCCTTGGAACTCATCAAGGACTAGGATTGCGAGATCCTATATCATCCCGGCAAAACCAATGTGGTTGCGGGTGCTTTGAGTAGAAAAGTGTATCCAGAAAAGTGTTGCTATGCCCTGACTCCGGTTGTATTCTCTTCTGATCTCATCGAAGATATCAAATCTGCTCAAGCCGAAGCGATGAAGGAAGAAAATTTATGTTCTGAAAATATCAAAGGGCAATTGCAATTTGTTAGGCACAAAAAGGCCTCAGTCAAACCTGTTCTGCATCTGAGGGGGAGATTCTCAATCAAACCTGTTGATGCATTTGAAGGTTGAATTTAAGGCCTGTTATATGCCTTATTGAGACCTGAAAATGACTTGCACTATCAGTCCAAAGCTGTTCCATATATTGCATGTGTTGCAACAAAGACAGTTTGTCCAAGCTGTTCAGTCTGCTGAACAGGATGGACATAAACTGTCTACGCTGCTCTACACTGGTGAGCAGCTTGGACAGTTTACAAGTATTCTGTTCTTTGTGAACAGGCTAAACACTTTATGGAATATGTTTCCAAGTCCTCATGTATTGTTTTTTACTACAAGATCAGTTTACAAAGTCGAATACAAAGTGGAAAACAGAACTGCTCAGTCTGCCCACGCTGTTTAGATACATGAAGACAAAAGGATATTTGAAAAAGGGTGACAGACCTTTTTCTTATATCAAAATAGGCCTTAACAAAGGAAGAAAGACACAAAGTTGACATTCCTTGTTTAGTTAAAGGCAATACAACATTAGACAAAGTGAAAAGACAAAAGTTCTGCCCACATGAAGACAAGTCTGCTTTTCAGAATGTGCAGAAAAGTTTATGTTGTCTTTTCAACAAGACTTTCCCTTTTTCCTTTCGTCCAATGAAGAAGCTTCACTTAGATCCTCTGAGTGAGTATAAAAAGAAACTTCCAAGGATTGAAAGAATAAGCCAAAAAGCTAAGTGCTGAAACCAAGAGTAAACGTGCATTCAAGTGTGTTTTTCATGCATGCAAGTCTGCTTGAATAAAACAGTGCTTGGTGTCTAAGTTGTTCTTGTTCAAGCTGTTCCTCTAAGTCTTGTAAACACAGTGAGTGATTCTTAGTGAGTGTATTCATTGTAACTAGTTTATGTCTGTCTTAGGCTAGTTAAAAATACTGTTGTATCTGTCATCTCAGCTTGAACCTTTCCGCATTCAAGCTCGTTTGTAATTAACATTTGTTGATAATACATACAAACATTGAGAAAATTGTGTGTAGTTTTTAAATTGCTGTATTCACCCCCCCTCTACAGCTTAAGGCTATATACTTGGGATATCTTTTGGGACCTACAACTGGTATCAGAGCAGTTTAGAGTGTGTGTCATTTCTAGATCTCTCATTCTCTCAATGTTTCCATGGACAATAGTGCTGCAAGTTCTTCATACTATGACAATGGCTCAATGGGCAAACCTCCAAAGTTCAATCATCAGAACTTTTCTGGTTGGAAGTGCAGAATGATGCTCTACTTAGAGAATCTGGATGTGCAACTACCAGAGATTGTAATGGAGGGTCCCTATGTGCCAACCTCTGTTACAACTATAACTCCTGCTGTTGAAGGAGCTGCTCCTGAAATCAGAACATTTGAGAAAGCAAAAGCCCAATGGTCTGATGAAGACAAAAGACTGGTGGCTCTTGATGCAAAGGCCAGAAATAACCTGGTCATCTCTCTGCCTGATGATGTGTTCAAACAGGTTGAGAAGATGAAGACTGCAAAAGAGATGTGGGATACTTTGTGTACCGTCTATGATGGACCCACAATCACACTTGACAACAGGATTAATAATCTTGTTAGACAGTATGAACTCTTCTTTGCAAAACCAAAGGAGACTCTCACTGAAACCTACACCAGGTTTACTGCTCTTGTAAATGATCTCAAAGCTGTTGGGATCACCAAGGACAGCCTGACTTTGGTATACAAATTCTTAGACGTCCTGCCTGAAGAATGGAATTATTTTTCTACAATATTAAGGAATTCAGGTACCATCAAAAGTATGGATCTTGTTAACCTATATGGATCCTTACTGAATGATGAGCAGTCAAGGAAACAGAAGAGAAATGCCTTGGAAATATCTAAGAAAGGTGCAGCCTTTGTGGCTAGTGTAAAACAACCTCTAAGTCAAATGAGTGATGTGTTCACTCAACCTGATCAACAGGCTGATGATAAGGAGGAAATGTCTGACGAGGAAGACAATGCAGATCTTGCTGAACTGGATGATGAGCAAATGATAGCCATGCTTGTCAAAAGGTTCAACAAGAAAAGGTTTGGAAGAAACATGCTGCAGGGAAGCTCAAATGCTATTAAAAAGAAGGCATTTGATAAGACCAAAGCTGAGTGCTTCCAATGTGGCAAAACTGGCCATATAGCTGCTGACTGTGTGTCAAAAGCTGTTGGTCAGTCATCCAAACCACACAAGACAAACAGGGATGATGGCTATAGGGTTAAGTACCTTATGGCTATGGCTAAGCTTAGGAAGTTGGAAAACTCAGTGGTTTCCAACCGGCAAAAGGGACTCACGGCATAGACTTGTGACTGGGAGGAGTCTGATTCATCATCTGATGAAGAAGACAATCACTGTCTGATGGCCAACACTGATGTCGCATCAACAAGCAACTTCAAACAGGATCTGGCTGAAGCTGAAGCTTTTAGCAGCTTGGAGAACTGGAACCCTACAATGATGTATAAGGTACAAAATTTTATGGATTACAGATCTGAAGAAAAAGTTAAAATGTTTGAATATATGCTTGTTGATCTGAAAGCTGCTGTTGAGAAGCATACTGTTTTATATCTGAAATCTCTAAGCTTAAAACTGATCTTGAAACAAAATCCAGTAAACTGGAGAGTTTCCATAAGTTGGAAACTGAGCTTGATGAATTAAAACACATCAATTCCATTTTACTGGAAGAGAAAAGAGAAACAGATATAAAACATGCTAAGCTTCAAAAGATAGTTGACTCTTGGTGCCAATCTGCACAAAAAGTCAGCCACTGCATAAGTCAGCAGATTCCTGCACAAATCCAAGCCTATCTTGGAGGGGATCTTGACACAGCAGCTTCCATTGTTAAGGTTAATAATTTGAAAGAAGACTTGTCTACTCTTGGTGAGCTTCCAAACACTTTTATTCAAAAAGTGAATGGTAAATTAATCTCAACAAACAGGTTTGTCAGGCCTCAAAACACTGACAGCTCGTGTGAACCTAGCACAAAAGCTGCTGATGAAATAAGTTTTCCATCAAATAAGCTTGCTAAGTACTCTGCTGATTCACACAAGCAAAAGAAAGGAAAGCATGTCCAAACTGCAGCTGTGGACACCAAACCTGTTGACAAAATAGGCCTTGGATCTAAAGCTGATGTAAAAAGGCATACTAATCCTTTTAATGCTGAACATTTTGAAAATAAGTTTTCAAAAGGTAAGCAGTCTGCCTTTAACAAGGGTAAGTTTCATATTGAAGGCAAACCTGCTGTGATTTCAAATAAGTTTTCTAATCACAGTGGTAAACTGGTTTTAAATGAGAATAAGTCTTTCAAAACCAGAAATAATGTTTATGTTGATAGGCAACATCAATCGCATCTCAGGAAGGACAAAGGCAAAGCCATTGCTAAGCCTGAGAGATCTGGGAATAAGTTTCCTAAACCTGTGGAAATTCAAAAGCCAATTAAGCTTCCTATCTTTGACATCTGTCCTCCTAAAAAGAGGAAAGAAGAGACAAGCAAAGCTGTTGCTATTGAACTTTCCACTCAAGCTGTTGATTCATCAAATAGTAATAAGCTTGCTAAATCTACTGGTAAAATCAACAGAATTAACTCAGAATGTGTTTCTGAAAGGTCTTCTTCCAAAAATGCTAAAAGGATAAAATGTTATAAATGTGGAATGACGACACATCTGGCCAAAGATTGTCCTGAAACTGGGGACATGAGGCCTGCTGACTCTGATGGTTCCCTCACAGCTAACATAAACAGTGTTGGAAACATCTTAGTCAATGAAAGTGGTATCCAAACTGATACCATTCAAATAGGGAATATTAGTGTTGACATCACAAGTCCATCAACAAATGTTGATGAAGTAGGAGAACTCATCTCTGTGATGAGTTTCCCTAAAAATGACTAATATTCTTCTTGTCACTCTACAGGAAAAACAACCATCCTAGGTTTGGTACTTGGACAGTGGCTGCTCAGGGCACATGACAGGTTGTATGGACCTGCTGAGTGATCTCAGGCCGGAAAAAGGGTCAAAAGTCACATTTGGTGACAATGTACAGGGATCCACTGAGGGATATGGAACTCTTAAAGCTGGTGCTGCAGTGTTCAAAAGAGTAGCCTATGTGGTTGGGCTAAAATATAACCTTGTTAGCATAAGTCAACTGTGTGATGCTGGCTACAAAGTTAACTTTGATGAGCACCTGGGTTACATATTGGATCCCCAAGGCAAAGTTGTGCTATGTGCTCAATGAAAGAAAGGTGTATATGTTGTGGACATGCAATCTGCTGATCCCACAACTGAAACCGGTTTTCTCACAAGAACAAAAGCAGACCTAAACTGGTTATGGCACAAAAGGCTGTCACACCTGAACTTCAAGAACATCAACAAACTCTGTAAGAAAGAGTTGGTGATAGGTTTTCCTTCTATGACCTTTGTTAAGGATAAACTCTGCACAGCTTGTGAGAAAGGCAAGCAGAGGAAATCATCTTTTAAATCCAAACATAACTTTTCTATTGATACTCCTCTCTTCTTAATCCATATGGACTTGTTTGGACCTATCAATGTCCCAAGTCTAGGAGGAAGAAGATACACTCTAGTAATGGTTGATGAGTTCTCCAGGTACACATGGGTTATCTTCTTGAAAAGCAAAGGAGAGGCTGCTAGAGAAATTATTGGATTTGTGAAAAAGATGGAAACGATGAACTCTGCCCAAGTGAAGCAGCTTAGAAGTGATCATGGTACTGAATTCAGAAACAGTACTCTTGAAGACTTCTGTGAAGAGAAAGGAATCACTCAGAACTTTTCAGCTGTAAGAACTCCACAACAAAATGGAGTTGCTGAAAGGAGAAACAGAACCCTTATTGAAGCTGCTAGAACCATGCTGTGTGCATCTGGTTTACCTTCATCATTCTGGGCTGAAGCTGTTAACACTGCCTGCTTCACCCAAAACAGATCCTTAGTGGTAAAAAGGTTCAACAAGACTCCCTATGAGCTGCTCAAAGGGAGGAAGCCAAATATCAGTTACTTCCATGTGTTTGGTTGTCCCTGCTTCATTCTGAATCAAAGGGACCAACTGGCAAAGTTTGAACCAAAAGCTGATGAAGGTGTGTTTGTTGGCTACTCTACTATCTCCAAAGCCTACAGAGTGTACAACAACAAAAGAAAGGTGATAGATGAATCTATCAATGTCATCTTTGAAGAGTCCAAGAATGCTTCCACCAAAGCTGTTCCTGAATCAGTTTCAGGAGAATTAAACTTTGACGATCTCATGCATTCAAACAGTGAAGATGACTCAAAAGCTTCCACTACACCCAGTGTGGAACCTGTTAACAATAATGGGCATGATGATGATTATATCAATACATCCTGTGTGAATAAGTGTACTGACTTAATTACAACTGCATGTCCTGAACCTATAAATGTTGATTTTCCTGGTTCCACTGCTGATATGTTCAACAGTGGCCAGTCATGTTCAACAAGTGAACAGGCTCAAGACAACAGTGTGTCTGAAAATCTTGAGAGCTGTTCAACAGGACCTGCTGAAGATGCTGATAACTCCGGAGAATCCTCATTGAAAAATGATCCTAAGTGGATCAGATGTCACCCCAATGATCAAATAATTGGTGACATCAACAAAGGGGTACAAACAAGGTGGGACAGCTTAGGGAACTTCTGTATGTTCTCTAGTTTTGTTTCACTAATGGAGCCAAAGAAGGTGGATGAAGCACTGAAAGATGCCAATTGGATCACTGCCATGCAAGAAGAACTCAATCAGTTTGAGAGAAACAAAGTATGGAAGCTGGTCCCTGCTCCTAAAGGTAAAACTATAATTGGCACTAAATGGGTTTTCAGGAATAAAATGGATGAGCAACGTCATGTCAGCAGGTCATGACCCCTCCAAGCTGGGCCACATTACTTTTGCCCAGGCTATGGAGCTTCTCTCAAATGTTCCTCTTCCCTCTCCATCACATCCTCATACACCAGCCTCGTCATCTTCTTCTCCATCAACCCAATCTAAACAGTCCACCCATACACCTCCATCTCCTAAAGATCTGCCTTTGAAGGATCAGCTTTCCCTGCTGACCAACAAAGTTGGTTCTTTAGAAACCTCTATGTCCTCTCTACCCTCTCTTATTTCAGACTCTGTGTCTAAACAGCTTAAGGGATTCTTTCATCTATTCAAGGATTCCTTCCATGCCACTCCACAACCTGATAATTCTCCACAGCTGCTTGCACTCACTGCACAGCTGCAAAATGTATCCACATCCCTCTCCTCCATTCTTTCACTACAACAGGACTCTGTGTCCTCAATGACAGCTATTTCTCAACAGCTGTCATCTCTCCTAACTTCTTGCAATTCTACACTTCCTGCCACTCTGGCCAGCTTGAACACACTCATTGGCTCCCTATCCAATTCTGTGTCATCAAACCTTGCTGATGTGCAAGATTCTCTGGAACTACATCTTGCACAGCTTCAAAGTTTGCTGTTCACAGCTTCTGATAGGGAAAATATTGTTAGGCTGACCTCCCTTGGTGATACCCAATCCTCTTCTCTTCAAACATGTCTTTCCTAGCTTGCAGAGGTGAAGGACAACTTGGCATTCTTAGTGAATAGCCTTGTTGGCCCAAGGCCTGCTGGCAAGCCTGATGACTTCGTGTCTTCAGGGAGACCAGGTGTTGAAGGTGATGGTACATCTCCTTCAAAGGGGGAGAAGTCCTCTGCCTCGAAGACTAAGTCTAAGGGGGAGAAAACTTCTTCTCCTAAGGAGAAATCAGTGCCTGCAATACTTACTGGTCAACCAGCAGGAATATCTGAAACAAGTAAAATGGAGGGTGCCTCCCATGCTGCTTAGCCTACTCAGGCTGAATCTCCAATCCCTGCTCAGTCTAAGGGGGAGGAATTTATTCTTGAGGGCAGGCCAAGCAGCAAAAGGAGGCATCTGATTCTAGAAGAAGAAGAGGAGGAGGAGGAGGAGGAAAGTCCTGAAGCTGCTGTCACTACAGCAGCTAAAGGAAAAGAAAAAGCAGCGGTTGATCCCCAACAATAGAAAGCAGCAGAGATTAAATTTCACAAAGCCAGGGCCAAAGAAATGGGTCTTCCTATGCACAAATACTTTGAGTTTAGAGAAGAACAGCTTCAAGCCCTGGAAGCTCTAAGGAAAGAAGAAGAATCTGCCAAACCTACTAAGTCTTTTGCACTTCAAGAGGCAAGGAAAGTTAAAATGTCCTCTTTGGTTGTGCAAAAGAAAATATTGGAAGCTGCTAAGGGATCAGCAGAAGAGAAGGAAGCAGAAAAAGAAAAGGGTGCTCTGGTCTCAGTGACCAAAACTTCAGTGCCTTCTGCAAGAGCTCAGTTCCACTTTGACAACCTGGCAAGAAGAAAATTTCAGGATGTTGCTGATAGAAGGCTTGCCAAGGAAGCAATTGCCAAAGCTGTTCTCATTTAAAGAAAAGGCAGTCAGTGGAAGTTGAAAATAACCAGAATGGGTGCAACAGGCCCAGAACTAGAAACAGATGACTACACTGATGTTGCATAGATGGGGTACAGAGAATGGATTGAGCTGGCAGTTGCTCTGATCGAGTCTAAGTCAGAAACTGCTAAGACTGTCAGAGCATATGTCAAGAAGCTGATGGAGAGAGTGAAGAATCTTGGCCTGATCTCAAAGAAGTTAGTGAAGGTGTCTATGTGACACAACCAAAAATAAAGGCCAGGAGGACAAGGAAGGACACTGAGATGGGACAACTCCTCATCCTGATAGAACAAGGTGACTATGCTATTAAGATGAAAGGAGTTGATCACAGCCTGCCTAGTGGAACAGAGTTTGAAGATGGCAAGATCATTGAAGAGCCTGAGCTGGGGTCATTTTTTGTAGATCCCTTAACTCAGAAGAAATGCTTTCAGAGAGCATCAGATCTATACAAGGTGGATCTGAGACAGCTTGTAGCCTTCAGACTTGCAGTTTCATTCAGGCAGTCAAGCAGGTGGAGAGCAGCCATCTGGGATCAGCTCAGAGGCTGTTATGAGAGAGGAGAACTTGAAGATCCCAAGTTTATGATCATTAGAAGTGAAATTGAAGAACTTGAGGATACAAGGGAGCAACTTGAGAAGATGTTTGAAGGTCCCCCTCCATTGTAGTGAAGTCCATCTACCATCTGGGTAGGTGAAGAATGGAAGCTGTCCATCAGTTGGACAGGCTTACCATTATCTGCTCCCAACATAAACAGTCCAAAATCTGATGTACATTAGTTGTACTTTAATTACATAAGTTGTAATTTTTCTTTTATCAGTTGTAATATACATCAGTACATCAGTTGTACTTTTGTAAAAACATGTGTTTTTTATGTAATCAAGAATCAGTGTATATATAAACTGATCTTTTACTTTACTTTGATGTTGTAATTTTATTCCAGCAAATGTACTGTAAAAATATATATTGATTTTTGATAAGGCCAGCTTAGACTGGTTATTGCAAATAGGGGGAGATTGTTAGGCACAAAAAGGCCTCAGTCAAACCTGTTCTGCATCTGAGGGGGAGATTCTCAATCAAACCTGTTGATGCATTTGAAGGTTGAATTTAAGGCCTGTTATATGCCTTATTGAGACCTGAAAATGGTTTGCAATATCAGTCCAAAGCTGTTCTATATATTACATGTGTTGCAACAAAGACAGTTTGTCCAAGCTGTTCAGTCTGCTGAACAGGCTAGACATAAACTGTCTACGCTGCTCTTCACTGGTGAGCAGCTTGGGCAGTTTACAAGTATTCTGTTCTTTGTGAACAGAACCTGTTCTTTGTTAACAGGCTAAACACTTTATGGAATATGTTTCCAAGTCGTCATGTATTGTTTTTTACTACAAGATCAGTTTACAAAGTCGAATACAAAGTGGAAAACAGAATTGCTCAGTCTGCCCACGCTGTTCTGATACATGAAGACAAAAGGATATTTGAAAAAGGGTGACAGACCTTTTTCTTATATCAAAATAGGCCTTAACAAAGGAAGAAAGACACAAAGTTGACATTCCTTATTTAGTTAAAGGCAATACAACATTAGACAAAGTGAAAAGACAAAAGTTCTGCCCACATGAAGACAAGTCTGCTTTTCAGAATGTGCAGAAAAGTTTATGTTGTCTTTTCAACAAGACTTTCCCTTTTTCCTTTCGTCCAATGAAGAAGCTTCACTTAGATCCTCTGAGTGAGCATAAAAAGAAACTTCCAAGGATTGAAAGAATAAGCCTAAAAGCTAAGTGCTGAAACCAAGAGTGAACGTGCATTCAAGTGTGTTTTTCATGCATGCAAGTCTGCTTGAATAAAACAGTGCTTGGTGTCTAAGCTGTTCTTGTTCAAGCTGTTCCTCTGAGTCTTGTAAACACAGTGAGTGATTCTTAGTGAGTGTATTCATTGTAACTAGTTTAAGTCTGTCTTAGGCTAGTTAAACATACTGTTGTATCTATCATCTCAGCTTGAACCTTTCCGCATTCAAGCTCGTTTGTAATTAACATTTGTTGATAATACATACAAACATTGAGAAAATTGTGTGTAGTTTTTAAATTGCTGTATTCACCCCCTATCTACAGCTTAAGGCTATATACTTGGGATATCTTTTGGGACCTACACAATTATTGTCTATTAATCATTTGGGACTTCAATGTCTCAAGGGAAACCGAATCTGGATTCCTAAGTATGGTTCTATTCGCAACACTCTTCTGTCTGAAGCCCACAAGTCCAAGTTATCTATTCATCCTGGCAGCTCAAAGATGTACTTCGATCTGAAAGTTGATTATTGGTGGCCAGGGATGAAGAAAGACATCGGTCAGTTTGTTGAAAGCTGCAGAGTCTGTCAACTGGTTAAGGCAGAACATCAGAAACCCTTTGGGAATATGCAACCACTACCAGTTCCTGAGTGAAAGTGGGAGCATATAACCATGGATTTTATTACGGAATTGCCAAAAACCAAGAGACAACACGACTCCATCTGGGTAGTGTGGATCGTTTAACGAAGTCAGCTCACTTTATACCGATGAAAGAGATGTATACCCTTGATAGATTGGCACAGATGTACATCACCAAAGTTATTTCTCGTCATGGTGTGCCGAAGTCTGTCGTCTCTGATCGTGATAGTCGTTTCACTTTGAGATTCTAGAAAGCGCTGCAAGACAGGATGGGTACTCGAATCTCCATGAGTACAGCTTACCATCCTAATGCAGATGGCCAAAGTGAACACACTATCTTAACTCTGGAAGATATGCTCCATGCCTGCATTCTTGATTTGGGTGGTAACTGGGATGACCATTTACCTTTGGTCGAATTCTCATACAACAACAGTTATCATTCAACGATCAAGATGGCTCCTTTTGAAGCTTTGTACGGAAGAAAGTGCAGAACTCCCACCTGTTGGCGCGAAACAGGTGAATTGCCATTAGCGGGTCCTGCCCTTATGCAGTTGACCCATGAGAATATTCAACTTGTTAGAAGGAACATTCTTGAAGCTGAAAGCAGGCAGAAGTCTTATTATGACAATCGTCATCGATCGATCAGTTTTGCAGTCAACGATTGGGTGATGCTGAAGGTATCCCCAATGAAGAATGTGGTGCAGTTTATAAAGCGAAACAAGCTACCTCCGAGATTCATTGGTCCATTCAATATTGTTGAACAGATAGGAAATCAATCCTATCGTCTTGATTTGCCAACAGACTTAGCGGGAATACATCTGGTATTCCATGTTAGTCATTTGCGAAAGAGTTTAGCTGATGAAAGAGAAGTGCAGATACCACATGTTGATCTACAAATTGATGAAAAGCTTTGCGTGGTTGAAGAGCCAGAATGTATTCTGGACTCGAAGACCAAAAAGCTTCGAAATAAAGAGGTGCAGATGGTGCTCGTCCAGTGGAAACACCACAAAAGTTCGCATCAGTCTGGGGAATCAAAAGAAGTCATGAAACCTACATATCCGAGTATGTTCGAACTTAGCTAACTTCAAGGACGAAGTTTGTGCGTGGTGAAGCCCATTCTGTAACAACCTAGCCTTTAACCCGACTTTAAATTTCAGTATTTGATTCAATAACATAATTTAATTACATTATTTGTTTTGTAATTTAACTAAATAATGAAATTATTTAATTAAGTTGTATATTTTTTATAAATTATTAAGATGATCAAATTTAAAAGAGATGTAATATACAAATGTGAAGGGGTTAAATGGAACATTTAGTTAAATTGAAAATATAAAAATCCCAAAATGCAATATCTAGCTTAAGAATGTTGTTGCATGTTTGTAATAATGGTTGGAAATCGTATATTGAAGCTTTTAGAAGTTACGAAAACTAAAATCGTTGGTTAAATCGTCCAAAAATGCAATAAATTTGAGTTTTCATAAAGTTTTGTGTTCTCGATAAAAAGTCTCTATTTTGGACAAATTTGAGTGATTTAATATGTTTGTGATGGGGAAAACAGTGTAAAAAATACCCCAATAATGTTAATATAACCATAATTATATTGCATGATAATAAAAATGGATTTGGCTAATTATATGTAAAAACCCGTATGTGTCGAAACTGCAACTTCAAGAACAAACTGGGAAAAAGTCTATGTGTTGGATCCGAATTCGGATGGAGCCCATCTCGGATGCCAAATCTCGGATGAAGCAGATCCGAACTCGGATGGGTGTTGATCCGAATCCGGATGCCCAATTCGGATGACCCATTTCGGATAGTTTTAAAATAACAAATATATATATATATATATATATATATATATATATATATATATATATATATATATATATATATATATATATATATATATATATATATATATATAGGATATGGATCTCGTGATAAGAAATTATAGTGAGAAGAGGTGAGAAGGATTCTAGACCAATCATTAGCTTCCAATAATAGATTGATATAAGAATGGATATTTGACTTTTTTTAAAAAAACACAATTAAATGAAGGGTATATTAGTCCAAAAAAATAATATAATTTTAGAAAACAAACAAAGATTCAGTCTTTTAAAAATTGATAATTTATTTTTGAAAATCAACAATCCAATCTTTTTTTTAAAAATAACGATTTAACCTTTAAACAAAGTCTTGTAATCTATGATTCACTAAATTTACAACATCTATTCAGTAAGTTTATGACACTAAATTTGTAATATTTATTTATACATAGGTATAATATGTTCACATCGATGCAATGATTCAACAACACAAATGAATTAATTTAACAATACAAATTCATAGATTCAATAACACAAATATGATGATGCACTGATTCAACAATATAATTATTTAAGACCAAAACAAAAATCCATGAACACAAATACCATGATGTGATGATTACACATTTATAGATTCAAAACAAGAATACAATTATACACTGATTCAACAATACAATATGATGATGCACTTTCAATAATAGAATTACATTGATTTGATATTTTATAAATATTGATCCAATATATAAACATATCGGTTCATCGATACAAAATTCATTGAATCAATTACAATATTCATTTTGCCTATTACAATATACATGTATCAATACACTTTTCATCTTAGATTCACTAAAAACATAAAAATATGAAACAAAACAATAGACACAAATTTCATCTTGAACAAGACATCAATCGATACCTTGAAAATCAAAAATCTATACCTTCATAATCGTATACGCAATCATGTAAAAATTGAGTACTAACAAGCGGAATCCTTGAGATCAAACACGACTCTAGAATCGATAAATTCCAAAACTAAAACATTCAATTAAGCATCTTCGATAAATTAACCTTGAAACCGAACACGTTGGGTATTAAAATTTGAATCTCGAATTGTTGTTGATAATGTCGATGAATTCATATCCGGTGATGGAGATGCAACGATGAGATGGTGGTGTTGACGAGAACAGATCACGAAATAGAGAGACGGAACGATGGTGGTTGCTTCTTCAGTATCTCCTTCTTCATCAAAAACATGATCCTCTGACAAATCTTCTAATTGTTGATCTTCAAGCATGGTATCATTTGTATGGGATACAACAACGTGAACATCTTCATCAGATGAACCGACGAAGTTGTTGTATGGTGAAAGAATAGACATGCTCAGTTATGGTGATGATGATATTCAATTACAAAAAATGATTTTGGTTTGAATGGTGTAAATAATTGTTGAATCAATATGACGTCCAGGAAAATAGTGTGTTAGTTGACCATTTTTGCAATCCATTTGACAAAATCAATTAATGTTTATAATTTAGGAAATTAGGTTAATTAATAAATCTCTACCATACATAGAAAACCATATTTACGGAAATTAAGATAATCATAATTTTTATTTTTGTTTAAAACCAAAATTCCTAAATTGTCCTTTCATTTGATAATTAAGTAATGCCACGTGGCGTCGTCTTATTACTTCTCACCTTTTCTCACAATAAGCTCCTTCTCACCTGATCCTATATATATATATATATATATATATATATATATATATATATATATATATATATATATATATATATATATATATATATATATATATATATGGATAATTGCGTAAAAAACCTTAAAGTTGGACCATTTTTGTGACTAAAATCCCTAACCATTTTTTATTGCACAAAAAACCTCTAACCGGTAAAATGTTTTGAAATTAGGACTTGACCGGTTATAATAGGTTGCTATGCTTACATGGCACACACGTGGCGTCCACATGACAAACCCGACTTACGTGGCGACTACGTGGCACTTCATGTATAATTCATTAAACAAGATTTTTGCATTAAAAACCCTGAAATTGGTGACTTTTTTTTATTAAAACCCTTAACTATATTTTTCTCACCTCTAACCAACAATAATATTTACTAATTCTCTTTTTCTCTACCTCCGGCAACTCCGATTACTCTATCACCTCTTTATGTTCCCTGCTGTTTATTTTATGTATGTATGTTCGATTAACTTTTCCCGTTTAATCTTGAATTTTAACTTCAGTTGTGCCGATGGAATCGATTTCATTTTGTGTTCACGAGTTTCATTTTTAGGTTCAACTTTATGTTCAATTTCATTTATTTATATTCCGTTTTAGCTTCTGAATATGATCAACCAGAGTAGTGAGATTCGCTAGCCTAGATAGTTGTGGTTTAATTGGGAAACGAATTCTTTGTTTGATAAATAAAAGTTTAATAAATATCCATGTCATCAAAATGCAATCAGTGAAGACTCAATTTTAATTATCTTTGTTGGTTGGAGGTTTTTTATCAAATTAAAAATGATTTGGGGTTTTAATTGAAAAAACTAAACAAGTTGGAGGTTTTTTACGCAAAAATCTATTTAAAAGTTTTACACGTCATCAAGTTGCAACCGGCTGAACCGGTTGCAAGTCAGATTTTTTGAAAAAAGGACAAATTTACAAAGTTTTAACCAGTTGGAGGTTTTTTGTACAATGAAAAATGGTTGGGGGTTTTAATCGCAAAATTCGTCCAACTTAGAGGTTTTTTTGAGCAATTTTCCCATATATATATATATATATATGTGTGTGTGTGTGTGTGTGTGTGTGTGTGTGTGTGTGTGTGTGTGTCTGTGTATATATATAATTATATATATATATATATATATATATATATATATATATATATATATATATATATATATATATATACCTTTTTGAGACTTCAAATGAATAAAGAAAGTGCAAAATGACTTAATATGAGTTAATGAGTTATCTTAGATCAAGTAAAGTTTAAAAGCTAATGTTCTTGTAATGATAAAATTCTAGACATGTTCAGATAATTCTGAACAAAGTAATAAAAGTTAAAGTACTGAAAGTGGGTCAAAGATTGTAAAGCTAAGCCAAGTCCAGAATGACAAATATTAAAGATTAAATCCTGAGATAACTCAGGTGGTGGAGAAATCTGCTTGATAAGACAACAGTTCAGCATAAACCAGAACTTGTGAGTTATAGATATTCAGTTTTACATGCTTGATTCCGGTTGAGACATATTGTTGATGATAGTTTATCTTGGCATTCATTTATGCTCAGCTGGATTGTGATCTGTGCTCACCATGGTTTGGTGATGCCCTGTGGATCATGATGGCTATTTGACTCTTCATTTTGCATACATTGTACTTACAGTTCAATTCAGTTATTGTTATAAGTTGATATTGCTATCATGACCTTGAATAATTATGCTTTCATCATTGCTCGTATCTTTGATGTATTGATTCAGCTTAGCATGTTTAGACTTCTCGGTCTATTGTTCTAGACCTTGCTATGTCATCAGTTCTATTGAACTTAGTATTGATTACTCCGATGCTTCCCCCACAATGTTTACTGGTAGCTAGCCCAGTATTGAGTGGATAGCTTCCACTAAAAGCGTGAGCGTGGCCTGGACATCATCCAATTCTGATTTACTATGTCTTCATCATGCGTGGATGTAGCGGCAGTCAAGATATATCACGCTAGATACCCATGATCCGCTTGTTGAAATGCATGTAATCTGATAAATCTATATTTTCACTAAGCATTGCTTATAACTGTTGTTTAACCTTTTTACAGGAAAAGATAAAGGGAAAGCACCTGCCGGACCTTGTTCTTAGGTCTCCCAAGATCTAGTGAAGTTTTTCATAGACCAATTGTTAATTCATAATTTCTTGCAATTCATTCAACATTAAACACAATATGAACAATAACAACAATTATCAATCCAATATGTCTAATGATCATATTGAGAGAAAAGATATTACATTCAGTTCTTGGTGACTTGCACAGAAATCCTTTCAATTTGTATCTTCTATTTTCCAACCGTACATTAACAGTACAACTCACAAATATTTATACTCAATTATAACTATTGAGTATTTACAAATTAAACCCTGAACTTTTACAAATTATTTGTTTTCAACTCTATTATGAAATGTACCCAACACCACTACTCAAACGACTTTTTTGGTACAGCTTTGAAGATGATAAATTGTGGTGGCCTGGGTAGATTGCTTCGATTTTATGATGACATATATTAGACTAGTTTGTACCCTTTATAAGTTTAATTTGAAAACTGTAATCTGTACTAAAATTTTATGAAACTTATCCTAAAATGTTTGTACTGTAATCTAAAATTCCATACTTAATTACTCTATCTTAGTTATAATTGATATCATATTGCCAATTGTCGGACCTAGACGCAGAGGAATGCCCCGTAAGGGAGGTCTTCACAAATAAAAATTAACGTAAATTACAAAAATGGTACATGTGGTTTGTTTAAAGTTATGAAAACGTTCCATCAACTCTCAAAGTTGCAATGGCAGTCCCTCAAACCATATTTTACTTGCAGAATTCGTCTTTCTATTTCTAAATTTTTTTAAAAATGTCGATTTTGCCCTTCTCTTAATTATAAGTTTGGTAATTTCAATTTTGGCCCTTTTTCTAAATTTTTTATTTTTTGTTTTAAATTTGAAATATTAATTTTATAAATTATGATTTGATTCATTATTAAATATATTATTATTATTATTATTCTCATTATTATTAATTATACCTATTTATTTTGTAAAATAAATATATATTTATTTACTAAAAATTATGTTTATTTATATACTTAATTAGTTAATTTATGCATCTTTTTATGTATTCAATTTATTTCTTAAAGTTTATTTATTTATATTTTATTGGTTAATTTTATATGATTTGTATTTATTTTTAATATATATTAATAATTTTATAAATAAACAAATAAAATATTTTTTTAACTAGATATATATAGATAAGTATATATAAGATAATTTGGATGTAGATTAAAATAATATATATTTATTAATATTTAAAGTTGTAAGAAATAATATATCGTATTTATATTTTATACTTATTAATCTTCATAGATATTAGAACTAATGAATTATATTTATTTTTTATTTTTTATTTAAAATCATATATTTTGTTACATTGATACGTTTTGATTTAAATTTAGTATTTTATTTTTCTTAATTTTAATATTTTGTTATGCCAATACGTTTTGATTTCAATATAGTATTATAATCATTTTTATTTACAAATTTGTACATTAATATGTTTTATTTGTTTTCACTTGAATATTTTGTTAATTTGCACTTAAGTATTAACGTAGCAAAATTTTAAATCAAAACAAAGAAAATAATAAATCAAAACGTAATGACATAACAAAATATTTAAATGCAAACAAATAAAATAAAAAATTTAAATAAAAACATATTAGCATAACAACATATTTAAATCAAAAATAATAAATTAGTAAACTTAAATCAAACGTAATGAATTTGTAAATTTAAATTTCAAATTTAGATAAATTCAAATTTTATTAACATATTGAAATATTTTGATAGAAAAATATAAATAATAAAATTATACAAATAGTTTAACCAGTAAAATAAAAATAAATAAAACTTTAATAAATAAATTGAATACATAAAAAGATGCATAAATTAACTAATTAAGTATATAAATAAAAGTAGTTTTTAGTAAATAAATATAGATTTATTTTACAAAAATAAATTGGTATAATTAATAATAATTATTATTATAACAATATATTTAATAATGATTTATTATTTCAAATTTAAAACCAAAGATTAAAAATTAATAAAAAGGACCAAAATTGAAATTATCAAAGTTGTAATTGAGAGAAGGGCAAAATCGTCATTTTTAAAAATTTTAGAAATAAAAGGACCAATTCTGCAAGTAAAAAGTGGTTTGAGGTACCGCCACTGCAACTTTGGAAGTTGAGGGACCGTTTTTATAATTTTGAACAAACCACAGGGACCAATTCTATAATTTACTCTAAAAAATATACTCATAAGTTAATAAGTTATTGTATTAAAAAGTTGAGCATAAATTTTTAAAAACATAACTTAGTTTTTCTAAATACTTAGAGGGTGTTTGGATTTACGTTTAAGAAAACATCGCAGCGTTTTGAAAACTAATAATCAGAAAATAGATGTAACAAAAAGTGTTTCCAAAAATTTTGTCAATGGTTTAGCTTCGGCTGTTTATAATCACAATTATCAAATAATCCATTTTTAAAGTATTTGGTAGGATTAATTCTAAAATGACCAAAAAATTTAGTCATTTTAAAGTGTTTTAACTTGTAATTAATATGACCAAATAATTAATTATTACGAAATAAGCTACATTATTTAACTTATGAAAAAGTGTGGTATCTAGGATTAATTATAAACGCAATTAATCACTTATTAATGAATACAATCCAAACACTTTAAGCTGATTATTTGATCAATATCATATATTCTTATTTAAAACATGTTTTTATTAAATATCATGATAATATTCATTCTTCTCTTATGACTTCACATTTAACTCTAAAAAATAACATTTTATTATTATTATTTTATACTTAACTTCCAATAAATCTATCTTAAAATGATAAATAACAATGTATACTTATATATTATTAAGTTTTAAAAACCTTGAGTATTTGTTAAGGAAATTATATGATTTATAATTAGTTGTGTTAATTTAGGCTACGATTTCATATTTCCTTATTTTGTTTGATTCTCTTCTATATATTGTAATGGTGATTCCCTTGGAAAATTGCAGAAATAAACCAAATATTTCATGGTATCAAAGCCTGAAACACGAGTTGACTAAACCATGGCCGGTGGAGAGGAAATACCACTGCAGCCGTCACCAAAAATTGAGCCAAACTCACCATTCTTTCTTGGCCCTTAAGATCGACCCGGTGATTTTATCACTCCAACTCGGCTTCGTGGGGATAACTACGATGACTGGGCCAGCGATGTCCAAACGACATTGGAAGCACGACGCAAGTTCGTGTTCTTAGATGGAACGATCACAACGCCGACTCCTCCTTGCACTCAGTCTGACTGGCAAACCATTAACGCAATGTTGATATCTTGGATTATGAACACCGTCGATCTCGAGGTAAAGTGCTACCTGTCCAAATATAAAGACGCAAAACGCCTATGGGATACTCTAAAATCCCGATATGCATTAGTTCATGGTCCAAGAATTCAACAGTTAAAGTATTCTATTGTCAAGTGTGAACAAACAAAATCCATGCCAGTCCCTGAGTATTTCGGTAAACTTTCAGCACTTTGGGAAGAATTACATAATCATGAACCAATAATACATTGTTCATGTTGTGAGTCATGTTCAACAGGAAGAAAACATGAGGAGAGGCGTGATAATGAAATGCTTCATCAATTCCTCATGGGTCTTTATTCAGAATATTACTCTACTCTTCGCACTAACATTTTATCACAGCTCTCGATAGAGCTTTCCAGTTGGTCATTCAAGATGAACGAGTACGAATTGCAAAAGGAGAATCAATTGAAAAGACACCCGAAGTGATGGGTTTTGCTGTATGAACATGTGCTGCCAAGGGACGGGGTCGGAATGATAAACCTGATCGGTCGCATCTTAGCTGCACTCATTGCAAGAAAACAGGCCACGAGGTATCACAATGCTTTGAGATAGTTGGTTATCCCGATTGGTGGGATGTTCGTGCCAAGACCGATGGAGAACGTGGAAAAATAGGCGGACGGGGCAAAGGAAATACTCGGGCTAATGCTACTGTTACTGGACATGGTAGAGGCGAGAATTCAATTAGTTTGCCAGGCAACAACTCGGCTACTTCATAATTGTTCACAGCGGAACAATGGAAGGTCCTTGCAGGTCTTATGGGTAATGCAAAAATTTCAGATGAAAGACTAAACGGTACGTTTGATAAACGATCTTGGATAATTGACACGGGAGCAACACACCATGTCACTAGTAATGCTTCTTGGTTAATTGACACACAGAAAATTAGTGATCGCCCTGTTGGCCTTCCTAATGGAGAAATAGTTGTCGCGACTCATGAGGGTTGTGTTCAACTGTCGGATAAAATCCTCCTAAAGCACGTCTTGTTGGTTCCAAAACTAAGTTGCAACTTAATTTCAGTCTCTCAATTAAACGATGATTTGAAAGGCATTATCCAATTTGATCCTTATATGTGTGCTATACAGGACCAATCGAGGGAGCTGATTGGAACGGGTGCTAGGCGGGATGGACTTTACTACTTTGGAGAAGGAGATTCAGTGCAACGCGTATCAACAACTGAGAATGAAACATTGGAACTTTGTCATAAGCGAATGGGACATCCTTCTGAAAAAGTGGTGAAGTTAATTCCTCAAATTCACAAGTCTAAAGGTAGTTTGAACAAAGAATGTGAAGTGTGTTTTCGTGCAAAGCATTCTATAGATAAGTTTCCTTCAAGCAATAGTAGAGCTACTAGAATTTTTGAGAAAATACATTGTGATTTGTGGGGGCCATACAAACATCATTCGCCGTGTGGTGCCCGATATTTCTTAACATTAGTTGATGATTATTCTCGAGCTGTTTGGGTTTATTTCCTTGTTGATAAAACTGAAGTTTTTCAAATTTTCATGTCTTTTGTTGCAATGATTGATAGACAATTTTCTCAAAAGATTAAAATCGTTCAAACTGATAATGGCACTGAATTTCATTCATTGCTTGATTATTTTGCTTCCACTGGTATTTGTTTCAAACTTCATGTGTGGGCACTCCTCAACAAAATGGGAGAGTTGAGAGAAAACACAAGCATATTTTGAATGTAGGTAGGGCTTTAAGATTTCAAGCCAATCTGCCTATTTACTTTTGGGGAGAAGTAATTCTTGCTGCTGCACATTTGATTAATCGAACGCCGTCTTCTTTGTTGAACAACAAGACTCCTTATGAAATATTGTTTGGTAATGTTCCTTCATATGCCACCGTACGAAAATTTGGTTGCTTGTGTTTGCTCACAATCAAAAGACAAAGGGGGATAAGTTTGCTATTCGAAGTCGGAAATGTATTTTTGTTGGTTATCCATTCGGGAAAAAAGGGTGGAAATTGTTTGATCTTGATACGAAAGAATTTTTAGTGTCACGTCATGTAAAATTCTTTGAGAATTCTTACCCATTCATGGATACGGAATCACCAAATAAAACTCCGAAAGATGTAAATGAGTCCATCCATATTGACTTTGATGATTATTTCACCAAAAATGATGCTGGTCCAGTTACAGCACAATCCTCTTTTCATCAAACTCATAATGCTCCAATACAAAGTGACTCACCTGTAACACAACAAAGTGAACCAACTCAACAAACCACTCAGACTGAATTAGATACTGATTTAGTAGGTCATACAGAGCAGACTCTAAACTCTGAAACCACGGAAACCACTGAATTAGGCAGAGGCATGCGACACAAGACTCCATCGGTGTTGTTAAGGGATTACATCACTCACACGGTTGTTGGTAAAGATCCATCCCCCGACACTCCGTCCTCGCATAATTCCTCAGGTACTCTCTATCCTATAGCACATTATATAAGTTGTGACAATTTCTCTGTACAACACTGGGAATTTCTTGCAGCTATTACGACAGGAAAGGATCCACGATCATTTAAAGAGGCTGTAAAGCAACAATGTTGCAAAAAGTCAATGCAAGATGAAATACGAGCTTTAGAAGACAATGGCACTTGGACATTGGAACCTCTTCCTCCTGGAAAGCGTGCTTTGGGCTGTCAGTGGGTGTACAAGATTAAATATTTGTCTAATGGAAACGTTGAACGACTCAATTCCAGATTGGTTGTCTTCGGTAACCACCAAGAAACTGGTATTGACTATAAAGAAACCTTTGCCCCGGTTGCAAAGATGACTACCGTACGAGTTTTTCTATCGGTTGCAGCTGTGAAAGGTTGGGAACTTCACCAAATGGACGTTCACAATGCTTTCCTACATGGAGACCTTAAGGAAGATGTATATATGAAACTTCCCCCGGGATTTGAAAGTTCTGACCCTAATTTGGTGTGTCGGTTGCGAAAGTCTCTATATGGATTGAAAAAGCTCCTAGGTGTTGGTTTGCAAAGCTGGTTACTGCATTGAGAAGATATGGTTTTCGTCAATCTTATTCTGATTATTCTCTATTCACCTATACTCGTGGGAAATACAACTTAATGTGCTCGTGTATGTTGATGATCTCATTATATCTAGGAATAATCCTGCTGCTATTCGCGTTTTTAAAGCATATCTTAGTGATTGTTTTAAAATGAAGGACCTTGGCACGTTAAAGTATTTTCTTGGCATTGAAGTAGCAAGAAGCTCCTCTGGTTTGTTTCTATGTCAGCAAAAGTACACTCTTGATATTATCTCGGAAGCGGGCTTATTGGGAGCTAAGCCATCGGGGTTTCCTATTGAGCAAAACCACAAACTTGGTTTAGCAAAGGGCAATTTGTTATCTGATCCTGAGTCTTATCGTCGTCTAGTGGGTCGTCTCATTTACTTAGCAGTCACCCGTCCAGACCTATCTTATTCGGTTCATATTTTGTCCCAATTCATGCAAGAACCTCGTGTTGAACATTGGGAAGCGGCTCTACGAGTGGTTCGGTACTTAAAAGGGACTCCTGGCCAAGGAATTCTTCTTCGATCAGATAGTGATCTATCCTTGGAAGGATGGTGTGACTCGGACTGGGCAGCATGTCCAATTTCTCGTCGGTCTTTGACAGGTTGGCTTGTATATCTTGGAAAGTCTCCTGTTTCTTGGAAGACGAAGAAGCAACATACGGTTTCACGTTCTTCTGCAGAGGCAGAATATCGCTCCATGGCAGCCATCACTTGCAAGCTTAAATGGTTAAAAGGCTTGTTATCGAGCTTGTGGGTACATCATCCACAGTCGATTAAGCTTTTCTGTGATAGTCAGTCAGCACTTCACATAGCTAAAAATTCGGTGTTTCATGAACGAACAAAACACATTGAGGTGGATTGCCATTTTGTTCGGGATGCTGTCATTGATGGGTTGATAGACCCATCCTATGTGCATACCTCGACACAATTGGCCGACATTTTGACCAAGGCTCTTGGAAAGAATCACTTTGATCTTCTTCGGAACAAGTTGGGCATTCTCAATCCGCACGCTCCAACTTGACGAGGGGTGTTAAGGAAATTATATGATTTATAATTAGTTGTGTTAATTTAGGCTATGATTTCCTATTTCCTTATTTAGTTTGATTCTCTTCTATATATTGTACCGGTGATTCCCTTGGAAAAGTGCAGAAATAAACCAAATATTTCAGTATAAGAAGTTAAAATTATAACTTATTTTCTCTGAATACTTATAACGTTTGATTAATCATTAATATCATGTATTCTTATTTAAAATAAGCTTAAAACTAGTGTTTACTAAAAATGAGAATAAAAATTAAAAACTTCCTATTTATAATATATTTGAATCTTGCTCTTCGAGACGCAACTTGCGAGCATTTTAAACCTTGTTATAATTATTTATAAAAGGAATGTTTTGAAAGTACGTACCATGCTTAAAATTAACCCTAATTCAAAGAATGTGTGTTACATTTTCATGTCTTTTTCTATTAAATCAATCTCATAATTAATTAATTATTATCGATGATTTAAATTCCTACATAAGTAATAATCGAGTTATGATTAAACTAAGTTATGGCTCTTATGTTAGATGAATAGGATAAATAATGTTATTAATTTCTGCTAAGTATAATAATTAATATCTTAATTATATATTTAAATTAGGGTTTAATATGAAAAAAGTCAACATGGTTTTCACGTTTTTACAGTTTAATCTCTCCGTGTTATGTTTTACCAATAAAATCTTTAAGTAATATATTTGTTTGTGGTTTTTGGAATTTTTCTTAATTTTTTCAAAAAAAAATTCAAATTTATGGACTTTTAGGAGAAAAATAGTGAAAACATGTTGGTTTTTTTGTGGACAAAGTCATGGTTGAATACGAAAAAAACCAAAACTTTTCCAAAAATCGGATTAAAAACAATAACTTGATGACTTTCTTAGGAAAAAATAACACGAAAGGACTAAATCGCAACAAAACATGAAAACATATTGGTTTTTTTCATATTAAACCTTTTAAATTATAAGTAAACATATATGTTTTATTTTGATTTCTAAAACTAAATCAATTAGAACAACAAATTAACACAAACCAAAATAAATTAACTTTATATGCAATTATTGAGATGCTTTTGACTGTAAGTAGAAAGAAATTTTGTATCTACTCTACTTTAAGAAAATATGTACAAACATACTTTCACATATATATGTTGGTCACATGTGTACCTACACTTTTGTCTATGTACATGTATGTGTGCGCATATTCACACACACAAATGTGTACACACACGTATAATTAAAATTAATTTATATATATACTATTTTTTTTAAAACAAAATACAATAATAGTATTTTTATTCTTCATAACTATTATTTATCTAATTTTTTAAACATATGTGAGTAGTATACCTACTTTTCTATCATTCTTTTAAAAATTTTATTTTTATACTTATAAATGTATAATCAATATTATTTGAGATATTAATTTTACATAGAACATAATTTATATATATATATATATATATATATATATATATATATATATATATATATATATATATATATATATATATATATATATATATATATATATATATATATATATATATATATGGGTGGGTTCAATGGAAAACCACAATGGACGTGAAAACCATGGAAACCTACGCATATCGTCCGATTTGGTGCATTTCATGAAGAACGCGGTGACATGATCGTAAATAAGGTGATGCATGACGCGGGATTTTGATGCATCACGTGGGAAATTTGATGCATCCCGCGGGATTTTGATGCATCACGCGGGGAATTTGATGCATTTGTGGTGGTACAGTGCGATTTTCACAAGTTTTCAGGTGCATTGTGGTTTTCCATTAAACCTTCCTCTCTCTCTCTCTCTCTCTCTCTCTATATATATATATATATATATATATATATATATATATATATATGGAGATATTCTTTTAGAAACCTCAAAAATGGTGAGAACTTAGGAACCTTTTAGAGCCTTTGGATCAAAAGGGTATTTTTGGAAGAAAAAATATCATTTTTCTCTCTTCACCTTTTTTATTGTATCCACCAAAAAGTTTAAAAAAGTTATCTTAAACTATTCAACCATCAAAACATTATTATAAATCAATCCAAATATAAATACTTTATCATTTTCATTGTTTTATAATTAATATTATTTGTAAGATATTAGATTTATAATAAATGTAATAGTTATTAGATGTTTTTTGTTAAAAAAGTTTTTGTTTACGATTCACAAGATTAATGGTTTTTTTTGTTTAAAATGTGTTTTTTGGTATATTTTATATCAGTTGCATACCAAGTGTTTGATAACATGTCTAAATGAAATCTTTCTTTTTTGTTTCAGTTCGTCTATGACACTCTATGTAGATTATCATATAATCTATGTAGATTATCATGTAATCTACGTAGAATATATAATACTTGACATTCTACACGACATTCTGCATAGATTATATGATAATCTACGTAGATTAACATTACTCTTCATAATCTATGTAGAATATTACATAGAATGATATGTAAGAACACAGTAGATTATCATGTAACCTACATAGAATATATGATAATTGACATTCTACACGACATTCTACGTAGATTACATGATAATCTACGTAGATTACACGACATTCTACGTAGATTACATGACAATCTATGTAGATTACATGATAATCTACATAGAATGTGTTCGTCGATACTCTAGATAAAAATATGACAGATTCATTTTCCATGTTTTAAAATGAAGATTATTTGTAAGATGTTATATTTATAACGAATGTAATAGTTATTAGATGTTTTTTGTTTAAAAGGGTTTTGTTTACGATTCACAAGATTAATGATTTTTTTTTTTGTTTAAAAATGTGTTTTTGGTATATTTTATATCAGTTGCATACTAATTGTTTGATAAAATGTCTAAATGAAATCTTCCTTTTTTGTTTCAGTTCGTCTACGACACTCTATGTAGATTATCATATAATCTATGTAGAATATATTATACTTGACATTATACACGACATTCTACGTAGATTACATGATAATCTACGTAGATTACATGATAATCTACGTAGATTAACATTACTATTAATAATCTATGTAGAATGTTATATAGAATGATATGTAGAAAAACAGTAGATTATCATGTGACCTACGTAGAATATACGATACTTGACATTTTACACGATATTTTACGTAGATTATATTACATGATAATTTACGTAGATTACATGATAATTTACATAGAATATGTCCGTCGATACTCTACATAAAATATGACAGATTCATTTTCCATGTTTTATAATGAAGATTATTTGTAAGATATTAGATTTATAATGAATGTAATAGTTATTAGATTTTTTTGTTAAAAAAGTTTTTGTTTATGATTCACAAGATTAATGATTTTTTTGTTTAAAAATGTGTTTTTCCAGTATTTTATATCAGTTGCATACCAAGTGTTTGATAAAATGTCTAAATGAAATCTTCCTTTTTTTGTTTCAGTTCGTCTACGACACTCTATGTAGATTATCATGTAATCTATGTAGATTATTATATAATCTACGTAGAATATATGATACTTGACATTCTACACGACATTCTACGTAGATTATATGATAATCTACATAGATTATATGATAATCTACGTAGATTACATGATAATCTACGTAGATTAACATTACTGTTCATAATCTATGTAGAATGTTACATAGAATAATATGTAAGAACACATTAGATTATCATGTAATCTACGTAGAATATATGATACTTGACATTTTACACTACATTCTACGTAGATTACATGATAATCTACATAGATTACATGATAATCAACGTATATTACAGATAATAGTAATGTTAATCTACATAAAAAAATATAGAATTATATAACATTCTATATAGACACATAAATATTTCTATATAGAATACGTTAATTTTTTAGCAATTAAATAATTTTTTATATAGAAATTATTTTTTATAAAAAATGTTTTTTTAATATAAAAATAAATTATAATGAAAGAAAGAGAAAATGAAAATGAAAAAAGTAAGAGAGAGATAGAGAAAAGCAGAATTTTTTTTTCCTCCAAAAATACCATTTTCACAACTTTTCAAGATTTTCCCACTATCAAAGTTCTAAAAAATTATAAAAATGTCATCCAATATATTAGCTCTTGATTCTATTAATACAAAGGCTATAAAAAGTTCTCACAATATTTATGGTTCCCAAAAGAAGCTTTCCATATATATATATATATATATATATATATATATATATATATATATATATATATATATATATATATATATATATATATATATATATATATCAAAATATAAGCTTTTAAAATGGTTTATTCAGTTCTCCATTTAAGAAATGAGGACCCAACATGATAGGAGTACACTACAAGAAATAAGGGCATTAGCGGTGACACCTTTAGCAACGACATGTTCTCATGTTTTTTGATGTAATCGCTATAGGCCAAGGCCACCAAAGGTGTTGCCGCTAATGCCCTAGAAATTAAAATTGAGAAACTAAATCCCTTCTCTCTGTCCTGCGCCCTTTCAGCTTCACCCTCTCTCTCGATCTATAGGTACTCTCTCTCGATCTCCCTCCCTCCCTCCCTCCCATATGTATGTGTTTTAGTATGTAATTTTTCCAGGTAAAAAGTGTGCAATGTATGTATTGATGTGTATTATGTATATTTTGGTGTGTATTATGTATAGTTTTAGTGTGTATTAGTGTATTAGTATGTGTATATGTGTGTATACGATTATATTATTGTGTGTATTTGTGTATAACTAGTGTATATATGTTAAAGTGTGTGTAAACCAAATCGGACCAAATCGTTTTTCATGAAATTTTCCGCGTGATGCATCAAAATTCCGCGTGATGCATCACCTTATTTACGATCATGCCACAGCGTTTTTCATGAAATGCACCAAATCGGACGGTTTGCATAGGTTTCCATAGTTTTCAGGTGCATAGTGGTTTTCCATTGAACCCACCCATATATATATATATATATATATATATATATATATATATATATATATATATATATATATATATATATATATATATGTAGGGTGATGATAAAATGAGGACCGTGCTTAAAATGAGGACGGTAAGAACCAATGAAATCGCTAGAATTTGTGAACCAACCAATAGGATTCAAGGTGGCAATTTTGTAATTAAGTAGACTTTTATACTCATTTTAAATCATGTAGAGGGTATTCTCGTCATTTGTGCACCATTTTAATTTTGGCAAATATATAATATTAATTAGGATGTAAACAGAAGCATTTATCAGTCACGATTTTGAGGGTTTTGGCACCGGTGGTTCACGGCTAGGGTATCGGCGATTCTAGAGTGGTGGTGTTCACGGCGACCTTGTGCTTTTGGGGTTGAAGGCAACATCGTAGGTTCACGGCGGCAACGGCTTTGGGCTTTTCACGGCTGAGGTGGTTCTTTTGGGGTTGAAGGCAGCACCGGTGGTTCACGGCGGCACCAGTTTTCTGCTTTTCAAGGCAGCGCTGGTGGTTCACAACGGCAGCGGGTTTCTGCTTTTCACGTCGGCTAGTTCTTTTGGGGTTCAAGGCGACGCTAGTGGTTCACGGCGGCACCAGGTTTCGGCTTTTCACGGCATCGGTGGTTCACGTAGGCAAACCATTTGGTTCACGGTGCACGTCGGTATACGGTCAGAGAGTGAATTGTAGAGTGGTTCACCGGGGTGTTTTTTTGACAATTTCTAAGGTGGTTCACGGTGGTTCATTGTTTAAGGATGTCGAACTCAGGTAAATTTAATTTGTTGTTTTACATATAATCATTTCGAAGGTGGCATACCATTTGGTTCACGGTAAATTTAATTTGTTGTTTTACATATAATCAGTTGGTTGTTTTGCAATGAGATGATTTGATTTGGGTGTGAAACTGCCTTTGGATTCCATAGCATAGTAATGGTTAACTTAACAATTTGTTGTGAAACTTTAAATCTGATATCGTGGTTTACGTATATTCATAGGATTCACACTGACATTAATCACCATGATAACAGAGGTTAATGCAATGTTGTTTTTTGGGTGATAAATTGATGTTTTTTCTGTGATTAAAGCGTTGTTGAGGTCAGTGGTTCACATAAAGTGTATAAATCCGTGAACCAATTGAATCCGTGCTTTTGTTGACAATAGGTGATAGTTATTTACTTTGTATACGTTGTGAACTATTATAATGTTTAAATATATTATATACAATGTTTCAAAATTGATGTAGGAACGTTAGAATTAGAAATTAAATAATTAAAAATCGATGAGGGCATATACAATTGAAAAACGTGCACATGTAACAAAATGAAAACCAAGAAAAATTGTGAATCATTCATTGGTAACGATATATTGGATGACGCAACAAAACATCTCGTTTATTTCTTTAACAAATAAAATATTTGAAACGTGGAAAAAAATTACTTACGTTCATCTTCATCCATGATTGTTCAAGTTCTTTGTAATACTCGATTATCTTCAATTGCGGAATCTTGATAAACAAAACAACTTATGATATTTATAAAATAAAAACAACTAATTTAAAAAAAATATGATTTTTTAATTTTTTATTGAGATTGTATTAATATATATTGAAGATTAGGTTGGAGATTTGAGAATTGAAAATTTTTTAAAACATTGGAGATTTGAATATTTTATTAGGTAGTGGACGATTTTCTTGGATGATTGATAAGATAATATAAGATATACATTGACCGAGTATTGCTAATTATTTGTTAAGTTTTGATTTTTATTAAATAATAAAATTAATCTTGTTACCATATATAATAATCAATAAAATGTCCATAATGCCCTTAAAGGAGAGAGAAGATATTGCTTATGTGGCGATTTTTCATTGGTTTTTACCGGCCTCATTTTAAGCACGGTCCTCATATAATCCACCCTATATATATATATATATATATATATATATATATATATATATATATATTAGGTTCAAGTGAGTACCACTCATTATGCAGCGCACTAGAAGGTACCACCCTTAAAAGTAAGTTTTTTAATTTTTTTTTTACATGAACATGTTTTAATTAACATTGCACAGATCATATGTAAATTTCACGCAAATCCGAACACTCTAAGTGCATGAAAACACACATCACATAAATGCATGTTCACATACATTCAAAATTATGTAAGTGAGTGTTCACATCACTTTTTAGGAGCTAGGAGATTTGAATGCGTGTGAAATTTACGTATGATCTTAATAATATCTATTTAAACATGTTTATGAAAACAGCATTTACAAAAAGTTTTTTTTAAGGCGGTACCTTCTGTTGCGCTGCATAATGGGTGATACTCTCTCGAACTATATTCTATACACACACACACACACCAATGTGCATCAGAAAACTTTGAAAAACCAATCGTAGCCCTTAGATTAGATGCATATGTGATCGTAGAATAATGCATCACGATGCACTTAAAAATATATGCATAATGGTATTTTAGGTTTATTTTTTTCCCAGGATTTAATATTTAATCATTTTTATATTCGAATTCTAAAATTCTATAATTGATAAATAATTCGAATTTTAAAAACCATACACATCCAAATTTAATTACAAAACGACGATACATCGAAAATCACCTATAGAAAATGATGTTAATGCATCGTCTTCTTCATCAACGTTCATAATTAATGATCGCGTCATTCATATTCATTCATCATTCAAAATGATGATGCATCATGACAATTTTCATCGAAACGTTCTGCATCATTTGAATTAAAATGACGATGCATCACGATCATTCCAACAAAAATGTCACATTTTTATGTCAAATTAAACCGATTAATACTCACAAAATAATGACGATGCATCACGACCATTTTCATCGAAGACTTTCTGCATCATCTTCATAAAGAACGTTCTTCATCATCTTCATCTTCGTTAATACATGTTCTGCATTACAATCATCTTTGTTTTATCGTCTTCATTCGCATTTGTTCCATCATCTTCATGACGGTGATTCTTGTATCTTTTATAACGAATACAAAACGATATGGAAAAGAGAGACGACAATGGTGATCACGATGTAGGTGTCGATAGTTGTTGCATCGGTGGCAATGCAGGTGGTGGTGGTGGCAGTGCAGGTGGTGGTGGCGGCGGTGGCGGTGTAGGCAATGGTGTGGTGGTTGTGGTGGCGGCGGATTATAGTAATTATTGGTTCAAATTTGAAAATGATTTGGTAAATTAAATTTGCTTGATTATAGGAATTATAGATTTAATAATTCTTTAAATCTATACTATATAAAATAAGAAAACCACTTGGAGTTTTTGGACCATTGGATAGAAAAAAATCGATGGTCCAGATTAATGACAACTCATAATTATTTATGAAATGTCTCTTATACCCTTAATTAAAATCAATAATTATACCTATGCCATTTTTTTAATTCATTTTTATGTTTACTATCTTAACTTAATTACTTTAAATTTTGATTTTTAATTTTTCATTAATGAATTAATATTAAATTAATATTTACCTAAAATAAATATGTGTCATTATTATCCTTAATATCATAGTTAAATTCAAATGTAAAAAATTGGATTTAAATGTAGAAGTGTAGTAAATAAATTTAAAATTTTTTGTTAATTATTTTGCTAACAAGATTTAAAATTTAATTGATAAAACTTCAATTGTGAATATGAAAAATTTTGATTGTTGATTTTCAGATATTCCATTTTTATATTTTATCATTTTCAAAATTTATACACATTTACATAATTGAAGTTTTTTGTTTCTTACATTGATATTTCATATTTGAAGTTAATAAAAATTAAAAGAAACATTTTTTGCAAACACATATTATCTATTTTGAATAATACAATATAATAATATTTTTTATTTAATATCAAAGAACTAAGTATTTTCTTATCTTTAATTTGACTAGCTTTCAATTTTTTTATTTTAATTATATATAAATTTTATAATAATTTATTAAAATATAAAAAATATGTATTTTCTAAATCAACCCATGTAATACATGGGTTGATTAACCTTTATATTATATAAAACAAAACAATTCATGTCATATGTCACTTCTACAATACAAGAAAATTTTATTTTTCCACCTCTTTTTCTAAATTTAACAACTTAACCTAATTGCATTAAATTTTGACTTTATTTTTTTCATTAATTAATTAGTAATATATTAGATGTTGTAACATTTAAAATTAATGTTTACCTAAAATAAATATCCATCATTATCATCCATAATAATCATAATTAGATCCAAATGTAAAAATTTGAATTAGTTGTGGAAATTATTATTATTATGTATAATAAAGGAAAACATCAAATGTCACGTGTCACCTCTACGTTCACCAAAAAGATAATTACAACTTATAAAAAATAAAAGATTAATACAATTTAATATTTTTAAAAAAGATAAATATACTCTATTTTTTAATCTGTAAATAATAAAAAATAAACACAATTATTATTTTTGTATATTTTTATTTTTACTCATATACATTTTATATAAATAAAATTAATTAAAAATATCCACGTAATACGTGGGTTATAAACTAGTTCCTTATATAAAATAGATTTAAGTTTAAAATAAAATAATTTTGGTTTTCTTAAATTACCGTTAGTGAAGACAGTGATGCATTGAAGGGATCTAAGGTGCATTGAGGTTTTCCGAGGTTTTCTGAGACTTTTCGATTCATGTTGGTTGTCCATTGAACCCCCTCTATATATTGATATATGTATCTTAAAAGTTAAGGTTTGGAGGGAAAATAATAATTTGAAAATGAGTGGGGGATGACATTGATGATAGAGTTGAATGAAAGCATGTGAGAGTTTGGCATGAGTGATGATTGATGTATTAGTATATGTGTTTCAAACATTGCATGTGCATTTTGCAGGTCCATTACCATTAGACCATAAACCACCTCCTTTCTTAATTCGGTTAGATATAACATGCACCATCAAAGCTTTAAGTAAACCTAAATAGTCATGCCCCCCACTTTTATACCATCTTCCTTTTCAAAGTTTCAAACTTCATTGAGTAAATGATCTTAATTTCTATTTATTAATGGGTTTATGGGTTGTTCGATATCATTTAAAGCAATAATGATACAAGATGGTATCAACAATCGTGAAGAGTGCATCCAGCATGTAAGCACCGTTGTGATCACGCGACACAAATAAGTTTTGTCGGTGATATATAGTATGTTAGATAGTTACTGTAAAGTTTCTATAATATATATTATCGACACCTATTATTTCCATATTTTTACAATGTGACATGGATAAAAAAAAGTCTCTAAATTTGCCACTGACAATGGTGTTGCAGAGTAGATGAAAAGTTTCTAAACCTGCCACTGACAATGGTGTTGCAGAGTGGATGAAACGTGAAACGTATCAAGATACGGATAAATAATTTTAGAAGACAATGTTTGTACAAGCATATTTTATAAAAAAATGATGCCATGGTTTCTTCAATAAAGATAATAAAAAGTTTAAAAAAATTGTAATAACAGTTTTTATTGATTTTATTCCCTTAAATGTCTGATATAGTAATAGTAACGTAAACATGTCAGTAATCAATTTGAATGATAAATCTATGAGAGTCGAATATGAAATTTTGTTGATGACCCTATCAACACAACCCATTACATAAAAATAGCAGGCTCGGCCCAATAAAAGGGCAAAGTGGGATTCAGCCCAGGACAAAAAATGTTTATAGAGCGTCAAAATATTTTAGTATGACTAGGCCCATTTAGAAAAAAACACCCATCAAATGATACGTTGATACGTGAAGCAAAGCGTGATTGGTTAAGCCATAAAGAAGTGGCGCATCGCTAGGGTATTGCAACCAACATGGTTTTACTCGGTACTCTAAGTTTTGAGAATGGAAACACTTCACGGCTTCAATCTTCGAAGAGTCAATCGATTGATGAAGATTCCTTGGCTGGACCTTGCGTATATTGACTTCATTCTTCAAATGAATCGAACATTTAAACCAAGTAAGTCTTCATCAATCTCACATCTGGAACTATAAAATCTGGTCCTCTTTCTTATTCGATCTGAAACGAATCAAACCAAGTCTTCAAATAAATATATTCGACCTGGTCCTTTGATTCAAAGTATCAAACCAGCGACCTAAGGACACCAATCAAACAACTATAGCCCTCCGTTTTACCAACTGAGCTAAGGTCGGAGATATTATCTGTTTTAAAAGAAATTCTCATGAACTTTGACTATTCGAAGAGTGGTGATCTCTTCGGAGGTAGTCGACTATAAATGTTGTCTCTAGCTAGTTCATTTTGTGAATGGCTAGCAATCTCGGCCCCTGTTCTCTGGATTTTAGAATTTTTTATCGGGATAATCATGTTGTAACATCCCGATACATTGATTAGCTAATTGACTTGTATTTGTTCAAGATTAAGCAACAAACTTTGAAATTATTTTAGAAATTATATTTAGAACCAAAAAGTTAATTATTAAAAACAGAGGTTAAGGGGTGGAAAAGGCAAATTAATCAAACTCATATAATTATAACACGTAACTATTGATTTTAACCAAGTCAGTTAACTAATTAATGTTAATTAGAATCTCGAAATGTTATACATGTCGTTATCAAGTACCTTTTGGTTCCCTGTAGATCGAATCTAAGAGTATATATAAGATGTAGCAATACTGTTCATAAAACAAATGAAATATTTGGATCCCCAATACTGTATGATCGGAGACTTGATAGGCATGGGCGGACTTAGGTTGAGAGAAGGGGTAGCCCGTACAACGGGTCCCCTCCCAAAAAACTTTGTTTCGTAGTAAAATTTTTTTAAAAATTTTATACGTGCAACCGGTGAATTTTTATATGTGCAACTTATATTCAAAATTTATGTGTGTGCAACTTTATTAAAAAGAATTTTGATACCTATAAAAAATTGATTGCCAAAATAAGTAAATATATAATTAATACATTAAATTAATAAATGAATAACGTCCAATCATATTTCTAAAGATAAAACCCAATAAATTCAATACTAATTATTAAACCCATTAATTCGGTATCCTTTTTAAACCCGATATTAATTTTAACTCAATTTCCCACCCAATATTAATTTTACTTCATAAAATATATGCCCAAACCAAACTTTAATTGTGAATTTGTGATTTGTGTTGTGAATTTTTGATTTGTGTTAATTTGATCCTTATTACTTGAATTTTGGGTTTAATTGTGAATTTGTGATTTGTGTTGAACAAAGTTTAAGTTTTCCAGTTTTTAAATTCTTTGATTGAATGTTTGAAGTGTGTAATTTGTTAATTGTAGGATTAATGGATAAATTTGTGTTTTTAGTTTTTTAATAGTTAATTTGTTAATTTGCAACCGCCACTGTTGAAAGATATTTTTCTAAGATAAAGTTGCTAGAGTCGGATTTACGGAATCAGATGAGTGATGAATTTTTGAATGATGCTCTAATAATTGTGACTCTATAAGAGGTAACTTCTTAACTTAATAACTTATATTTCTTAATAATTGTATTTCTATGCATTATCTATTATTCTATTTGTTATTTTTAGATTATATGTTTATTTTTAAATTATAAATATTTTGTGTGTTGATTCGACCCGACTAAAATAATCATTTTAATTTTCGGATTGTGAATGCGACGAAAATTTGTGCAACGGGTTTCTTTGGTGGCCGGGTCTGCCACTGTTGACAGGTAAATCAGATATTTATTCTTTAAATTTGTTTAGTTTGAATTGGTATCTCGGAGACGAGCAATTCATGCACATTTAATCACAAGCAGCAAAATTTGGTAAGATTGGGTTCACAAACGTGTCAAAGAAGATTATATATGACTATTTGTGCTCTTATTAAGTTATTAGTCCTAAAAGAACGCCGTGTGATGGTTGATGTTGTGGCTGTTGTTCTTGAAACAGAGTCATCTATGAATTTGAATGACACATGTTTGTTGCTAGAAAGTAGGTTATTATTTATGCATTTTAATCCTTATCTAAACGCCCAAGTACTTTGTTATACACTAGACTAAATACATTTTTTTACATAATCTGTAAGAATGATCTATGTTCTACTTGTTATTGAAAGTTTATGCATCCAAATTGTAATAATTATTATAATAAAATTTGGCGTGTGGATAAGCCACTTAGATTGATTAAATTCCAAACCCTTAAAAAGTGAGTGTGTTTTTTTGCTTTATATGGAGGTTGTTAAAAAAAAAAGGAGAATTTCATATATATCCTTTCAAAACTTCATAATATCATATACTCAGCTTAAAATTTTAATATCATATATATCTTTCCTAAACTTCATAATATCATATATACCCAACTTAAGTTAATAATATACCTCTTAAGCATTATTAATATCATATATATATATATATTTCTTAAACATTATTAATATCATGGGTTATTTGTCAAAAATAGCAAAAACTTTTTGTATTTTTAGTGTTTTTAGCCACATTATTTATTATTTATCATTAATAACAACAACTTTTGTATTTTTTTTTACCGATTATAACAAATTTTAACCTGGAAACCTGCTATAAGGTTAACATCCACTAATAGCAAAAACTTTTATCTTTTTACAAATAATAGCAACAACGTTTTATGTTTTTACCTATAAAGTAGCAACTTTTAACTTTTATATATAACAACGACATATCAAATTAAAACACTATTATCTTTTCACTTATTATTATTAGAAAATTTAAATTTATGAAAATCAGAACACGTTCAAATAAGTTCATAATTTATATTTGTGTCCAAATTTTGTTAGATATAGAACAAATGTAATGTGCGACAATGAGAGAGATAAAGAATAAGTTTTTAATGACCATTAAGAAAGGAAGAATATTTTAATATGTTATATTGTCACACAATGATCCAAAGTATATTGTCATTGTTGGGTTTATTGACATGTATTAACAATTTTCAAGTAAAACTTCAACGAAACGATATTAAAAATAAACCACAAAAACAAAATTGTATCTATAAGTTTAGGCACAAGAAACAATCATTAATACAATAGAATTGTATCTTCTATTCCAACAATAGGAGCAAAAAAAATTCAAATGTGATGTTTTTGGTATTACCGATGATGACACAAAATTGTACCTAGAAATCTAGGAACAACACATTATTTCATATTCTAATTATAATATTAATGAATTAGAATTTGTATTTGAACTTTAAAGTATGTCTATTTGAAGTTTTTAACAACTATGGTTGTTTTATAAACATGTTTGAGTATTTATAAATATGTTGTATGTATAATTCTAATATTTATATATAAAAAATTTCAATCCGACTACTCCCCGCTTATGCAGACTACTCCTTAGTCCCAGTTGGCCGGCCGACTACCGCTTTAGTGATTTCTACAACATTTCATTTAAACCGAAATTCTATCTCTTAGTTTGATAATTAAATCATATATAATTATCCATAAATTAAACGGATGCATATTTATAATATTACCCTATTTATTTAAATAAATAAAAGACTAATTATCCATAAATATTTATAAAGTGTAACATCCGTCATTTCGACCTGGTACGTGGACATAATTTAGTGGATGATTATTTAATTAATATTGGGTTGGTCCAATTATATCCCGTTTCGTGGATTGATACGTGTCCGGATTGGGCTTGCGTGTCATCGGGTTATAATTTTAACGAACGGATTATGTTTTTGGGATCACGAGATTAAATGGGTCAAATGGGTATTTATAGTGAAAATGTGATATCGGGTTCGGGTTATTGGGTTTGGGACCGGCTAAATTAGAAGCGTATATATTGTGCCTACCTTCCTTCTTCCTTATCCATTCCAAAAATCCCTAAAAAGTGTTTCAGTGTGTGTTGTGTGAAAATCTCCAGCGGAACCAAGCCTTCAAATTCAGAATTGAGTGCTGAAAACTTGGGATTGATCTTCATCTTCTCCTCTTGTGTTCTTGAAGGTCATTGAGGTAAGAAACTTAGGTTTCAAGGGCTTAGTTTATGTTGTATATTGAGAATTGATGGGAAATCTTTGTATAGTTGTTATGTGATGATACGTACTGCATATATGTGCTTAATTGGGCTGAGAATCGTGTGTAGAGGAGGTTTAACCTCCTGGGCAGAGCTGAAAATCGCTGTGCAGGTATGGGGGTTTCGCGGGGCCGCGGCGCGACCATCAGAGTCCCCGCGACGCGACCAAGAGCCTGCAAGGAAATTTCGAATATAGTATCTTGAAGGGGGTTTGGGCCGGTTCAGTATCGGGTTCCTTCGGGATTGCTCGGGTTAGGATTTGTTTGGGTTCGGGGTCTCATTGGGATTGCTTTGAGTCGGGTTTTGGGTCGGGTCCGGCTATCGGTTGAGTTTCGGTTCCGTAGGGTCAGTCGGGTCCAAGTCGGTTTCGTGTTATCATGAGATTGTTGTATGTATGACGATTGGATTGTGATTGACCGGTTATGATTCTGTGTGTTACAGGGACGAGTGGGCAGCAGGTCGGATTTGATCAGGGTGTTCAGACTTCGGGAAACCAGTCAGGTGAGTACTGGAGTCGTTTTCTAAACGCGCGCCATCTTTTACGTTTTAGCCGTGTAGCTATACTTGTGCGTGTTATATATATGAGACAGGGACGTGAACCTCAGGTACACTCTATTCCTTATACGTGTTATGTATGAGATGTGAGATCGATTCTCGGGGTCCGTGATGTGTTCAATACGGACAGTGAGTCGCGAAAGGGATCGCGCGGGTTGACTGTCCCTAACAGTCCTTGGGGCGTATATATACGGCAGGGCCTGTAGCCGGGTCGCTCCTGTGCTACAGGGTTAATGTCACTCACTGCTGTGTGCAGTGTGTCGGCCGGGGAAGGGTCCTCACAGGGCCAGTGTATTATTCCGATCTCATACTTGTGCTTTATACCTGAGATGCGTGTTGGGCAATCGGGACAGGGACAGAGATTGTGTGCTACGTGCTATGTTATGTGCATTGTCAACCCTCGTGTGCTCACGGGCTTTATAGCTCATGTATTCAAGTCTAACATGTTCAGGGAATCAGAAGGGATCACAGCCTCAGAGATAAGTTCGGGACGTGCTTGAAGACTTGTTGTTTGTTTATGTAATGTGTAATATTGTATGGGATAGTTATTTTGGGAATGGTGTATCTGATAGTCAGGGTTAATATGTTAGTTTAATCTGGGATTGCGAATGTACTGTATTGTGTTTAACCTTATGTATGAAGCTTAAAGTTTTAAATTAGCCGTAATCTGCATTATCCGATGACACGTGTGTTATAGATCCGTTGCGTTATTGCCACTTACGATATTATGTTGACGTGGCAATTCCGGGATCGGGATGGGTGTTACAACATGGTATCAGAGCTTGTGGTTTGAAGTTTGAGTATCATTAGTGGATGCTGAACTTAGACCTTAATCCGGTCCATGGGGGATCGTTTTGCGATTATATAGTGGATTAACCGACCTGGCTTAGTGTATAACGTTGGGTGATTTATCCGTTGTGTTTAATCGTTTTGTTTTGTGCAGATCAGTATGGCAGATCAGGGCGAGGGTTCGGGCGCGGGTAAGCCGCCCAGTGACGAGTATATCCGCAAATCGGAGCTGCTACAGGTTCTTACTGAGTTTTACCGACAGCAAAAAGAGCAAGAAAGGGCGCAGGGTCAGAATGTGGGGCCAGTGGTTCGATATATCGAGACTGAGTCTAGGGGTGGTGCTTCTTCGTCTTCTCAGAGGGGTGGGTCTTTCAAGGATTTCATGACAGGGGCCCCACCGCAGTTTCGGGGTCACGGTGAGCCGGGGGCGGCCATCGCGTGGGAGCGAGAGATCGAGGCCGCATTCCGAGTGGCCCATGTTGATCCTAGAGATATGGTTGGGTACGCGGCTTATCAGTTACGGGGCGGGGCTTCGCAATGGTGGAAATCGATCGAGTGTTCGATGACCGAGTCCGCCGCCTATGATATGACCTGGGAGCAGTTTAGAGCTATGTTCGAGCTTCAGTACATTCCTCAGGATGAGAGACGGGAAATGGAGCGCCGATTCTTGCATCTACAGTAGGGTAATATGACAGTGCAGCAGTACGTCGACCGTTTTAATGAGTATTCACAGTTCGCGTCTAAGCATGTCGACACCGAGAGCTGTAAGGCGGACGCTTTTATTGATGGGCTTCGATCTGATATTCGTGAGTTTGTGGGGCTGCATGATACCCTGACGTTTGCTAGAGCTTTAGAGATGGCCCGCATGAGGGAGCGGGAGATTCTTAAGCAGAGGGAGCAGCCCTCTTCTCAGAGACAGCGTATCGGGACGTCCGACCAGCCGGGTAGTGTATGGAGGTCCTCCGGGGACGCTCCCAGTGATCAGCGTCCGGATCAGTGGCAGTTTTCAGGCCAGGGTTCGGGGCAGACTTCAGGGCAGAGTTCGGGACAGCGACGCGATAGGGATCGGGGCCGAGACCGCCGGTCGAGGCGTCAGGGCCAGAGTCAGGGGTCAGGGGCGCAGAGCCAGAGCATTGTGGGACATGCATCCCAGGCATCCGGTAGCAGGGTTGAGAGTTCATATGGGGATCGGGAGTGCCCGAAATGCCATCGTCGCCATTCGGGGCAGTGTTCTTCAGATTTACCGCGATGTTATAGATGCGGTCAGCGGGGTCATGCCGTGTCAGTGTGTACTGTTCCCGAGCCGCTGTGTTTCAGATGTGGGAGGACGGGACATCGTGTCAGGGACTGTCCGGAACCGGGACCGGCAGTACAGGGAGCCAGTTCGAGTGGGGCCAGGGCTGAGCCGTCGTCATCTAGCCGCCGTGATTCTGTTCCGAGGGGTCGAGGACGTGTATTTCAGACGACTGCAGAGGAGGCACGGGATGCCACATATGTTGTTTCGGGTACGTACATTCTTAACAGACTTGGAGCTCGTGTGTTATTTGATTCCGGGGCAGATCGCTCCTATGTGTCTGTTATATTTTGTGCATATTTTAGTGTGTCTCCTTCTCCTTTTTCTGTTCCTTTGGTTGTCGAGAGGGTCGATGGGAGTTCGATGTTAGTGAGTCAGGTTTATCGGGACTGTGTGTTAGAGATAGATTCTCATCAGTTTGCGACTGATTTGCTGCTGATTGAGATCAGTAGGTTTGATGTGATTGTGGGTATGGACTGGTTGACTGCCAGGCAGGCTGATATTCTGTGTGCTAAGAAGATCATCCGTATACCTATTTCTGACAGTGAGAGTGTTATTGTGTATGGGGAGCGTCGTAAGGGAGATATCGAGATTGTGTCTTTGGCCAGGGCTCAGCGATATGTGTCTAAGGGGTGCAAGACCTTCCTAGCTTATGTGGTTGACGCGAGGAAGGAAAAGAAGACATTAGAGGATATTCCAGTGATCCGTGAGTTTCCTGAGGTATTCCCAGAGGAGTTGCCTGGGTTACCGCCAGATCGCCAAGTGGAGTTTCGCATAGATCTTATTCCCGGGGCGGTGCCGATTGCTAAGACGCCTTATAGGCTGGCACCGACAGAAATGCGAGAGTTGATATCTCAGCTACAGGAGCTTCTAGATCGTGGATTTATCCGTCCTAGTTCATCGTCGTGGGGTGCGCCGGTGTTATTTGTGAGAAAGAAGGACGACAGCATGCGGATGTGTATTGATTACAGGGAATTGAACAAAGTGACAGTGAAGAGCCGTTATCCGCTTCCACGCATCGATGATCTGTTTGATCAGCTCCAGGGATCGAGTTTCTTCTCCAAGATTGACTTGCGATCTGAATACCATAAGTTGAGGGTCAGGGATGAGGATGTGCCAAAGACAGCGTTTCGGACTCGTTATGGGCACTACGAGTTCCTAGTGATGCCGTTCGGTTTGACTAACGCACCCGCCGCTTTCATGGATTTGATGAACCGGGTGTGTAGAGCTATATTGGATAGATTCGTGATTGTGTTTATCGATGATATCCTAATATATTCGCGGAGTGCCGAAGACCACGAGCATCACCTCCGAGAGGTTTTGACCGTGCTGCGCAGGGAGAAACTGTACGCGAAGTTCTCCAAGTGCGAATTTTGGTTTCGGGAAGTGCAGTTTTGGGTCATGTGATTAGTGCCGATGGTATAAAAGTAGATCCGGCCAAGATTGAGGCAGCGATGAGTTAGGAGCCTCCGAGATCAGTGCCTGAGATTCGTAGTTTTCTGGGTCTCGCCGGGTATTATAGGCGCTTCATCCAGGACTTTTCGAGGATTGCCTTGTCGTTGACGAGGTTGACACGGCAGTCCGTTCCGTTCGAGTGGTCCGAGGATCAGGAGCGTGCATTTCGAGAGTTGAAGACCAGGTTGTGTCAGGCTCCAGTGTTGGCATTGCCGGAAGGTACCGATGATTTTCTGGTTTATTGTGATGCTTCAGGGTCAGGGTTAGGCTGTGTTCTGATGCAGCGGGGAAAAGTGATCGCCTATGCTTCGCGCCAGTTGAAGACCTATGAGGAAAACCATACCGTGCATGATTTAGAGTTAGACGCCATTGTGTTTGCGTTGAAAATTTGGCGCCATTATCTGTACGGGTCTCGGTTTATTGTGTATACCGATCATAAGAGTCTTCAGTACCTGTTCAATCAGAAGGATCTGAATATGCGACAGTGCCGTAGCCTTGAGTTGCTTAAGGACTACGATTGCGAGATTCAGTACCACCCGGGCCGGGCTAATGTAGTAGCTGACGCGCTGAGCCGTAGGGCATGCGGCCAGACTGTGATATCCAGGGCCTCGAGGCTTGAGATTACCTCGACATTGACTGATAGTCTGAGATTAGCGCAGCAGGAGGGCCTGCGGGGTGATAATGTAAAAAGGGAACGTCTGACCGGGCAGCTTGGGTCGTTGACCAGGGATGATCGTGGGTTGTTTGTGTACCATGATAGGGTCTGGGTCCCGAGGGTTGGGAATCTGCGGCAGTTGATTCTTGACGAGTCGCATCGGTCGAGACTATCTGTGCATCCGGGAAGTACCAAAATGTATCGTGATCTCCGTGATTTCTACTGGTGGCCGAGAATGAAAAGGGATGTGGGCTGGTATGTTGAGCAGTGTATGACGTGTCTGAGGGTCAAAGCCGAGCATCAGAAGCCGCACGGGCATCTACAGGCGTTAGAGATCCCCGAGTGGAAGTGGTACCGTATTACGATGGATTTCATTGTGAGACTTCCACGCACAGTCCGCAGAAACGATATGATTTTGGTCATAGTGGATCGACTAACGAAGAGTGCACACTTCTTAGCCGTTCGGGGTACTATCACCATGGATCAGTTAGCGAGACTCTACATTAATGAGGTGGTATCGCGGCATGGGATTCCGATGTCGATCACTTCAGACAGAGACACGCGTTTTACATCTCGATTCTGGCAGAGTTTCCAGCGGGAATTGGGCACTAGGGTTCAGCTGAGTACGGCGTACAGACCGCAGACTGACGGGCAGACCGAGCGCACCAATCAGACCCTCGAGGATATGTTGCGGGCGTGTGCTATCAACTTTAGTGGTAATTGGGACGTGCATCTGCCATTGGTCGAGTTCGCCTACAATAATAGCTATCACGCCACGATTAAGATGGCTCCATTTGAGGCACTATATGGGCGCAAGTGCCTGACCCCAGTGTGTTGGGGCGAGGTCGGTGAGCGACCTATCAGTGGGCCGGAGCTACTCCAAGAGACCAGCGATAAGGTGGCCGTGATTCGGGAGCGTACGAGAGTCGCCCAGAGCCGTCAGAAAAGTTATGCAGATCGCCGTTTGAAAGAGTTGGAATTCAGTGTTGGGGATCGGGTCATGCTTAAAGTGTCGTCGTGGAAAGGGGTTATCCGGTTCAGACATCGTGGAAAGCTGAGTCTGCGTTATATCGGGCCGTTCGAGATTGTGGAGAGAGTCCGAGATCAGGCCTATCGACTGCGATTGCCTTCAGAGTTGGCCGGTGTGCACGATACCTTTCACGTGAGTCATCTCCGGAAATGTCTGGCTACAGATGATCAGTATGTGCCCCTATCTGAGATTACAGTCGATGATCAGCTGCGGTAAGTGGAGCAGCCCGAGGGCGTTACTGATAAAAAGATCAAAAAGCTGAGGTATAAAGAGATTGCTTTGGTGCTCGTTCAGTGGATGAGATCGAGATATCCTCACGTGTTCCAGAGCTCGAGTTAGATTCCGGGACAGGTGCTCTTTAAGAGGGGAGGATTTGTAACATCCGTCATTTCGACCTGGTAGGTGGAATTAATTTAGTGGATGATTATTTAATTAATATTGGGTTGATCCAATTATATCCCGTTTCGTGGATTGATACGTGCCGGGATTGGGCTTGCGTGTCATCGGGTTATAATTTTAACGAACGGATTATGTTTTTGGGATCACGGGATTAAATGGGTCAAATGGGTATTAATAGTGAAAATGTGATACCGGGTTCGGGTTATTGGGTTCGGGACCGGCTAAATTAGAAGTGTATATACTGTGCCTACCTTCATTCTTCCGTATCCATTCCAAAAATCCCTAAAAAGTGTTTGTGTGTGTGTGTGTTGTGTGAAAATCTCCAGCGGAACCAAGCCTTCAAATTCAGAATTGAGTGCTGAAAACTTGGGATTGATCTTCATCTTCTCCTCTTGTGTTCTTGAAGGTCATTGAGGTAAGAAACTTTGGTTTCAAGGGCTTAGTTTATGTTGTATATTGAGAATTGATGGGAAATCTTTGTATAGTTGTTATGTGATGAGACGTACTGCATATATGTGCTTAATTGGGCTGAGAATCGTGTGTAGAGGAGGTTTAACCTCCTGGGCAGAGCTGAAAATCGCTGTGCAGGTATGGGGGTTTCGCGGGGTCGCGGCGCGACCAAGAGCCTGCAAGGAAATTCCGAATTTAGTATCTTGAAGGGGGTTTGGGCCGGTTCAGTATCTGGTTCCTTCGGGATTGCTCGGGTTAGGATTTGTTTGGGTTCGGGGTCTCATTGGGATTGCTTTGAGTCGGGTTTTGGGTCGGGTCCGGCTATCGGTTGAGTTTCGGTTCCGTAGGGTCGGTCAGGTCCAAGTCGGTTTCGTGTTATCATGAGATTGTTGTATGTATGACGATTGGATTATGATTGACCTGATTCTGTGTGTTACAGGGACGAGTGGACAGCGGGTCGGATTTGATCAGGGTGTTCAGACTTCGGGAAACCAGTCAGGTGAGTACTCGAGTCGTTTTCTAAATGCGCGCCATCTTTTACGTTTTAGCCGTGTAGCTATACTTATGCGTGTTATATATATGAGACAGGGACGTGAACCTCAGGTACACTCTATTCCTTATACGTGTTATGTATGAGATGTGAGATCGATTCTCGGGGTCCGTGATGTGTTCAATACGAACAGTGAGTCGCAATAGGGATCGCGCGGGTTGACTGTCCCTAACAGTCCTTGGGGCGTATATATACGGCAGGGCCTGTAGCCGGGTCGCTCCTGTGCTACAAGGTTAATGTCGCTCACTGCTGTGTGCAGTGTGTCGGCCGGGGAAGGGTCCCCACAGGGCCAGTGTATTATTCCGATCTCATACTTGTGCTTTATACTTGAGATGCATGTTGGGCAATCGGGACAGGGACAGGGATTGTGTGCTACGTGCTATGTGTTATGTGCATTGTCAACCCTCGTGTGCTCACGGGTTTTATAGCTCATGTATTCAAGTCTAACATGTTCAGGGAATCAGAAGGGATCACAGCCTCAGAGATAAGTTCGGGACGGGCTTTAAGACTTGTTGTTTGTTTATGTAATGTGTAATATTGTATGGGATAGTTATTTTGGGAATGGTGTATCTGATAGTCAGGGTTAATATGTTAGTTTAATCTGGGATTGCGAATGTACTGTATTGAGTTTAACCTTATGTATGAAGCTTAAAGTTTTAAATTAGTCGTAATCTGCATTATCCTATGACACGTGTGTTATAGATCCATTGCGTTATTGTCACTTACGATATTATGTTGACGTGGCATTTCCGGGATTGGGAGGGGTGTTACATAATGTTATCCATTTACTTATCAAATAAATAAATAATGCAAATATTGTTGTAATAAGTATCCAAAAAATAACACAAATGTAGGAGTTATTTACCAAGGTATTGCATTTCTATATTTTATTTCCCAAATTATTGTATCTTGAAAATTATATACCCAATAATTGTATTTTTTTCGAAAAACCTCTCCTTCTCTTTCTCTTTCCATCTTTATTTTTAGTTTTCAACTTTTAATCTTTTATGTTAGAAAAGAGTTAAATACACAAACAATTCTTATAATTTATATAAAATTTTGATGTTTATCCCTAAAGAATATTCAACTACATGAATAATTTCGTAAATATACTTTTGTCTTTCTTTTAGTTCTTAAAATGTTTTCAGTTACTTAACTTTATAAAAATGTTTATTTAATCGTTTTTAACTATAATATCCCGTACATTGCTTAGTACTTACCATTTGAAAAATGTATACATCAAAATATTCTAACGATGATACTATTGAATTATCACATTGATATATAATTATATATAAAAAATAAAGTCAAATGTTGGATCTAGTGGGTTGTGTCCTGTCTCTTGTTTTTTGTAAAATTGTACTCTATTATATAATTTAACTATCATCTAACATTTATTAATTACACATTTATACAAGTGGCATCTGTTGCACTAATTGATATCAAACATATTACATGTAGAACGTATATAAACAAATTCTATGAAATGAAGACTTTTTTTTATTAGAAAATGCAACTTCATTCTATTACAGAAACCTTTCATATTTAAAACGTTGATGAAATGAAATTATTTTAGGGACTAATAGTAAGATAAAATTCTATTTTACAACTATTCATGTAAAAATTAATTTAGAACGAAGGACAAAATTTTATATAAAGAACTATAGGGATCTTTTTGTACTTTACTCTTAAAATATGGAAGTTGAAAAAGGAAAATAATGATGGAGAGAGAGGAAAATAAGGTCTTTTTTAAATATCATAATATGGTAAATAAATTACTAAGTACAATGATTTGAAAAAATAAAATTTATTATGACTAAGTTTTTGCAAAAAAATCCAAATGTAGCATAATGTGTTTATTCAAAATAAATTAAGTTTCACGTTATCTTATTACACTTAAATTGTCGCCCTATTATACCCCTAAAAATCCGGCTATGCATGAAAATATGAAATATCAAAATACTCTTCATTTTTTAACATCTATAAAAAAACATATCCGTTATCTCTTTTATACGCATACAGTGCATTTGATTTCTCTCTAACAGAATTTGAACAAAAAAATAAAGGGAAAATGACATCAAATAGCTCTGAACTTTTGACTTTGTACACATTTATGTAGTGAACTTTTTTTTGTGTACATTTGGTAGTCAAAGTTTCAAAATTGTTCCAATTTGTTAGTTGGCGTACCTTTTAACCGGTTACTTCCGGTTTCGATGACCACGTTGACAATTTTTTAATGACGTGGTTACCCGTTTTTATATTATACCCGGTTTTATTTATGTGACAACCCGTTTTTTAAAATCACCCGGGTTTATAACCGGGTTTTTTTAAAAAACGACGTTATAAACCTGAGTGATTTCTTAATTTCTTAGCTCGTTATAAACCCGGGTGATTTTAAAAAACGGGTTGCCACGTAGATAAAACCGGGTATAATATAAAAACGGGTAGCCATGTCATTAAAAAATTGTCCATGTAGGCATCGAAACCGGAAGCAACCGGTTAAAAGGTACGCCAACTACCAAATTGGAACAATTTTGAAACTTTGACTACCAAATGTGCACAAAAAAAAGTTCACTACATAAATATGTACAAAGTTGAAAGTTCAGTGCTATTTGATGTCATTTTCCCAAAAATAAATTATGAACTTATTTGAATGTGTTTTGATTTTCATAAATTTAGTTTCTTTAAACTAATGATTAGTTAAAGATAAAGAAAACTATAATTTGATATGTTGTTATTATTAGTAAAAAAAATAAAAGGTGTTGCTTTTATCGGTGAAAAGCTAAACGTTGTTGCTATTATCGGTATAAAGACAAAAGTTGTTGCTATTAATAGATGGTAATTTGCTATAACAGGTTTGCAGGTCAAAAGTTGTTATAATCGGTAAAAAAATATAAAAGTTGTTGCTATTAATGATAAAAAAAATAAATAATATGGCTATAAACGGTAAAAGTACAAAAAGTTGTTATTTCTGACATATAACATTTAATATAATATATACCCATATTTAATAATTTAATTATTTTTAAAACTCATAAATAATAGTACTTAGTAATTAATAGGGAAATTTGCGCAAAAAACCCTAAAGTTGGATCATTTTTGTGATTAAAACCCCTAACCATTTTTTATTGCACAAAAAACCTCTAACCGGTAAAATCTTTAGAAATTTGGACGTTACTGGTTATAATAGGTTGCTATGCTTACATGGCACACACATCGCGTCCACATTGCAAACCTAACCTACATGGCACCTACGTGGCACTACATTTATAGTTCTTAAACTGAAATTTTGCATAAAAAACCCCGAAGTTGCACTAGTACAAAAATGGGCTTTGGTCACACATGCTCGAAATCAAATTGTCACATATTAGAATATTTGTGTGACTAATGATAAAAAACTAAAATTCACGTCATTATTTTATTCACGTCTGAACTCCAATCGTGTGACCAATCTAAAATGTATTGCCACACATTCGAACATTTATGTGACCAAAGGTATCTGGTGTTTTTTTGCTGAATAAGTTCGAAGCATTAGTCACGTTACGCACATAAAATGTGAGAAAACTGCGTCACACAGTTGAACAGTGTGACCAAATGCCAATATATGGTCACATGAAGTAATTTGTTATGTGACTAAATGATGAACTTGAGTTTGTCACACACGATTTTAGTATAGCCAAAAGCACATACTATATGGTCACATAAGTTATTATGTGTGGCTAAAGTGTAGTGTGTGTTAGAATGTAAAAATCTAATATGTGTTAGTCACATTGAGTGTCATTTTGTGTGACTAAATCATATGCCACTATATGGTCACTTGAATAATTTTTGGGTGAGCAAATCATATTCCAGTATATGGTCACATGAAGTAATTGTATGTGTGACTAAATCATATTACAGTATATGGTCACATGAAGTAATTTGTTATGTGACTAAATGAAGAACTCGAGTTTGTCACACTTGTTGCCGATCATTTATCAAGGCTTCAATTAATCCCAACAAACTCAACTGATCAAATTAGGGACTCCTTCCCTGATGAACAATTATTATCTGTATCTAAAATTCCATGGTTTGCGAATCTAGTTAACTATTTCGTAACAGGAAGATTGCCAGAGCACTGGAACTCACAACAGAGAAAACATTTCTATGCTCAAGCAAGGCAATACATTTGGGATTAGCCTGATCTATTTAAAATAGGAGCAAATCAAATTATAAGAAGATGTGTCCCTAACTCGGAACACGAAGATATTCTTAAACACTGTCATGCATATGCATGCGGTGGCCATTTCAGCGCAAAGAAAACTGGCCACGAGATATTACAGTGTGGGTTTTTCTGGCCCACGATATTTAAGGATGCCTACGAGTTTGTTAAAGGGTGCACAAGATGCCAGCAAACTGGTGGCATAACGAAAAGAGATGAAATGCCTATGACCCCGATATTAATCGTCGAAATATTTGATGTGTGGGGCATTGATTTTATGAGTACATCTTAGTGGCAGTAGATTATGTTTCCAAATGGGTGGAAGCAGAAGCTATACGCACTAATGATAACTGGGTTGTGTGCAAATTTGTTAAAAGAAACATTTTAGCACGACACAGTATTCCAAGGGCTATCATCAGTGACGGAGGGTCACATTTTAATAATCAACATTTTTCTAAACTCCTTAAACAGTATGGAGTTAACCACAGAATAGCAACACCTTGAAAAAACTGTCAGACTAGATCGTAAAGATTGGTCACAAAAGTTAGAGGATGCTTTATGGGCATACAGAATCGCATTTAAAACACCAATCGTTATGTCCCCATATAGACATGTGTATGGTAAGATTTGCCATCTCCCAGTGGAATTAGAACATCGAGCTCTATGGGCAATCAAAAACACTAATTTTAATTTACATGATGCCGGTGTTGATAGGAAATTCCAATTAAATGAACTGGAAGAAATTCATAGAGAAGCCTACGAAAGCGCTAGAATTTATAAAGAGAAAACTAAGGTTTTCCACGATAGAATGATTAAAAATAAAAATATTTACCAAAGGAAATAAAGTTTGGCTATTTAACGCAAGACTTAGATTATTTCCTATTATAACGAATACTTACACACACGGTGCGGTAGAAATACAGTACCTGAAGGGTGGTGACCCATTTAAAGTAAACGGACATGGACTTAAATTATATGTTCAATGGGCCACCAACGATATGTTAGTATCTGAACTCATCAGACTACTACAAGATCCTAAGGTTAATTAATTAGTTTAGGAGCAGTACGTCTGACTGAAGACGTAAAACTTAGCGCTTTCTGGGAGGCAACCCAGAGTATTTTGATTATTTGAATTTAATTGTTTTTAAGTGTGTTTATTTGCTTATTTGTGTTACTTGTGTGTACCCAATTAAGTTGGGGAGGATTCATCCTCCTGAACTTGGTTGTGTTTAGAAATTAGGATTTAAATTAATTAATAAGACACCGCATCAGAAAATAAAATTTTTAAGCACGTCGCAGAATTATTTTAACCCGATAATAAGAGCGTAAGTTGGGGAGAATACCCGTAAAAATTAAAAAAAATTAAAGAATTAGGGTTCCAAGACCAGTGCACGGCCCAGATCGCGAATCCAGAGGCCCAGGCGCAGGGGGGCGCAGGCCTGCGCCTGCCCTGCGGCCCGACTCGCTCAAAATCTTATAAAAATGGTAGTGATCATCCCCATAATTCCAAAACCCTAATTCCAGTTCCAGAAGACGGCGATTACGATTTTCTAAGCCTAAAAACATCAAAAAAGCGTCTTTTCTACGTCAATTCTTCGATCCGATGCTTGTTTATCTCAAAGGTTAGCAAAATATACGCCTTATAACACTCATAACTTCATTCTATAGTAGTTTTGTATAGATTTATCATGCATGCATGTGTTGAATTTTTGGGAGTTACATGATTTTTATATAAAAAGGGTTATTAATAATTTTCAAATACTCATTTAATTAATATAAATTTATTTTTGCAAAACTTTTGTAAAAATTATACATTTTTCCGTATTTATTATTTTTTACCGTAAAAGGTTACATTTTTATTGATTATTTAAAGTTCATGCATTTAATAGGGTTAGATTGGGCTCACATTATTGGTGAGACTTAGGATTAGTTTAATTATTATTGAAAAAGGCTGTTTAAAATTATCATGCATCATTTACGTAAAAACCCCACTTTTTTAATTCTTTTTTTTTGCATTATTTTTAGATGTTAACACAGTTCCATGCAAACGGTAACCGTTCTGGAATTTCCCAAAAAACCCAGAATGAGAACCCACGACCCTAGGGATGTTCGTTTCGAAAAACCACTCAATTTGGAGTTCTCTGAAATTCCACCAAACACTAACAATGGTAAACCCCCTAGGTTTCTCATAGAGCGTACCCTAAAAGAGTCTGACTTTGGTAAGTTTGAAATATTAGAGTGCTTTGAGAGTCTAGGAAGGGCTAAAGTCATAGAATGGGAACTTCCGTATATTCATACTAGTTTAATCCAATAGTGGTTCGCCACAATGCGTAGGATTGAGAGGTCTGAGGAACATGATTTAGAACAAGTGGGAAGGGTAGGAAACAAAGAGGTGTCAATCTCTAGAGAAAAATTATATGAAGAATTATTAATTGACACCGAAACACCTCGTTCTATGGAGTTCTGGACATTGTCTAATACCCAAGGGGATAGAATGCGTACAATTATCAAATGAACTAATCAATGGGATCAAATGATAGCAACCGTTTTTGGTATTTCGATTAGAACTGCGCGAACCTATACTGCCTTCAATAAAGGTGATTTATGCCCATTAGCCAAAGTTATGTGGAAGTTTGTTATCTTTAACATACTTCCGCGTCATCAAGACACCACATATGTGAAACCACAAGAGATTCTGGTAGTGCACACATTATTGACTGGACATCCGACAATATCCTTAGGGTACATTATTATGCAAAATTTGTGGGAATGCCATGTCTTAGGCCAAGGGATAAGTTACCATCATTGTAGAATGTTAACTGAATTATTCGTGATAGAAAAGGCTGTGTCTGAGGATTTGCCCATGCAGATTCTTAACCCACATACCGCATGGTTTACAAGGTTTACGATGGTAGGGCTAGTTTTTGAACGTACCGAGAGAGGTTTCCAAATTCGTTGTCCAAAGTATGCTAAAGTGACCCAAATCCCTTTCAAAGCCCAAGAACATGTACCTGAAAGACAGAATAATAAAGGAAAAGCCCGAATGGAAGTTGATGAAGATGATCAGAGGCCATGGAAAAGGGTCAAGACCGTTGATCTCGTTTGGGATCAAGTGCACAAGTTGAAAGAGACAGTTGGAGATTTAGTAAACGCGAACAACATCTTGAATAAGGAGATCCAAATGCTTCAGGAATATCAAAAGAAGAATGATCAACTGTTTAACACGCACTCAGATTGGCTCACAAATCTTCAGATCACTATCGGAGAGTTGGAATAGATTGTCACACCTCAGGCCGAATGATAATTTTATAATTATTTGATATTTATTTTAATTACGCGTGCTAAAACATTAAGTATGTTTTGAATTATTTCTGATGTTGTGGTTTATTTTGTTTGGTTTGATTATTTATGTTTATTTGGATTGTAATAGTACTTTATTTTTATTTTTATTTTTTAATTTTAAAGTGTGATGTTTATTTTAAGTTGAAATTATAAAAGTTGAATTTTGTTTGTTTATCATTTGTTTGTTTAATTTTAATTATTATGGATAAGGAATATGTACCGATCTATCTTTCTATAATCTTAACCGATGAATTAATTTTGATGTGACGAGAACGTCACAAAGGTCTAAGTCGGGGAGGGTAGGTTATAACGATAAAATTAATTAATTTAGCCCTCACAAAAATTTCTAGACTACATTCCATATCAAAAATTAGAAAGATTTACAGCCCTGCGTACCAAAACAGTAAAAAAATGAAATTTTAACAGAGTTGGGTGCCGGGGGGGGGGGGGGGGGGGGCGCAGGCCTGCGCTGGCCCTGCGTCCCATCGATCTAAAATACAGATTTGAGCCCCATTTGACCATTTTCACAACCCTAGAACAATAGGCTATGCTAGGGTGTGCGGCTCTCTTCCAAAAACCCTACTTTTGTGTTCAAAATTTGCAAATTTAAGCTTCAAAACACCTACATTTTCACAAATATCAAAGATCTAGGTTAGAAATTACCTCTTTGTGGGTAGTTTCATCCATTTTGGATTTTTGGGTAGAGAAAGTGGTGAAGAAAAAAGCTAGATTTGTACCAAGTTAATCTTCCAATCACCAAGGTTAGTGCTTTTTATTGAGTTATTGCAACTTATTTCATACTTTTTAAGCAAAAATGAAAGCTTGAGCTTCATGGTCATCCATGGAGTTTTCATGGTGATTTTGACTTTTCAAAGTCAAAGTATGTGAAATTGCATGAATTTGATGATAACCTTGATGTATGTTTTATGAATATGTGTTTATGTGTTAAGTTTATTAATTTGCCATGATTAATTTTTAGAAATTAATTTGAATTTGAAAAGTTGGTTGCCTAAATGTGCATATATTGTTAAAATCATAAAACTTGGGTGATTAGCTTAAAAATTAATTTTATGTGCTAAATGATTTTTATTAAAACATGATAAATGTTTAGTGCTTAAAATAATGGCAAATTATAGACTATATATATAGGAAGCAAAATGTGAGCGTAAAAGAGTGTGTGTGTGTGTGTATATATATATATATATATATATATATATATATATATATATATATATATATATATATATATATATATATATATGTATATATATATATATATCTATGTATATATATATATATATATATATATATATATGTATATATATATATATATATATATATATATATATATATATATATATATATATATATATATATATATATATATATATATATATATATATAGTTGCATCTTTTAAGTAAGCGTAATTGTGCAATTTACAATTATAGGTTACATTATTTAATTTATCTCATACATATCGTGGTTGGTTGACACAAATTGTAGATGTCGAGAAGAACGAGACAGCGAACTCAAAATGTTCATGTCTCGATAGATTGGTTTCCAAACCTCCTATTATCCCAACACCCCGAACACATTAGAACACACTTGTTTTTGTATAAGAAATATTCAAGTAAAGTGTTAACTGAAAAGAGAGTTAAGGGGAGTGATTTTGAGGACTACGGGATCCCATACCCTTTTGATTATTTGGGGTGGGAAAGTGTGTTAGATATGGGCGGCAACGATATTTATCAGGCCGATGTAGTCGAGTGGATGTCTACCCTATGGAGGGAGACAGGTCGTTCACCGAACGACTTTAGGTTGACAGGTACCGTCCATGGTAGGGACGTGGCGATGGATGCACAAATCCTTCACCAATTATTTAATTTAGATATTGGGGTAGGCTACGAAGGGTCTACCCAGCAGGGGTACGAGTATAGGAGTAAGGCCCAATTTGCCTTCACTGATATGACTTGGTCAGGGGAGTGGACAGAGCATGCTAATTGAGTTTTTATAACATCCATTTTGGAGTCCGAGTCCTCCACTTCCTACAACCGAAAGGCTTTATCTCCGAGGTGTAAGGTGCTTCACAAGATCCTTGTGAACAACATCTTACCTCGCAATAGTGACCTAACCAAAGTCTGGCATAGGGATATCACAGTCCTTCACGCCATTCTTAAGGGTAGGCCTAGACTGTCCTTTGCATGGACAATTTTGAATGATTTATGGGCTATGTACGAAACGAGAGTGATGACGATCATCCCCCATGCTTGGTTGATCTCCAAGTTCCTTGAGAGGACGGGCTCACTTTCGCCCGATTCCCTGCTATCCCCCATTTCGGCGACGTTCATTACGTCGCCATGCTCTCTACCTTGATTTTAAGGGAAGTTGACTAAGGGTTCGAGATATTCGACAAAGATACAAATGAGTCGTATATCGAGGACTATACTGAGGATGAGAGGAGTGAGAGAGAGGAGAAGGTCGCCAATGAGGCGGGAGTTCGGCATTCTGAGCCGAACCTAGGTGCGTCTACCTCGCGCAGTCGAGGTAGTGACAGTTTTCATTTTGACCGCATGATGAGGCGGATAAAGGATATAGCCGTGGGTCAGGGTGAGTTCCGAGAGGATGTGACCCAGAGGCTAGATGAGATGAATGGGCGTATGACCCATATTTATAAGAGGGTCGATTACTTAGCGGGTCGGGTAGATTAGTTACAGGATGGACAGAGAGCCCTGACATCACAAGGACTCCGTAGCCGGTATGCCATATCAGTTTTATGAGGATTACATGATGCCCGACTACCAAGCCTATAACTCTGCTGTAGATACTTATCAGCGCTATCGGGCGCATGGCAGGCAGGACCTCCCAGACCCAATGCCTCCTCACTTGGATCCGCCGACTGCACAGTTCACCCAAGGCTAGAACCCGTATACCGATTTCTTCAGCAGCGTCTTCGGTCCTCCTCCGCCGCCTCCTCCATTTGAATGATCGGGTACTATCCTTCCTTATAATTTACTTTTCTATGTTTTATTTTATGTTTTATTTTAGTTTGTTATGCATTTAATTTCTTTATCGTAATTTCATTTATTTTTAGTTCTTAGCCGAGTCCTACTTAGAGTTTATAATGTTTATATAGTCTGTCATGTCTTCCCCATTTGATTCTTGTTTTCCGATCAGGCCGTGGAACATGATGATACTTATAAAATACATGTGGGAGTGAATTTGCTAGTGGTGAAAGGATATTTTATAATTAAGAAAAGAGTCGTAGTGATAATTAAAACTTTTGCCATGTAAAATGAATTCAAGTATGTTAAAATTTATTTGGGCTTAAATATAAGTAATGTGTCAAAAGATTTTTGAAACTCATGCAATAAGGGGGAGAACTTAATCATGTTTTAAGCCTCAAAAGTAAGTTAATTGTAGCTTAGATGGTTCGAGAAACTAAGTCCGTAGGGGTACCACTCATGCCTAATCCCCTAAAACCATTTGGTTTGGGAGCGGTTGACCAAAATCTCGTTACATGGACCATCTAGCTAACGTAGTGAAAAGAATATAGATAGAAGCATGGTATTAAAAAGAAAAGAAAATTTGTCGTGAACATGCAAAGAGGAAAAAGATGGTCGGAAGACCAACATGTTTTAAGTATCGTAACCTTGAGCTAAAAGGGTATTTTCAAAAGTGAGATACATTACATAAATTCTAAGAGAAGTATATTTTAGCTGAAAACATCTTCAATTTATATGTTAAGAATTTTAATGCATTAGTACGAAGGCTAACTTGACATAAAATTCCTAGACTCACTGCCAGTACATGCTCGTTACTTAGTTAGTTCTGATTCCAAAAGCTTGTTCGGGGACGACCAAGAGTTAAGTTGGGGAGATTTGATAAGTCTATAATTTATATGGTTTCTGAGTCATATTATGATCATTTAAGCACTGATACTTTGTAAAATCCATATTAGTACTCCAAGTTTGTATTTCAGGCCAAGATGATAAACAGAAGCAATCCGAGAGAATTCAGAGCATACCGAGCTGAGGGGGGGCGCAGACCTATGCCACCCTGTGCTCCATATAGCGTCCAAACTGTCCGAATACGTTCCAGCACACGCCAGCTAAACCCTAGCCGCATTCGGGCGCGGGGGGGGGGGGGGGGGGGGGGGGGCGTTGGCCTGCGCTAGTGCAGCGCAACAACGCGTATTACAGCCTGTTGAACCCGAATCTTGACCTCCCTATAAATACAAGTCAAGGGGCAGCTTTGGAGAGAGTCCCGACGTGTGTGGAAGTGTGTCGAAGCCCTACTGGAGTGGATCTACAATACGAGAACGAAGACAGTGGTTCGCAAGCTACCCAATGACTCAGATCTGTGATTGTGATGAGCATACGATGAGCGACTAATCCCATTAGCCGTTTGCAGAGGTTCTATGGCTAAGTTTACTCTTCTTTAATTTCTTATGTTTTGATGTATTCGTATTAAGCGCGATCTATTATGTGTATGCAAATGATAAACATTTGGCTATGATTATGATTATGTGTTGCGAATGGTAAAAGCAAGATAGTTTATCGTGGTGTTATTATTTGTGCCGAGTCCATTAGTTTAGGGATTAAGACGAGTATTAATGTTGCATACGCTACGCCGAGAGTTATTGGTTAAAACACGTTTGATTTATTTAGTCGCGCAATTGATTATGTCTATGTGATCATTGCATGAAATTATAGTGAGTAATACTTATGCCGTGGTGATTCCGTGAATGGTTATTCGTCTCTTGATTGTTTATCTTCTTCGTTAGTTACTTCGTCCCTAATTTTAGTTACAAAGCAATAGCAAATCATTACTCTAAACAAATCATTCAAATCCACAAATTCACAATTTAAATGCTTTCAATAAACTTATAAGGCTAATAACCTAATCCTAATTAAACCACACTCCCTGTATATTCGACCCTTACTTCTCTAGCTAAATATTGGATTTAAGGACTAAGTCTGCGGGTCACAAAGACGGCCCGTCAGTGACCACTTTTTTTGGTTTCTAGTAGTAAATTAGTGACCATTTTTATTTGCTCTCTGGTAGTTGATCAGTGACCACATATTTTGTTCTCTAATACTTTATAAGTGACTACTTTTTTTAGTCTCTTGTATTAACTCAGTGACTACTATTTTGGTCTCTAATGGATGTTAACGGAAAGAGTCAATTAACCCCAATCAGTGACCCATTTTTCGTCATTAAAGTTGGTCACTAATTAAATTTTAGTGATGACTTTTACTATTTAGTGACAACATTCAGTGAAAAATTTAGTCGTCACAACCATAGTGACCACTATATTTTGGTCACTATATAGTGACCAGTTTCATATTTGGCCACTATAAAAAATTAGTGACGGACCTTTAGTGACGAACAGTGACAACCCAAATTTTGGTCACTAAATACCATATGTGAGCATATTTTTCCACTATTAATGACCAAATTTTTTTCGTCACTAAGACGCTGTTTGCTTCACGGAATATTTTTCTAGAGGAATTGAATCCGTCAAAGGAATGGAATTCTGGAAAGAATGAAATATGTTTGAATCCAAAAACTGTCACTTGTTTGGTTGGTAGGAAAGGAATGGATTTCAAATTCCATTCCTAGTTGTTTTTTGTTTGGTTTATATATATGTCAAGGAAATTGAAAGTTAATTCTGATAAATGACTAAATTATCATTATTTTAATAAATTTATTTAACATTATAAAAAATTATGATGTCATTTATTTATAAAACACATTTAAAAGATAATCTTTTTTTTTTCACAATTTAGTAGATAACCGCTTATAATTTTTTATTTCTTCAAAGTTATTAGATGTCATTATAAAACACAAATTCGTAAAACAGACATTCAAAATAATGACCATAAGATCAATATCCTAATCATGTGATAAGAATATCATCCGATGTACCACAAAAAGTATATTGATATTCAAAACAACAAAATAAACATCAAGATCTACTATATGCAAAACAATCAAAGTATCTCGATCTCCCAAAACCAAAGTATTTAAAATGTGCTTCATGAAAATTCATTCACCCAAAACATATTTGACAGACATTTCACGTGCTTCTCCTTGATAACCCCAAAAGGATAAAACAACATCTGGTTCACGTGTTATTGTTAAACTTATTTTATTGTAATCAAGTCTAGGGTTCATTATGTAGTAATTTAGTATTTATGTTCTTATTTTGTAATGGCTTATTAGTTGAGTCCATGAGCTTGACCTTTTAGGGTTTTAGTGTTTAAATGGTCTCCTAGGGTATTGTGCGTGTAACTCATGGAAGAAAAAAGTGAAAGGGAGTGTAGCCGTCTTGCTTGGTAGAGAGAAAAATCTTTGTTCATCATTCTTCATCATTCAAGGTTTAATCTAATCATTTGGCTACATTTATATTTATTCATCTTGTTCGTTGTTATCATTTATGCTTGATTATATTGGGACCAACAAGTGGTATCAAAGCCAAAAGATTATTTTCGATTGGTTTAAGCAAACATTCAAAATCGATGGTACTGCTTATCGATTTGATGGTTTAATTTTTCGACTCCCAATTGCTAGTGTTTTGAACTATTTTTATTCCTCCGATATTATTATTATTTTTACTTTAACTTCTTCGCAATTTTTTTATTCATCTTGGACTTTGTGATTTTCGCAACCTCTGCCTTTAAATGTTCTTCTCAATTTTTTAACTCATTCGTCTCCTTTATATTTTTAAGACATACAAAATTTAATTTCTTTTGTTGGGTGGGTCGATTAATTGATAAATCTTGGAACTTTGCATTTCTTTTTAAGTCGAATATATTTTTTTTTTGGTTTTGTTCATTTTAGTGTTGTTCAAATGAATCTTAGAACTTCAAATTTTGTTTCAAATCTCTGATGTTTTTCTTAAGTTTTCAAATCTATGATGTTTTTTTTTAAAGTTTTCAAATCTCTGATGTTTTTTTTTTGTTTTCAAATCTCTGATATTTTTCTTGAGTTTTCAAAGCTCTGATGTTATTTTCACTTTTCAAATCTTTGATATTTTTTTATAAGTTTTAAATCTCTGATGTTTTTTTAAGTTTTTAAATCTCTGATGTTTTTCTTAAGTTTTCAAAACTCTGATGTTTTTTTAAGTTTTCAAATCTCTGATGTTTTTTATAAGTTTTCAAATCTCTGATGTTTTTCTTAAGTTTTCAAATCTCTGTTGTTTTCTTAAGTTTTGAAATCTCTGATGTTTTTTTTTTTTTAAATTTTAAGTCTGATTTTTGTTAAGTTAAAAGGTAGTAAATCTCGGATGTTAGATTATTTTTGAATCTCAGATGTTACAGTTAATCCCAAATTGTTGTGTGATTGCTACGAATCTCGGATCTTTCTTCCTTTCGGAATTTTTTTTTATTTTCAATAAATCTCGGATCTTTGTTTCTAACTTAGTAACACTACACTTAGTTTAATTATAAATCTCTTATCTTTGCACGTCTTTTACTCATTCCTAAACTAAGTGTCGGCCCAACATTGAATTTTTTTATTAAGTCCGACTTTGTCAAAAAAAAAAAATATTTTACCAAGTTTGATAATTTTTTCTCTATTTATTTTTGTTTTTTTTGTCCGAGTTTGTAAAAATTTATTACTTTAAGTAGGAGTTTGTTTTAATAGTTGATTTTTATTCTTTCTGAGTTTATTTTTGTTTTGAGTCGAGTTCCATCATCATTGAACTCGTTTCGTTCAAATATTCAAATCAATCCGTAATTTTCAAGATCCAATCAAGCATAAAGTGTCAAAGATGTCTTTCGTTGAGAAGCAAGCGACAGTTACAAATGAGGCGAATGTTGAGCAGTCAGAACTTAAAGTACATTCTTCTCTTGATATTCAATATTGCAATGAAGTTAATGAGTTGAATGCCAAATTGTGTGATCTTAATAACGAACTTCAAGCGGAAAAGGTTCAATCGAAATTTTTTCATAATAAATGGATGCATGAACATCATCTATTTATAGAACTTCTTAGGGAAAAAGCTAAGATTGATGATGCGAATACTAATCTCAAAAGTTGTTTAACCATGACAAATAAGACTAAGGATTCGTTGAAATTTGAGCTATCTTATCTTACAAAACGTTATGAGTTGTTGCACTTTGAGAATATTGATAGCAAGTGTTGGTACATCCGGTGTGACGACAACAGTCTAGTTTTGTTATTGATATCATGATTGTGTATGATGTTTAATTTGCATGGTAAGTTCTAGACTATCATATTAAGTTCTAGAATAAGTTCAAAGACAAGTTCAAAGGAACAAGTTCAAACATAAGTTCAAAGGTAAGTTCAAAGTAACTGGTTCGAAATTATGGAGGACAAGTTCGAAGGGCCTTGGGCTTGGTCGAACTTGTCCTGGGCAAGTTCAAACCAGGTGTTATAATTAAGGGTTAATTCATTTTAATTAATAACTTTTGCAGAACAGAGGTGATCTCGAACTTGCAAGGTGTTTGAGAGTTTGTTCGTGGAGAGAATCACGTGTCGGGGCGTTCCATTGTTCGTCTATCATCGTGTGTGTCTCCGGTTTTCGTGTTCGTGGTCTATCCGTCAAGCCGCTAACGAGGATTCCGCACTAGTTGGATGGTGTCGCGTCAGATAGGATCTGTAGGAAGGCGACCTTACAAGTGGTATCAGAGCCATTAGGGTGTTCGTGGTGTTCTTCGTGTTCACAAGCAACTTCTGTGGTTTCTTGGCGTTTTTAGACGGAAAAATCACTTTTTGGTTAGTTTTTCGAGTTTTACAAGCAAGATAAAGGTTACAAGTGTTCATTAGTTCATCCTTTTTTGGTCGAAATCAGTATTTTTTGACATAAAAATATTGGTTTAAACTGAAAACTTGAAAAAATCGAATTTTTGGCTGTTTTTCGAACTTGCGGCGCTCGAACATAGGGGGTATTAGGGTTTGTTCGAATTTGTCAGAAATTCGAATTTGTCAGAAAATACGCTCCTCTCGAATTTATTTTAGGGTTTCATTCGAATTTGACTGATATTCGAATTTGCTAGCATTCGAATTTGTTAGGAATCTCGAACTTGTCAGAATTTCGAATTTGTTGATTTCGAACTTAATTTATAATTTAGTTTCAAACGAATTTAATATTAATCAAATTCTAACTTACTTAAGTTCGAAAGGGTTGATTTAAATTAATGAAGTTCTAATTCAAAAAGTTTAGAAAGACTGACCAGTTTGCAAAAGTTTATCGAAATGGACCATGAAGTCGGTAAGGCATATTCACCACCCAAGCTGATGAGGTTGGAAGATTATTACTTGTGGAAGGATAGGTTTGCCGATTTCGCTCGTTTTAATGACATGCGAATGTGGATCTTTATCGACGAGGGATACATTCCACCCACTCAGGAGTTTGAGGGTCGTCAGAGAATCCTGACTTATCAGAAGATGAAGGACGACGACAAGAAACTATATGAGGCTGAGAACCGAGCGTTTTCTATCATTTGCATGGCACTATCTCAGGAGATTCTTCACACATTCAAGAATCATCGTACAGCGAAAGAGTTGTGGGATGCACTCGAGAAACGGTGTGAGGGCAATCCGAGGGTTCGAAAAGGAAGAACTGAGATGCTTAAGCAGCAGTTCGCAATTTTCAAGGCATTGAAAAACGAAAAGCTGGATGAGACTATCACTAGGTTCTATCACTTATTGACTGAGTTGGATAATCACAATGTCGAGTATCGTGAATAAGAGAAGATTGAAAAACTTCTTGATGCTTTACCAGCGAAATGGGAGATGTACGTAGCGCTCATAAAGCATGATGAAGAGAAATTTGAAACTCTTACTCTCGAAGGAGTCGTTGGAACGCTGAGGGCTTACAACTTTCAGTTGCTCAAGAAGGAACATATGACCAAGTCCAAGATCCGGACATGTATTTTGGGAAGTCCAAACCTTCAGTCGCGAGTGAACTGAAAACAGCTACAACTTTCTACACGGGCGAAGCGTCGACTCTAGTGGAAGTAGAAGACTCAGGCAGCCGGCCTTTCTTAGGGTATTCTAAACCGGAAGAGAAATCAACTCAATCAGCATAAACTTCTCAACAGTACACAAAGATGCCTATGAGTGCACAATCAGCCGAAACTCATCTGAATCTTTTGGCTTCGTTTATGGCAGCATATGGAAATTGTGTACAGGGTAAAATTAACGATCCTGCGTTATGGGAAGAGGACTATGATCAGGTGGATCCTGATGACTTGGAACAAATGGACCTACAATGGCAATTGGCTATGGTCAAACAGAGATTGAAGAGGTTCATGAAAAGAACGGGAAGAAATCTAAGTCTGAACAATGTAGGATTCGATAAGTCAAAAGTTAGGTGCTATAACTGTCAGGGCCTGGGACACTTTGCGAGAAAGTGTCAAAGACCTAAGATGGATTATCATCAGAACTCGAGACGTCAGTATTCAGCCAGTTCATGGAATCAGAGATCAGGAAATCAGGGTTCAGTAGCTGGTTTACTTACTAATGTAGGGTCTAACAAACAGTTAGATGGCACATATGATTGGAATACACATCCAGAAACGGATATGGGAGCAGAAGAGGAAAAGAAAGAGGATACGCAACAATCTGATTCAGATCCTTTGGTGCTGGAAATTACTGAGGAGCTGACTACCTTGGAGTTTGCAGCTCAGATGGCCAACATCGAATCTGGTCGGAAAAAGGTAACTCTGAACTTTTCTACTTTTCATGATTTATGTGCTTTATGTACTACTTTGAATGATAAATTGAATTTAGTGCTAGAAACACATTCATCTATGACTGCTAAAATTCAATCCTTAAAATCAGATAATGCTAATTTATTAGACATTAAGGAAGATCTTCAGGCCAAACTGAGAAATGATGCTCAAGATTTAATAGTTCTGATTGACAAATTAATTAAACAAAGTGTCAGGAATGAACAAGTTTATGAGCATGTAGAGTCACTGACCAAAGAGATCTCTCTTAGAGATATGGAATTAGCTGAGTCTGGGGCTAAGGTTGCTGAGGTAAATAGAAACTATGTACCTACTCCTCAGGATGAGACCAATGATATGGTTAAATCAGAGGTAGTCAAGGTAACTGAGTCTTTTAAAGTATCTTCAACTACTCCTCAGGTTAGGCAAACGGTACAGTGTGTTCAGTCTAGTTGTAAGCCAAAACTAGAAGAAGAAAAGACTGTAAGTCATAATAAGAAAGGGGAGTTAAACCATGCTGTTGATACAAACAATCAGGACATTAGTAAGACACCTAGGTCAAAGAGTACCTATAAGAAATCTATTGACAAGATGTCTTGCTTTAAGTGTCATGAGAAAGGACATGTTGCTTCAGGTTGCCCCTACAAAAAGTCAGAGTCTTCACTAAACATAGGGAAACAAGAGCAGCAAACCTTAAAAACAATGCATAGTGATACGAGCTGGAGTAGTTCTCAAATTTCTGAGAAGAACTCAATTGTGATGTCACGTCTAGGCAGTCGACAACCACCGGTGTCTCTCAGACAAAATGACAGACTTAGGAATAATTCACTGAATAGATCCCCTAGTTAATCAATGTCTGCCCCCCAATCCATTATTAGGAATAATACACCTAAGAGGAGTCACACTCTAGTTGGGTCTAATTCTCCTAATAGACATAAGACACAAGGTAGAGCCCAGAACTATCAAACCGAGATGTACAATAACAGAAATTATTCAAGGGCTGAACCGCAAAGACCAACCCAAAGGTCGAGAATGGATGTTAATCACTCAACTCCACAACAGGTTCTCAATCAAAAACCCAAGTCACTTGAAAGGAGAGATGGGTATTTGAAAGAGTTCAAGTTTGTGGACAAGGATGGTATTACCAAGTCAGTCATGGCTTGGGTTCCTCGTGATAACTAACTTTTCTTGTTTAGTCTGCAGGAGTAAACTACAGGCCCTAATAACCAATGGTCTATGGATAGTGATTGCTCTCGACACAGGACAGTGGTACAAAGGTCGAAACAGCATGCATGTTGATTGGGTCCTTAGACCAAGTGGAGAAGTCTTACGGGAAAAGGGTAAAGTGAGGTAATTGATATAACAATGTTGGTAATAACAACTATGCGAATCTTTTCACTAAAGCATTTGATAACTCACGCTTTGAGTTGTTAGCTCAATTAAATGGTATGCGTAATCCAGAGTAACTTGACCTTAGTATGTTCTCTTTCTTTTTATAGTAAGTTAGTGGTTAAGTAGAATTTATTTCCTTTTATAGTAAGTTAGTAGGTTACTTTATTAGCTTATTCTTATTTGTGAAAAACAAAAGAAAAAAGAGAGAAAACAATAAAAAGCTAAAAAAAAGAGAATATTAGAAAATGAGTTTAAGTCTTAGATACATAGGTTCAAAGTGACGAAAATTAGCACAATCGATACAAACTCTAAGTGTTAAGCTTTCACACATAATGCACCTTAACTCTAAGTGATATACATTTTCTTGTTTGATGCGTTGGTAGGCATAATACACAAAAGGAATCTCAAAAGCTAATAAAATATTCTAGAAAAAGTCTTATGTGTAACTAACTTAGATATATGACCAAATGGTCTTAATTTCTATGTTAGAGACATACAGACAATGATTTCAAATGAGGTATGCAAATTTTCTGGGGGATGTATAGCAACATCAAATACATCTTAAAGAAAAGAAAAGAAAAGAAAAATTTTGATAAAAAGAGAGAGTCAAAGTAAGTCGCTTTGTTGTACGTAAGTACAGACCTGTCACCTCTGTTTTGATTTGAGTTAGCAAGATAAGTCGCTTTGTTGTACGTAAGTACAGACCTGTCACCGCTGTCTTGCTAGCTTTAAATAAACTTTAATACAAACCAAGACACTCTGTTGTATGTAAATACAGAACTGTATCCGACGTTTGCCTTTTAAAGAAAATTTGCAATACCGAAAAGTTATAATCATTGTGTGTTTGTCTTGATCATAGAAGTATGCTTAAGTGTTAGGCACAAAAAGGCCTCAGTCAAACCTGCTCTACATCTGAGGGGGAGATTTCTTAATCAAACCTGTTGATACACTTGAAGGTATAATTTAAGGCCTGTCTATGCCCTATTGAAACCTGAAAAGTGATTTGCAATATCAGCCAAAATCTGTTTATCATGTTGCATTCGTTGCAACAAAGGCAGTTTGTCCAAGCTGTTCTGTCTGCTGAACAGGCTGGACATAAACTGTCTACGCTGCTCTATTCTACTGAGCAGCTTGGACAGTTTACAAGTGTTCTGTTCTTTATGAACAGAACCTGTTCTTTGTGAACAGAACCTGTTGTTTGTGAACAGGTAAAACACTTTATGGAATATGTTTCGAAGTCCTCATGTATTGTTTTTGGCTACAAGATTAGTTTAAAAGTCGAAGACAAAGTGGAAAACAGAACTGCGCAGCCTGCCTACGCTGTTCTGTTACATGAAGACAAACATATATCTGAAAAGGGTGACAGACCTTTTCTTATATCAAAATGGCATTAGCAAATGAAGAAAGATGCAAAGTTGACATTCCTCTTTTGGTTAAAGCCTTATGCAACAGTGACAGAAAGGAAAAGACAAAGATTCTGCCATGTGAAGACAAATATGCTTTAGCAGAACGTGCAGAAAGGTGTCTTGTCTTTTTGGAAAGACTTTCCACTATCTCATCTGTCCAATGAAGAAGCTTCACTGAGATTCTCCTTTTGAGTATAAAAGGAAGCTTCTAAGGATTGTGAGAACATCCAAGAGTGTGAAATCAGATCGTGCATTAAAGTGTGTTTTTCATGCATGCAAGTCTGCTTGAATATAACAGTACATGTGTCTAAGCTATTCTTATTCAAGCTGTCCATCTGAGTCTTGTAAAATCAGTGAGTGCATCTAAGTGAGTGTAGTCATTGTATCTAGTCTGAGTGTGTCTTACATTAGTTGAACAACTGTTGTATCTGTCATCTCAGCTTGAACCTTTCCGCAGTCAAGCTTGTTTGTAATTAACACTTGTTAATAATATACACAAACATTGAGAAAAGATTGTTAAGTTTTTAAATAGCTGTATTCACCCCCCTCTACAGCTTAGAACTATACACTTGGGAAACCTTTTGGGACCTACAACTGGTATCAGAGCCAATAGAGTGTGTGTCAACTCTAGATCTCTTATTCTCCCTACTTTCCCATGGACAACAGTGCTGCAAGTTCCTCATCTTACTATGACAATGGGTCAATGGCAAAACCCCCCAAGTTCAATCATCAGAACTTCTGTGGCTGGAAGTACAGAATGATGCTCTATTTAGAGAATCTGGATGTACAACTACCAGAGATAGTAATGGAAGGTCCCTATGTGCCAACTTCTATTACTACCATTACTCCTGCTGTTGAAGGAGCAGACCCAGAAATCAGAACCTTTGAGAAAGCCAAAGCTCAATGGTCTGATGAAGATAAAAGACTGGTTGCTCTGGATGCAAAGGCCAGGAATAACCTGGTTATCTCTCTGCCTGATGATGTGTTCAAACAGGTTGAGAAGATGAAGACTGCAAAGGAGATGTGGGATACTTTGTGTACCGTCTATGATGGTCCCACAATCACACTGGATAACAGGATTAACAATCTTGTTAGACAGTATGAACTCTTCTTTGCAAAACCAAAGAAGTCACTCACAGAAACCTACACCAGGTTTACTGCTCTTGTTAATGATCTCAAAGCTGTTGGGATCACAAAGGACAGTCTGACCCTGGTGAACAAGTTCTTGGACATCTTGCCTGAAGAGTGGAACTACTTTTCTACCATCTTGAGAAATTTAGGTACCATCAAAGGTATGGATCTTGTAAACTTATATGGATCCTTACTAAATGATGAGCAGTCAAGGCAGCAGAAGAGAAATGCCTTGGAAATGTCCAAGAGAGGTATTGCCTTAGTGGCCAGCGTGAGACAACCTGTTGGGCAGGTATGTGATGTGTTCACACAACCTGATCAACAGGCTGATGATGAAAGAGAGGAAATGTCTGATGAGAAAGACAGTGCAGATCTTGCTGAACTTGATGATGAGCAAATGATTGCAATGCTTATCAAAAGGTTCAACAAGAAAAGGTTTATGCTGAAGAGGAACTCAAATGCTGTAAAAAAGAAGGCATTTGATAAATCTAAGGTTGAGTGCTTCAAATGTGGCAAGAATGGCCCTATAGCTGCTGAGTGTGTGTCAAAAGCTGTTGAGCAGTCATCCAAACCATACAAGACTAACAGGGACGATGGCTACAGGGTTAAGTACCTTATGGCCATGGCTAAGCTGAAAAAGTTGGAAAACTCAGTGGCTTTTAACAAGCAAAAAGGACTCATGGCTGAGACATGTGACTGGGAGGAGTCTGATTCATCCTCTGATGAAGAAGACAACAACTGTCTGAAGGCCAATACTGACGTCCCATCAACCAGCAACTTCAAACAGGACTTGGCTGAAGCTAAAGCCTTCAGCAGCTTAGAGGACTGGAACCCCACAATGATGTACAAGGTACAAAATTTTATGGCTTACAGTTCTGAAGAGAAAGTAAAAATGTTTGAATATATGCTTGTTGATTTAAAAGCTGCTGTTGAGAAGCACAATGTTTTACTATCTGAAATCTCTAAGCTTAAAAATGATCTTGACACAAAATCCAGTAAACTGGACAGTTTCCATAAGTTGGAAACTGAGCTTGATAAATTAAAACACATCAACTCCATTTTACTGGAAGAAAAAAACAGAGACAGATGTAAAACATGCAAAGCTTCAAAAGATTGTTGACTCTTGGTGCCAATCTGCACAAAAAGTCAGCCATTCTATCAGTCAGCAGATCCCTACACAAATCTAAGCCTATCTTGGAGGGGATCTTGACAAACCAACTTCTATTGTTGAGATTAATAATCTGAAAGATGACTTATCCACTCTTGGTGAGCTTCCCAGCACTTTCATTCAGAAAGTTAATGGAAAGCTAGTTTCAACAAACAGGTTTGTTGGGCCTCAAAATACTGACAGCTTGTGTGAAAAAGCCCCAAAAGCTTATGATGGAATGTGTTCTCCATCAAATCAGCATGCTAAGTGCTCTGCTGATTCACACAAGCAAAAGAAAGGAAAACATGCTCAAGCTGCAGCAGTGCACACTAAACCTGTTGACAAAGCAGTCTCTGGGTCTAAAGCTGATGGTAAGAGACATGTTAATCCTTTTGATGCTAAACATTTTGAATATAAGTTTTGAAAAAGGTAAGCAGCCTGCTTTCAACAAGGGTAAGTCTCATGTTAAAAGCAAATATGTTGTGGTTTCAAATAAGTTTTCAAATCATAGTGGAGAACTGGTTATAAATGAAAATAAGTCTTTCAAAACCAGAAATAGTGATTATGTTGATAGGGAGCATCAATCACATCTTAGTAAGGGCAAAGGCAAAGCCATTGCTCAACCTGAGAAATCTGGGAATAAGTTTCCCAAACCTGTGGAAGGTCAAAAACCAATCAAGCTTCCTGTATTTGATATCTGTCCTCCCAAAAAGAGGAAAGAAGAACAGGCAAAGCTGTTGCTATTGTGCCTTCCATCCAAGCTGTTGATTCATCGAAAAATAATAATAAGTTTGCTAAACCTGCTGATAAAATTAACAGAAATAATTCAGAATGTGTTTCTGAAAGTTCTTCTTCCAAAAAGGCTAAAAAGAGAAAATGCTATAAATGTGGGAAGAAGACACACATGGCCAAAGACTGTCCTGAAACTGAGGACATGAGGCCTGTTGACTCTGCTAGTTCCATCATTGCTAAAACAAGCAGTGTTGGAAGTAACTTAATCAATGAGAGTGGTATCCAAACTGATACCATTCAAATAGGAAATATTAGTGTGGGTATCACTAGCCCATCAACAAATGTTGATGAAGTAGGAGAACTCATCACTATGATGAGTTCCCCTAAAAGTAACTAATGTTTTCTTATGACACTCTGCAGGACAAACAACCATCCCAAGTTTGGTACTTGGACAGTGGCTGCTCAGGACACATGACAGGTTGCAAGGACCTGCTGAGTGATCTCAGGCCTAAAAAAGGGCCAAAAGTCACCTTTGGTGACAATGTACAGGGATCCACTGAGGGATATGGAACTCTTAAAGCTGGTGCTGCAGTGTTCAAAAGGGTGGCCTATGTGGTTGGGGCTAAAACATAATCTTGTTAGCATAAGTCAACTGTGTGATGCTGGCTACAAGGTTAACTTTGATGAGCACCTGGGTTACATATTGGATCCCCAAGGCAAAGTTGTGCTGTGTGATCAACGGAAGAAAGGTGTATATGTTGTGGACATGAAATCTGCTGATCCCACAACTGAAACCTGCTTTCTCACAAGAACCAATGCAGACCTGAACTGGTTATGGCACAAAAGGCTGTCACACCTGAACTTCAAGAATATCAACGTACTCTGTAAGAAAGAGTTTTTAACAGGTTTGCCTTCTATGACCTTTGTTAAGGATAAACTCTGCACAGCTTGTGAGAAAGGCAAGTATAGAAAATCATCTTTTAAATCCAAGCATAATTTTTCTATTTATACCCCTCTATACTTAATCCACATGGACTTTTTTGGGCCAGTCAGTGTCCCAAGTCTAGGAGGAAGAAGATACACTCTAGTAATGGTTGATGAGTTCTCTAGGTTTACATGGGTGATCTTTCTGAAGAGAAAAGGAGAGGCTGCTAGAGAAATCATTGGATTTATCAAAAAGATGGAAATGCTAAACTCTGCTCAAGTGAAACAGCTTAGAAGTGATCATGGTACTGAGTTCAGAAATAATACTCTTGAGGACTTCTGTGAAGAAAAAGGGATCTCACAAAACTTTTCAGCAGTAAGAACTCCACAACAAAATGGAGTTGCTGAAAGGAGAAACAGAATCCTCATTGAAGCTGCTAGAACCATGCTGTGTGCATCTGGTTTATCTTTATCTTTCTGGGCTGAAGCTGTCAACACTGCCTGCTTCACCCAAAACAGATACTTAGTGGTGAAAAGGTTCAACAAAACTCCCTATGAGCTGCTCAAAGGGAGGAGGCCAAAGATTAGCTACTTCCATGTGTTTGGATGTCCTTGCTTCATTCTGAATCAAAGGGACCAATTGGCAAAGTTTGAACCCAAGGTGATGAAGGTGTGTTTGTTGGATATTCTGCTATCTCCAAAGCCTACAGAGTATACAACAATAAGAGAAAGGTGACAGATGAATCTATCAATGTCACCTTTGAAGAGTCTAGGAGTGCCTCCACCAAAGCTGTTCCTAAATCAGTTTCTAAGAGAACTTAGCTTTGATGATCTCATGCATTCTAAAAGTGAAGAGAAGGACTCAAAAGCTTCCACTACATCCAGAGTGGAACCTGCTAACCATGATTGGAATGATGATGATTATGTTGATACACCCTGTGTGAATAAGTCTACTGACTTAATTACAACCTCAAGTCCTGAACCAATCAATGCTGATTTTCCTGGACCCTCTGCTGATATGTTCAACAATGGAGAGTCATGCTCAACAAGTGAACAGGCTCAAGACATCAGTGTGTCTGAAAATATTGAGAGCTGTTCAACAACTTCTGTTGAAGATGCAAACAAATCAGGAGAATCCTCATTGAAGAATGATCCTAAGTGGATCAGGTGTCACCCCAATGATCAAATAATTGGTGACATCAACAAAGGGGTGCAAACAAGATGGGACAACTTAGGGAACTTTTGTATGTTCTCAAGCTTTGTGTCCCTAATGGTGCCAAAGAAAGTGGATGAAGCACTTAAAGATGCCAATTGGATCACTGCCATGCAAGAGGAACTCAATCAGTTTCAGAGAAATAAGGTATGGAAGCAGGTCCCTGCTCCTAAAGGTAAAACAATAATTGGCACCAAATGGGTTTACAGCAACAAGATGGATGAGCAAGGTCATGTCATTATAAATAAGGCAAGACTAGTTGCTCAGGGCTACAGACAGGAGGAAGGCATTGATTACGATGAAACATTTTCTCCTGTGGCCAGGCTAGAGGCAATTCATTTGTTTCTAGCCTACGCTGCTCATAAGAGCATGAATGTATTTCAAATTGATGTGAAGAGTGCATTTTTGAATGGGAAGCTGCAAGAGGAAGTTTATGTCAAGCAGCCTCCAGGTTTTGAAAATGAACATCATCCAGGTTCTGTCTATAAGTTGGACAAAGCCCTCTATGGTCTAAAACAAGCCCCTAGAGCCTGGTATGACACTCTTACTGATTTCCTTATGAGCAATGGGTATTGCAGAGGTAAAGTGGATACCACACTGTTCATAAAGAAGGTGAAGTTTAATATTATGCTTGTTCAAATATATGTGGATGACATAATATTTGGTTCTACTAATGAGCAATTATGCAAGAATTTTTCATTACTCATAAAATCAAAATATGAAATGAGTATGATGGGAGAACTTACTTTCTTTTTGGGATTACAGGTTAAACAAACCTCAAATGGAATTTTCATAAATCAAAGAAAATATACTTTAGATCTATTGAAAAAGTTTAAATTTGATCAAAGTTCTCCTATTAAAACCCCAATGGCAACCAATGTAAACTTGGATGCAGATGCCAGTGGCAAAATTTAGAGCTTGCTGTATTTAACTGCTAGTAGACCTGATATTATGTTTGCTACTTGTTTATGTTCTAGGTTCCAAGCTGATCCTAAAGAATCACATCTAACTGCTGTGAAAAGAATCTTCAGATACCTTAAGGGTACACCATGTTTGGGTCTTTGGTATCCCAAAGAATCAAGCCTTGAACTCACAGGTTATTCAGATTCTGATTTTGCAGGCTGCAGGCTAGACAGGAAAAACACAACAGGTGGATGTCAACTCCTTGGTGGTAAGTTGATAAGTTGGTGTAGTAAGAAGTAGAACTCAGTTTCTACTTCTACTGCTGAAGCTGAGTACATTGCTGCTGGAAGCTGCTGTGGGCAGATTCTGTGGATGCAGCATCAGCTTGAAGACTATGGACTTGTATATAGGAAAACTCCTATTCTGTGTGACAATACAAGTGCCATAGCTATCTCCAACGATCCAGTGTTTCACTCTAGAACAAAGCATATATAGGTCAGACATCACTTCATTAGGGATCACATTCAGAAAGCTAATGTGGAGGTAAGTTTTATTTCCACAGATGAACAGCTTGCAGACATTTTCGCCAAACCTCTTGATGAAAACAGATTTAATTATCTGGTAAGAAAGCTGGGCATGTTAAACAAAAGTGACTAAGTGTCCAAAACGTTCTAAGTCATTATATGTCTCACACTGCTCAAGTTTTGCAGAACAGCTTAGACAGAACAGGTGTTCTATACTTAGCCATTTTCTGCAAGACTTGAACAACTTGAGCGTATAGCAGGTTTGACAATAACAGCTTATATGTCAAGCCTAATCTGATGATCAAACCTCCACCCTGCTCACTCTTTCAATCTGTCATACAAGACATTGTCTTGTAACCTGATCAGCTATTGAACACAACCTGTTCTTACATAGCTGAACAGGTTGAAGGAACAACCTGAAGAGTGAACAACTTGTGATGACCCTGCTCATCACAGGTTTGACCATCAGCTTAGACCATCAATTTTAATTACCTTTCTTCACAATTAAGTTACTTAATTTTTGTTTTTATTTAACTTAATTACTGCAGATAATGTGTGTTTACGTGTGTTAGTGAATAAAAAGGGCTCAAGTGGTCTGACAACCGTTCTTACATGGACAACCGTTCCGTTTTCCGTTAACGAACATTTCAAATCAACCGCCCAAATGTTTCTGTCTCATACCCACTCACATTCAAATCCTATAAATACCCCCTACTATTTCATCTTCGTCTTCCTCACTACTTCCATAACTTCCTAAGAACCCTAAAACTTCGACTAAGTGTCCTGTGCTTCTACTACTCTCACTACTTCCCAAATGGCTCACCGAAACAACCCCTTTCTACCAGTATTTGTTGGTGCTGATGTTCAAAAACATGCATCTGTCACCACAATGCTAACCCTGAAACCTACCAACTACCTTGCAAACCTAAACATCCCCAAAAACTATATGGGGAAAGGCTACGAAGAAACGATGGTGTTTTTGAAAGTTCATCATCTGAACTATGCCATGACTGCCAATCCTGGTGTCCTGTACCAGGAAATGGTGTATGAGTTCTGGTACACCTGTGCCTACAACCACGATACCAAAGTCATCAGGGGCACTATTCTCAATGGGACTCAGACCATTGAGATCACCACGCGTCTGATCAGGGAAGCTCTTCGTCTCCCCGTGGCTGAAAGATATGATCAGCCTCAGCCTGAAGATGAACAGATGAGGAATCTGCTACACTTCTGTGGTGTAGCAGAACCCAAAGTTTGAGCTACACTGTTTAGGAAGGATTTGTCTCCAACCTACAGTTTCTTATTTGCCTCGGTGGTGATGTGCTTCAGCAGTAAGGTTGGTTCCTTTGACCAACTAAGCCGTGATGAGATTCCTATAGTCCTACAGCTTGTGGATGTGACTACAATCAACATGGCCAGATGGATATGAATTTGAGGAATCTGGTGCAGCAGGAGACACGTCCAGCTGCTGTTCGTAATCCCAGATTTCTGAGCCTCATCTTCAAGCACGTTTGTGGTGAGCATCTGTATAACTCTCAGCCTTTACTTTGTACTGCTGCATTTCCTGTTATAGGTAATAGAGTTTTCTACACTCCGGTTCTCCCAAATGAGCCTCCTGTATCTACTCCAATGAGGAGGCTGCTAGGATTTGTGGAAGGACCCTCTGCTGAGAGGGTGGATCCAGAAGCTGCTCCCAAAGCAAAATCCAAAGCCAGAGTCAAGTTTGTTAAAAGGACCCTGGAAACGACTGAAGCTGGGCCTGTCCACAAGAAGGCCAAAACAGCCAAGTCTAAGTCTGCACCCTCAGCCTCTGTGGCTGAGGGGGAGCAGGCTTCTCAGCATGGTTCATTTGTTGAACCTGAAGCCTCTGTGGCTGGTGCCTATGTGGCACCTGAGACTATGGAACAGGCAAACCCACCTATTTCTGACCCAGTCTCCAAACCAGTCTAATCTGAACCTCTCATCACCTCTCCACAATCACCCACCTCATCTCTCAGATCATACCAAAGAAAATCCCTTGCCAAAAAGAAACCCATAGCAAAAACAGCCCAACCCAGCCCCTCTGTTCCCTCTCAACAGAGTTCAGTTGAAAAAGAAGCACACCCTGCTGCCTCTCCTATTTTGGGAGAAGGTTCAGCACAATTGGAGCCTGCTTCACTCCAACCTGTGTCTACCCCAAGTCAGCCTAGACCCTCTGGTTCCTCCCAACAGGAGCCAGTTGTACATATGGAGGCAGCCACATCAATATTCCAGCCTCCCAACAGGCTGAGAATATTGAAAGATAGGAGTTCTCTCCACTCCATACTGAGTCCACACTGTCCCCACTTCATACTTCTTCACACTCTGAGTCTGCACGAGGTGCCCACACTGCTGGATTAGACCATTCTAGTAGCTCAGCCTTCGATTTCTGCTCCTCATGATACATCTGTTGTACACCCAACAGTTGTTGAAGGACCAACCACCCAAGCTGATGAACCACAGGGAACAGAATATCCCTTTGGTGAGGCTGCTCCTGTCATGCAAACTCCATCAGTAGGTTTCACCACTGCTGATGTTGAAATGCAAATCCCATCTCCTAATGATGAGGTACCTTTAAACCAAGGTGCTGTAGAGGGAACCACCCATGGCCTTAATGAAGGTGCTGCAACACAAGAAGCATCTGAAAGACTACTAACCTCTACCCCCTCTCTTGATGATGCAGCTACAGCCACTGCTGAAGGACCTATCGACCCCTCCAAGCTGGGCCACAGTACTTTTGCCCAGGATATGGAACTTCTTTTTAAAGTACCTTCTCGTTCTCCATCAAATCCTCAAACACTAGCCTCATCATCTTCATCACCCTTCACACAATCCAAATAGTCTACCCATACACCTCCATCCCCTAAAGATCTGCCTTTGAAGGGCCAGCTTTCCTTGCTAACCAACAAAGTTGGTTCTTTATAAAATTCCATGTCTTCTCTAACCTCTCTCATTTCAGACTCTGTGTCTAAACAACTCAAAGGATTCTTTGATATGTTCAAGAATTCCTTCCCATCCACTCCTCAACCTGACAACTCCCCACAGCTGCAAAGTGTCTCCACTTCCCTCTCCTCAATTCTTTCACACCAACAGGACTCTGTGTTCTCTATGACAGCCATATCCCAACAGCTGTCCACTCTCCTCACTACTTGCAATTCTACCCTTCCTGATACACTGACCAGCCTAAACACTCTAATAGTCTCTCTATCAAATTCTATGTCAGCAAACCTTGCTGATGCGCAGGACTCTCTTGAGTTACATCTTGCACAGCTTCAAAGTCTGCTATTCACAGCTTCTGATAGAGAAAATATTCTTAAGCTGACATCTCTTGCTGATTCCCAATACTCTTCTATTCAAACTTGTATTTCCCAACTTGCAGAAGTGAAGGACAACCTGGCTTTCTTAGTGCATAGCCTGGTTGGTCCCAAACCTGCTGCCAAAACTGCTGCAAAGCCTGCTTAATTTGTTTCTTCAGGCAGACCAGTTGTTGAAGGTGCTGGTCCATCTCCTTCAAAGGGGGAGAAGTTGTCTGCCTCAGTCTAAGGGGGAGAAAACTTCTTCACCTAAGGAGAAATCAGCATCTACTGGTCAAACAACAGGTGCATCAATAACAGGTACAGGTCCAGCTCAAGGTGTCTCTCATCAACCTGAAGCTGCTCAGCCTACTCAGGCTGAATCTCCAAACCCTGCACAATCTAAGGGGGAGGAATTCATTTCTGAGGACATGCCAAGCAGCAGAAGGAGGCATCTTATTCTGGAGGAAGAAGAAGAAGATGAAGACATTCCTGAAGCTATTACCACTACAACAACTAAAGGAAAAGAAAAAGAAGTTGTTGATCCTGATCGCCAAAAAGCAGTAGAGCTGAAGTTTGACAAAGCCAGGGCTAAAGAAATGGGCGTTCCTATTGAAAAATACTATGAGCTCAGAGATGAACAGCTCAAAGCCCTAGAAATACTGAGAAAAGAAGAAGCCTCTGCCAAAGCTTCCATATCTCTTGCATTCAAAGAGGCAAGCCAAACCAAAATGCCTTCTTTGGATGTGCAGAGAAAACTGCTTGAAGCTGCTAGAGAATCAGCTGGTGGAAAGGAAGGTGAACAAGAAAAGGGTGCTCTGGTCTCTGTGACCAAACCAAAGCAAGCATCCTCTGCAAGGACCCAGTTCCACTTTGACAACTTGGCAATAAAAAAGTTTCATGATGTTGCTGATAGAAGACTGGCCAACGAAGGAATTGTCAAAGCTGTCCCCATATCAAGAAAAGGAAAACAGTGGAAACTGCAAATAACCAGAATGGGTGCAACGGGCCCTGAACTGGAATCTTATAACTACACTGATGTTGGTCAAATGGGGTACAGGAAATGGGTTGAGCTGGCAGTTGCCCTGAGCCAGTCTAAGTCTGAAACGGCTAAGACTATCAGGGCATATGTTAAGAAGCTGATGGAGAGCGTGAAAGACCTTGGCGTGATCTCAAAAGAAGTAAGTGAGGGTGTCTCTGGGACTTACCCTAAGATAAAGGCCAAGAGGACCAGAAAGGATTCTGAGCTGGAGGAACTCCTCATCTTGATTGAACAAGGTGATTATGCTGTTGAAATCAAAGGAGTTGACTACAGCCTACCCAGAGGAGTAGTGTTAGAAGAAGGCAAAGTAATTGAAGAACCTGAGTTGGGGGAATTTTTTGTAGATCCCCTTACACAGAAGAAATGCTTTCAGAGAGCTTCAGATCTATACAAAGTGGATCTGAAACAGCTTGCATCCTTCAGACTTGCAAACTCTTTCAGGCTGTCCAGCAAGTAGAGAGCAGCCATCTGGGACCAGCTCAGAGGCTTTTATGAGAGAGGAGAGCTTCAAGATCCCAAATTTATGTTTCTCAGAGTTGAAATTCAAGATCTGGAGGAAACAAGGGACGAACTTGAAAAATTGTTTGAAGAAGGATTGCCACCACCACTGCAGTGAAGTCCACCTACTATCTGAGTAGGTGAAGAATGGAAGCTGTCCATCTGTTGGACAGGCTTGCCATTATCTGCTCCCAACATCAACAGTCCAAATTGTTGAACTCTTTTGTACATAAGTTGTACTTTGTTACATCTGTTGTAATTTTTCTTATTTACATTAGTTGTAATACACATTAGTACATTAGTTGTACTTCTGTAAAAACATGTGTTGTTTATGTAATCAAAATCAATATATATAAACTGATCTTTTACTTTACTTAAGTGTTGTAATTTCATTTCAGCAAAATGTATTGTATAATGTATAGTGATTTATGGATTAAATCAGCTCAGACTGATTATTGCAAATAGGGGGAGATTGTTAGGCACAAAAAGGCCTCAGTCAAACCTGCTCTACATCTGAGGGGGAGATTTCTTAATCAAACCTGTTGATACACTTGAAGGTATAATTTAAAGCCTGTTTATGCCTTATTGAAACCTGAAAAGTGATTTGCAATATCAGCCCAAAGCTGTTTATCATGTTGCATTCGTTGCAACAAAGGCAGTTTGTCCAAGCTGTTCTGTCTGCTGAAAAGGCTGGACAAAAACTGTCTACGCTGCTCTATTCTACTGAGCAGCTTGGACAGTTTACAAGTGTTCTGTTCTTTGTGAACAGAATCTGTTCTTTGTGAACAGAACCTGTTCTTTGTGAATTACAAATTCTTTAACTGAGAAAGGCGATTCATGAATTTCAACATCTTAATGCCCAGTTGTATCAGACAGAGACTGATCAGCAGTAGCAGATTGCGAATATGGAGGCTATACTGGAGGACTTGGTGAAAGATCATCCATCTCAGAGGATGAAATTGTAGAGAAGTCGAAGCAAATAGCCTGAGCAGTGAGCTGGCAAGTCAAAGAAGATGGCCCGAATAGTGAGCTGGCAGATCTTTCAAGACAACAATTTGCTCAGCTTGCTGATCCTCAGGGGGAGTCGGTGTTCATAGCCGCTGACAATGGAAAAGACAAGGATTCAGAGGCGACTGAAGTAACTGAAGATAAGGTCTTATCGGAGCATTATCAGAGTTAGATGAAGATGAAATGAGGTTCGTCTTCGAAGATGTCTTAGAACAGGAGGATCTTGAGGAATGAGCGTTTACTCCTAACGATATACCTGATTGGAAGTCACTCGATGAAGGTGTTATGAATGAAGATCAGAATGTGATAGATCTAGAGATGCTGAAATCTACACTAAATGATGAATCAGATTCTGAAGTGTGAAGTGATTGATTTAGCTTGGAAAGACCTTATAAATCTAGGAAGACGATTCTTATGCTGAGGTGTTTGCAAAAACTATCAGAAGGGAGGGTCGTTCTGGAAGATTTGAAATGTTAATCTAAGAGTTGGTAGAAGAGCTGTGGTTAAAATAAGAATAAATCCTCTGACTGGTAGGACATGGACTAAGTTAGTCTACAAATCGATGAGGACAGCGAAACTGGAGAGGCAGTCATGGATAACAAAGAAGAAAAGGTGATTTCGGTATTCATAGAGTAATGAATATCTACTAGAAGCTATCGTGAAGGGAGAGCCTGTTGATACACCCGATGTGACAATAGCTGTTTAATTTCGGTATTCATAGTCTCTGAATCTGATAGTCTATTACGATCAATGAACAACAACTAGAAGCTATCGACAAGGGGGAGTCTGTTGGTACATCCGGTTTGACGACACCAGTCTAGTTTTGTTATTGATATCATGATTGTGTATAATGTCTACATTTGCATGGTAAGTTCTAGACTATCATATTAAGTTCTAGAATAAGTTCAAAGAAACAAGTTCAAACATAAGGTCAAAGGTTTGTTCAAAGTAACTGGTTCGAACTTATGGAGGACAAGTTCGAAGGGCCTTGGGCTTGGTCGAACTTGTCCTGGGCAAGTTCGAACCAGGTGTTATAATTAAGGGTTAATTCGTTTTAATTAATAACTTTTGCAGAATTAGATATTGGATTGGTGCAGAGGCGATCTCAAACTTGCAAGGTGTTTGAGAGTTTGTTCGTGGAGAGAATCACGTGTCGGGGCGTTCCATTGTTCGTCTATCATCGTGTGTGTCTCCGGTTTTCGTGTGCGTGGTCTATCCGTCAAGCCGCTAACGAGGATTCCGCACTCGTTGGACGATGTCGCGCCAAGATAGGATCCATAGGAAGGCGACTTTACAACAAGGAAACATTTAAAATTATTGAAAAGGAAATAGTTGATTTGTATGTTCGTATCAAAGAACTTGATGATAAATTTCTCAAACGCGGACAAACAGATCAAACCATTCACATGAACAAGCCTAAGCAGACACAGTTTATATCACTCTAAGGAAGGCATTGGTTTTGAAAATCCAAAAACTTTTCATAAAGTGTCGATAATATTGCCCACTATGTATGATTTCAATTACATGAGAGCGGGATACAAAACTATTTTTCATAGATCATCTGAAGATGCTTTGAAACAAGAGGATCATAACCGGAAAAACATAAAGAATACTCAAAACCTTCATGGCCTATGTATGATTTCAATTACATGTGTGCACTTCCTGTCGAGCACCCGCTTCATTCACGTCCTTTTTCTCTCTCTCTCTCCTATCATCCTCACTGTAGCTCTCAATATACGACTGATTAGTTTCCTTGTCGTATATCTCAAACCCCTCATCAACCTCTCTAAAAACTTGAGTGGGGAACGTGGCGGCCGTAATGTACGTCGCCGAGACTGGAGAGGCAAGGCACTCGGGTGAAAGTGCACCCATTCTCTCAAGGATTGTAGAGATCAACCATCCGTGGGGGATGATCATTCTCTCTCTCTCTCTCTCTCTCTCTCTCTCTCTCTCTCTCGTGTCGTACATAGCCCAGATATTATTAATGATTGTCCATGCAAAGGACAGTCCGGGCTTACCCTTGAGAAGGGCGTAAAGAACAGTAATGTCCCGGTGCCTGACCTTAGACAGGTCACAATCTCGTGGCAAAATATTGTTCATGGGTATCTTATGAAGTACCTTGCACCTAGGGGACAAATCCTTCCTATTATAGGTAGCGTAATTTCCGCTACCTCAGTCGTTTAATTGAACACTTTACACACATGTTCAATCCATTCTCCAGTCAAGGTGAAATCAGTAAAGGCCAATTGGGCTTCAGACTTATACTCATACCCACGTTAGGTGGACCATTCGTCCCCCCCCCCCCCCCCCCCGTATCTAAATTAAATAACTGGCGAAGGATTCTAGCATCCATCGCCACGTCCTTCCCATGGACCGTGCCTATCAACCTAAGCTAATTATATGTATTACCTGTATCCCTCCTAAGGGTGGACATCCACTCAACTACATCGGCCCGATTGATACGTGGGCCGCCTAAATCTAACACTCCCTCCCATCCTAAGAAATCAAACAAGTATTGGACTCCATAGTCCTCAAAATCCTGTCTCCTCACCCTCTTCTCTATTAAAACACGCCTAGAATATTTCTTTTAAAGAACTAACTGCGTTCTTATCTCCTCGGGGTGTTGGGATAGTATGAGACTAGGGATCCAATCCACCGGCACATTAGCTGGTTGGGTTCGTTGGCGGGTTCTTCTCGACATCTACAAGTTATCAATCAACCAATGTAAGAGATAAATTTTAATAATGTAACCTATTATTACATTTTTGACGATTACGCTCACTCTGTTTAGATGCCTATACACACACACACACACATACTTTTAAGCTCAATTATAGTCACTACATATATAGCCTATAATTTGCCATCACATTAAGCACTAAACAAGTATCTAATATATCAATAAAAACTCATATAGCACATAATATCTATTTTCTAGCTAATTACCCAAACTTTATAAATTATAGCATATATGCACATTTAGGCAACCAACTTTTATAATTCCAACTTATTTTTAAGAAATTAACCATGACAAATTAACTAAAATAGAATCTAAACATAAATCTCATTGTTAGGCACAAAAAAGCCTCAGTCAAACCTATCTACATCTTAAGGGGAGATTTTTAATCAAACCTGTTTGATGCACTTGAAGGTATAATTTAAGGTCTGTTAATGCGTTATTGAAACCTTAAAAGTGATTTGCAATATAAGTCAAAGCTGTTTACCCTGTTGCATTTGTTGCAACTAAGGCCTATTGCCCAAACTGTTAATTCTGTTGAACAGGCTGAAGATAAACTGTCTACGCTGCTCTATCCTGTTGAGCAACTTGGACAAATACTAAGTGTTCTGTTTTTTGTGAACATAACCTGTTCTTTGTGAACAGGCTAAAAACTTTATGGAATATGTTTCCATGTCCTCATGTATTGTTTTAGACTACAAGATCAGTTACAAAGTCAAAGACAAAGTGGAAAAACAGAAGCTGCAAAAGCTGCCTACGCTGCTCTGTTACATAAAGACAAAGGGATATCTGAAATGGGTGACAGACTATTTCTTATATCAAAATGGCCTTAACAGAAGATGAAAGGTTCAAAGTTGACATTCCTCTTTTAGTTAAAGGCTTCTGCAACAGAGACAAAAAGAAAAAGACAAAGATTATGCCATGTAGAGACAAGTCTGCTTTATCAGAATGTGCAGAAAAGTTGTTTTGTCTTTTTTGAAAGACATCCCACTATCTCCTTGTCCAATGAGGAAGCTTCACTAAGATTCTCAGTAAGAGTATAAAAGGAAGCTTCTAAGGAATGTGAGAAAACTAAGAGTGAGAAATTCAGATCGTGCATAGAAGTCTGTTTTTTTATGCATGCAAGTCTGTTTGAATAAAACAGTAACGTGTGTCCAAGCTGTTCTTATTCAAGCTGCCCATCTGTGTCTTGTAAACAGTGAGTTCAACTTAGTGAGTGTAATCATTGGGTCTAGTCTGAGTGTGTCATAGATTAGTTAAACATCTATTGTATCTGTCATCTCAGATTGAACCATTCCGCAGTTAAAGCTTGTTTGTAATTAACACTTGTTGATAATATACACAAACATTGAGAAAAGAGTGTTGAGTTTTAATTTGATAATATACAACTGGTATCAAAGGAGATAGAGTGTGTATTAACTCTATATCTCCCATTCTCCCTATTTTCCCATGGACAATAGTGCTGCTAGCTCCTCCTCCTACTATGATAATGATTCAATGGCCAAACCCCCAAGTTCAGTAATCAGAACTTCTCTGGTTGGAAGTGCAGAATGATGCTCTACTTAAAGAATCTGGACGTATAACTGTCAGAGATAGTAATGGAAGGTCCCTATGTGCCAAGCTCTGTTACTACTATCACTCCTGCTGCTGAAGGAGCTGCCCCTGAGATCAGAACCTTTGAAAAGGAAAAAGCGCAATGGTCTGATGAAGATAAAAGGCTGGTTGCTCTTGATGCAAAGGCCAGGAACAACCTGGTTATTTATCTTCCTGATGATGTGTTCAAACAGGTTGAGAAAATAAAGACTGCAAAGGAGATGTGAGATACTTTGTGTACCTTCTATGATGGTCCCACTATCACACTGGATAACAGGATCAACAATCTTGTTAGACAGTGTGGACTCTTCTTTGCAAAGCCAAAAGAGTCTCTCACTGAAACCTATACCAGATTCACTGCTCTAATCAATGATCTCAGAGCTGTTGGGGTGACCAAGGACAGCTTAACTCTGGTAAACAAGTTCTTGGACGTTCTGTCTAAAGAATGGAATTATTTTTCTGCTATCTTAAGAAACTCAGGCACCATCAAAGATATGGATCTTGTAAAGCTGATCAACAGGCTGATGATGAAGGGGAAGAAGTGTCTGAGGAAGAAGACTGTGAAGATCTTACTGAATTAGATGACGAGAAAATGATTGCAGTGCTTGTCAGAAAATTCAATAAGAAGAGGTTTGGTGGAAAAATGTTGCAGAAGAAGTCATGTGCTATAAAAAAGAAAGCATTTGACAAAACTAAGGCTGAGTGCTTTAAATGTTGCAAAACTAGCCATATAGCTGCTGACTGTTTGTCTAAAGCTGTTGGCTCATCATCCAAATGATACAAGACAAACAAGGACGATGGCTACAAGGTTAAGTACCTAATGGCCATGGCTAAGTGAGAAAGTTGGAAGACTCGGTGGCTTCCAACAAGCAAAAGGAACTCATGGCTGAGACATGTGACTGGGAGGAATCTGACTCATCATCAGATTAAGAAGATAACAACTGTCTGATGGCCAACACTGATGTCCCATCAACAAGCAACTTCAAACAAGACCTGGCTGAAGCTGAGGCTATCAGCAGCTTGGAGAACTGGAACCCAACAATGATGAATAAGGTACAAAATTTTACCAATTACAGTTCTGATGAAAAATTTAAAATGTTTGAATATCTGTTTGTTGATCTAAAAGCTGCTATTAAGAAGCATAATGTTTTGTTGTATGAAATCTCCAAGCTGAAAACTGATCTTGAAATAAAAACTAATAAACTGGACAACTTCCATAAGTTGGAAACTGAACTTGATGAATTAAAACACATCAATTCCATTTTATTAGAAGAAAAAAGAGAAACAAACACAAAACATGCCAAGCTTCAAAAGATTGTTGACTCTTGGTGTCAATCTGCACAAAAAGTCAATTATTGTATCAGTCAACAGATCCCTGATCAAATCCAAGCCTATCTTGGAGGGGATCTTGACAAAGCAGCTTCAATTGTTGAGATAAATAATCTGGAAAAAGACTTATCCACTCTTGGTGAGCTTCCAAGTACCTTCATTCAGAAAGTAAATGGTAAGCTAGTCTCAACAAATAGGTTTGTCAGGCCTCAAAGCACTGACAGCTTTTGTGAAAAAGCTCTAAAAACTGATGATGGAATGTGTTCTTCATCAATCAGTCTGCTAAGTGCTCAGCTGGTTCACACAAGCAAAAGAATGGAAAACAAGCTCAAGCTGCAGCTTTGGACACTAAACCTGTTAACAAGACAGGCTCTGGGTCCAAAGCTGATGGTAAGAGACCTGTTAATCCTTTTGATGCTGAACATTTTGAGAAAAACTTTTCAAAGGGAAAGCAGCCTGCTTTTAACAGGAGTAAGTCTCATGTTGAAAATAAATCTGCTGTGGTTGCAAATAAGTTTTTAAATCATAGTGAAAAATTGGTTATAAATGATGGTAACTCTTTCAAAAACAAAAGTAGTGATTACGTTGATAGGAAACATCCATCACATCTCAGTAAGGGCAAAGGCAAAGCCATTGCTGAACCTGAGAAAGTTGGGAATAAGTTTCCCAAACCTGTGGAAGGTCATAGGCTAATCAAGCTTCCTATATTTGATATTTGTCCTCCTAAAAAGAGGAAAGAGGATATAGGTAAAGCTATTGCTATTGTGCCTTCCACTCAAAGTGTTGACTCTTCTAAAATCAGTAATAAGTTTGCTAAACCTGCTGAGAAACTCAACAAAAATGTTTCAGAATGTGTTTCTGGAAGTACTTCTTCCAAAAAGACCAAAAAGAGAAAATGTTATAAATGTGGGAAGAAGACACATATGGCCAAAGACTGTCCTGAAACTGAGGACATGAGGCCTGTTGACTATGCTAGTTCCAACATTGCAAAAACCAGCAGTGTTGGAAGTAACATGGTCAATGAGGATAGTATCCAAGCTGTTACAATCCAAATAGGAAATATTAGTGTTGATCTTACTGGTCCATCAACAAATGTTGATGAAGTAGGAGAACTCATCCCTATGATGAGTTTCCCTAAAAATAATTAGTATTTTAGCATCACACTCTGCAGGTTAAACAACCATCCCAGATTTGGTACTTGGACAGCGGCTGCTCAGGCCATATGACATGTTGCAAGGATCTGCTGAGTGATCTTAGGCCTGAAAAAAGGCCAAAAGTCACCTTTGGTGACAATGTTCAGGGATCCACAGAATGATATGGAACCCTTCAAGCTGGTGCTGCAATATTCAGAAGAGTGGCCTATGTGTCTGGGCTGAAACACAATCTTGTAAGCATAAGTCAACTATGTGATGTTGGCTACAAGGTTAATTTTGATGATCACCTAGGTTACATATTGGACTCTCAAGGCAAAGTTGTGCTGTGCGCACAAAGGAAGAAAGGTGTATATGTTGTGGACATGAAATCTGTTGATCCCACAACTGAAACCTGCTTTATCTCCAAAAGCAATGCAGACCTGAACTGGTTATGGTACAAAAGGCTATCATACCTGAACTTCAAGAGTATCAACAAACTCTGTAAGAAAGAGTTGGTAACAGGTTTGCCTTCTATAACCTTTGATTAGGATAAACTCTACACAGCTTGTGAGAAAGGCAAGCAGAGAAAAACATCTTTTAAATCCAAGCATAATTTTTCTATTGATACTCCTCTCTTCTTAATCCATATGGACTTGTTTGGACCAGTCAGTAACCAAGTCTAGGAGGTAGAAGATACACTCTAGTAATGGTTGATGAGTTCTCCAGGTTTACATGGGTGATCTTTCTGAAGAGCAAAGGAGAGGCAACTAGAGAAATTATTGGGTTTATCAAAAAGATGGAGATGCTCAAATCTGCTCAAGTTAAGCAGCTTAGAAGTGATCATGGTACTGAATTAAGAAACAGTACTCTTGAGGACTTCTGTGGAGAAAGAGGGATCTCACAAAACTTTTCAGCTGTAATAACTCCACAACAAAATGGAGTTGCTGAAAGGAGAAACAGAACTCTCATTGAAGCTGCCAGAACCATGTTGTGTGCATTAGGTTTGCCTTCATCAATTTGGGCTAAAACTGTTAACACTGCTTGCTTCACCCAAAACAGATCCTTAGTGGTGAAAAGGTTCAACAAAACTCCCTATGAGTTAATCAAAGGGAGAAGGCCAAATATTAGTTATTTCCATGTGTTTGGATGTCCCTGCTTCATTCTGAATCAGAGGGACCAGCTGGCAAAATTTGAACCCAAAGCTGATGTAGGTGTGTTTGTTGGATACTCTGCTATCTCTAAAGCCTACAGAGTATACAACTACAAAAGAAAGGTAATAGATGAATCTATCAATGTCACCTATGAGGAGTCTAGAAGTGATTCCACCAAAGATGTACCTGAATCAGTTTCAGGCGAGTTCAACTTTGATGATCTCATGCATTCCATAAATGAAGAAACGGACTCAAAAGCTTCCACTACATCCAGAGTGGAACCTGTTAACCACAATGGACATGATAATGACTATGTTGATACACCGTGTGTGAATAAGTGTACTGACATAATTAATATACCATGTCCTGAACCAATCAATGCTGATTTCCCTGGATCTTCTGCTGATGTGTTCAACAATGGAGGGTCATGTTCAACAGATGAACAGGCTCAAGATAACACTGCGTCTGAAAATCTTGAAAGCTGTTCAACAGGACCTGTTGAAAATGAAAATGATGCAGGAGAATCTTCATTAAGGCATGATCCTAAGTGGATCAGGTGTCACCCCAATGATCAAATAATTGGTGACATCAACAAATGGGTACACACAAGATGGGACAACTTAGGAAACTTTTGTATGTTTTCTAGCTTTGTGTCACTAATGGAGCCTAAGAAAGTGGATGAAGCACTAAAAGATGCCAATTGGATCACTACCATGCAAGAAGAGCTCAACCAGTTTGAGGGAAACAAAGTATGGAAGCTGGTCCCTGCTCCTAAAGGTAAAACAATAATTGACACTAAATGGGTTTTCAGGAACAAAATGGATGGACATGCTCATGTTAATAGAAATAAGTCAAGACTAGTTTCTCAAAGCTACAGACAAGAAGAAGGCATTGATTATGATGAAACATTTGCTCCAGTGGCCAGGGTAGAAGCAATTCGTTTGTTTCTAGCCTATGCTGCCCACAAGAGCATGAAGGTTGTAACATCCGGCACTAAACCAGGTTAGCAACGATGACCTAATCTATATTTAATAGCCAATTATAACCTAATCAATGGTCATTAGAAATTAATCAAGGTGATTAACAATGTTTATTAGAAGATTCAACCCAATTAGAATCAAATGCATCGGTGCGATGAATCGGGAAATCAATTAATCCGATCGATTTACGATACGAGGGATTATGTTAACTAAGTACATAATTAAATTATGATTAGTGACACTAATCATACACTAATACAATTACTTAACATTAATTATGCAAGGCTAAAACAATTCATTAAAACGATGCATCCAAAAGTATTTATGAATTTACAAGAAAATGGAAATACAAGAATACATTTCTAAATACATTTATTAAAAAAAAGGAAAATACATGGATATTACCATGCTTATGGCTGGCCTTAGGAAGCTAGAGCCACAGGTGTTGACGTCATTATTTTAATACACCACCCATGCACCATCAACATCACATGTCTTCATCCTTCTCCATACTTTGCAAGACACTTTACTCAACCTTCAAATACATCATCATTTCACCACCTTTTATTGCTCTATAAATAGAAGACCAACATCTCCATTCAGTCTTACACCTTCAAACACCAACAATTCTCTCCTTTTCTCCCCTCAAATCCGGCCCCAAGGCCTAGTGAAAAACCAAAATTTCAATTTTGGTGTTCTTGAAATATTTCAAAGTATTACTTGTGCAACTCTTTCAAGATCAAGTTTTCTACTCATTTTCATTCTCCTAACACATCAAAGTAAGTAAATACTAGCTTATTACATCTTATATTTATGTTTATATAAGTCTTGCATAATATATATAATCACCAACAACAACAAGTTTCATAAAAACTCAAGTTTATAAATTTCTAGTTTTGTTTTTAAGTTGTTTTCTTCAAATGTGTTTATAAATATATAAACACATCGTATAAATGTAAATATTATGAAAACAAGTGATATATATGTGTTTTATAACTTTTATACAAGTAGTCTTTGAATAAACAACAATAATCACTAGTTATTTCAAGTTTATAAACTACGGATTTTCGGCAGAATATTTATATCGACTTTGAAAAATCATAACTAATTCATAACTTAACGAAATGAGTTGATTCTTGTCTCAAAAGTTAGATCTATGTCTTAACTATAGATCTGGAAGTTTTAATAATTTATTTTGGAGTTTAAGATCTCCAGAAATTATTTTGGAAACCGAAAGTTTGACAGCTCAAAAATGGCCAACATAGGGTTTTCAACAACCTTTTTCCCCAACCTAAACATCTCGAAAAATGTTCTTGACTTTAAAAATTCTTTGTATATAGTAGTTTAATGTCCAAGAAAACCAAAGCCTAAAATGTTTTGGAGCTTGGTCAAAAACATCCTCAAAGTAGGCCGAAAAACCTTCAAAAAAGCTGGAAAATTATATATATATAAACTTGACGTTTTAAGTGGGTTTTATTTATAAACTTGTAATGTTGGGTGATTTAAGACATAAAAATCTATAAATATATATATATATATATATATATATATATATATATATATATATATATATATATATATATTATCATATATTAGAGATATTAAGTCCCTATTATCATTTAGGGCTCAAATAAACTCACCCGGTGCATCACCCATCAACTTACGCTAATTTGCATTTTTCGCTCGTTTTTGCCATCACAAGCTCGGTGAGTCCTCATAGCCCCTATTTTCACACTGTTATGTTTTGGGGTTGAAATACATGCTACGTTTTCATATGGACACGAAAACAACTTCATTTCTATTATGTATTACACATGTGGTTCCATCAGCCCTTATATCATGAACCGTTAATTGCATTTATTTGTAAGCGTGAATATATTGTAGATATATCTATCGGGAGTCATGTCCCCATTCGGGTTAGTTCGGCTCGGCTAACAGCGAGTGCATATATATTTAACACACGGTATTACGTACGGGAATACTGCACAGAGCAAACTCATTTTAATTAAGCTTCGGTTGCATGATGGTTTATATGTAATACATAACATGAAATTTATGTTTTTATAAATTCAAACTCTACTGTTGTTGTCCATACAAGTCAAATTTACGTGTAAACCTATGAGCTCACCAACAATTTTTGTTGACGTATTTTAGCGTGTATTTTCAGGAAATTAAGGCAAGTGTGCCTTCGGACGTATTTACTTTCAAGCTTCCGCATCCATGGAGTCGCATGCATATTCAAAACTAACGGAGATTTAGCTGCATTAGTTTGGGTACATTAATTATGTAATTAAATCTCTGTATTGTGTGAACTTCTTTTCTTAATATCAGACTATGTAAAACATTGCTATATTTTAAAGTTTTAACGATGTATTTTAAAAACGTCGATATAGTGGTCGTTCGTTATGATTATGGTTATGCTTCCGCGATGTCGTGCTTCGTTGCCAACCGGGGTAACGGGGTGTGACAAAGGTATTTCAAATAAATGTGAAGAGTGCATTTTTGAATGGCAAGCCGCAAGAAGAAGTATATGTCAAGCAGCCTCCAGGTTTTGAAAATGAACATCATCCAGGTTTTGTCTATAAGTTGGACAAAGCCCTCTATGGTCTAAAACAAGCACCTAGAGCCATGTATACCACTCTAACTGATTTCCTTATGTGCAATGGTTATTCCAGAGGTAAAGTGGATACCACATTGTTCATAAAGAAGGTGAAGTCTGATATTATGCTTGTTCAAATTGTAAGGTCGCCTGACTACGGATCCTATCTTGACGCGACACCTGCCAACGAGTGCGGAATCCTCGTTAGCGGGTTGATAGATAGACCACGCGCACTGAAACACGGAGACACACACAGTGATAGACGAACAACGGAACGTCCTTACACGTGATTCTCTCCTAACAAAACTCTCTGAATACTTGCAAGTTCGAGATCGCCCTTTGCACTAATCACTCTGAAATCATGCAAAAAGTCTGATAATTAATCGAATTAACCCTTAATTATAATGCCCAGTTCGAATTTGCCTAGGACAAGTTCGAACTGGCCTAAGGCCTTTCGAACTTGTCCTCTAACAAATTCGAATTTGATCCTTCAAACTTATCTTTGAACTTATCTTTGAACTTATCTTTGAACTTATCTTTGAACTTATATTTGAACTTATTGTAATCCATTACATCAAGTTCAAACATACATACAATCAATATCAAACATATATAATCAAACATATAACAAACATATATCAAACACTTGTTAATGTATAATAATAGTCAAATTGTCTTTTACAAAATATGTCTATACTTAGGCTGCTATCGTCACCCAGGGTGCACTAACAGACTCCCCCTTGACGATAGCTTCTAACTATTTATATTTTGTCTAAGTACTAGAACTATAAACGCTACTACCTGCATACAATCCTATATCAATACACACTCTAACTATCTTTTGGAATTTCCTGGCTTCAGATCTCCAGCCTTCATGAAAGAAAATTGGCTAATCATGTAGCTTTCGCAGGTCATCCTTAGATAGGTTGATCAGGTGCAGCAAATCGTATACTCTCAAAATCACTTTGTCTTCTATATCTTCCATGACTGCTTCAGCTGTATCATTGTCTATATTACCACCATTTCATGTTTCTAAGAACGTCCTGTGGCATAGACTTCAATGGTACCTTCTTCAATCATCTGACAGGTTTGTACACCATTTTAGCTCATGGTTTTCCAGTATGAGGATCTATCCTCGACTCATCCTCAACTCTCTTTCCCAACCTCGACTTGAGTCTTTCAAACCTTCCAGATCTACCCTCTCTTCTGATTATCTTTGCGATCACCTAAGCATAATGGTCGTCACCAATGTTTATCAATTCCTTCCAAGCTAACTCCTTCACTTCAACCTTTGGCAGTGTGTTAAACACTTTGAGCGTTCGCCTCAGGTATTGAAGTCCATCTCTTCTTTTTAGTATAAAAAGCTGCAATTCTCTATCGAAGAACCAGCTAAGTATTCCTCCTCAGAGATTTTCGGAGTTTGGCACTCTCATCTTCTACTTCATCTTTGGCTCTGCTTTCTTTTCTTCCTTATGGAACCAAAGATTTAACAATTCAGCTCTGCTTGGTTCTTTATCAGCTTCCTCCAGTTCTGAATCTTCCATAGAGGCCAATTTAATCTCATCTATATCAATTACATTTTGATCGTTATGTACATATTGTTCTGTGATGGGTTGTGAATGAATGATTACTTCATCTACGTTGTCATCTTCATCTTACACGACCTCCTCATCAGATTTCCAATCAACTATATCTTCTGGAATAAATTCCCCTTCTTCCAATTCTTCAACATCATCCTCAAAATCAAACACTATTTCTTCTTCTTTTTATATCCATCAGAGCATCTATCATCTCGCTCTCAAAGGTTTTAGAAGTTTCACCCTCAGCCCTTTCTTCTACTGCAGATTGACCTGGCTCCCCCTGAATTGATGCTCGCTGAGCAGTCGGAAAATCTGCTAGCTCACTTTCTTTTCCAGTCTCGGGATCATTGCTGTCATCATCATCTCTTCTTATCACTTCGGTTTCTTTGCAGCTAGTCTCCCCCAGAGCATGAAGATTTTTCAGTAACTGCTCCAGGAGGGACTTCATTTTTTTAATCTCAGAAGCTTGATCAGCAACAGTTGTTTTCAGTTCATCATTATCCTGATCAAGTCTGGCATTATGAGTTTGAAGTTCTTTGACTGCTGTGTATAGCTGGAAGATTTGGACTGATTGGAAATCCACCTTGCTCTTCAGTTCTGTAAATCGCTGATTCTCAGTGGATGTAGATGATGTAGATGGAATGGATGTAGTTGGTGATGGCGTGATGGATGGTTGAACAGCTGGAATTTCAGGCTCTGGAGCAGAGGCGGATGAAGTGCCCTGCATAAAACGATGCCTCTTCGCCCTATGCCTAGTAACGAGGGGAGTTGGATCTTCTGCTTCAAAATCAGAATCATCATCATCTGAGGCTCTAGCAACTTCCTCTCTCGTACTGACTACTATTCTTGATCCGTATCTGCTGATTCGAACAGATGGATCAACACGTTCTACTGCTACTTCTCTTCCTTTAACTTCCTCAGAAGCAGACTCAGACTCTGAGGTGGTCATTGCTTGACCCTCTACCTCAATCACTCTTTCTGCAATTCCTGCCATTGGGAACTCAATGTCCATATTCTCATCATCTGATGGCTGATATTCATTCACATCTCTCATAAGATCATGGAGATCAACTGGAGGCTCCAATATATCATTAATCAGTTCGGCCGCAATATCTTGCTGTGCCTGCGTCCCATGAGCCCATATCTCTTCAAGGGTCTCTACCCTAGGATCAACTTCTGGGGTCAAGCCTGAAGGGCCCGCAGCGTCTGACGATTGACCTGCTGCCGTTGATTCTTGAATTCTGCTCGAGGATGGCCTTGAAGCCTGAATTGGTCTTTCCGGAGCTTTCTGCCTCCTGCGAGGTTGTGGTTGAGGTCGTTGCTGTTGTTGTGGCTGTTGCTGCAGTGGCTGCGGCTGAGGACCTTCACCAGTCCGATATCCCCTTCTGGAGCTACAAAATCTGGATCAATCACTGCCCCGAAGAGAGGTGCATCAAGGGGCCTGACCTGCTCAGCCCTGCGGGCATTGTGCGACTGGCAATCAGCAAAAATTTGTTTATCTATAATTGCCACACTTTGAAGATCTGGTAGCTATGGCATATTCGGCAAGAAATGACGGATAAGCATCATCGCAAATCGCGGATACATCAAAAATCTTTCACGCGCTGGAGCTGTGATCTGGTGCACAAACTCAGCAAAGAACATTTCTGAATAGCTGAAATGCTTGTTATATATCAAAGCAATCATAGCCGACTGCATCTTGGAGACAATGTAATCGAATCCAGCCTTTTTCGGCGCAAAGCACACCATAATAACATGTGTCAAATACCTCCACTGCCCGATCAATCCACTTTTCATAAACGAATCTTTGGTTATATCTAAGGCATATCCCATACGCAGGAAGGCCGCTTGCCTTATATTCACAGGGAAATCAATTGGCCCTGCCTCTTGATCTTCATCCCGAGCTGCAGAATCTGACGTAGCATGTTAGCAGAGAAAACAATTGGCTGCCCACCGACTCTGGGTCGTAAAACTGTCAGGGTAACAGTGCAGTCCACTTGTAAGTGCTCCCAAAATTATCTTACATATGGTAAGACTATTTGCACATTATGGGATTGGGCATAAGAAACCCTGGAATGTGCCAAAAAGTCCACCATCTGTCTAAGCGACTAAGCTTTGGGAAGCTCCCTATCTGGAGACATAACCATATTATTCTTTTGAAAGAAAGCTCTATCACCCATATCTGCATATAAAAACAATAACCAAAATTAGAAGTGAAAATAAAAATGAAACTTGTTTAACAGATCATTATTGTATTTATGCGTGATGATTATCCTGGGTGTTTTGTAAATGGTGGTTGTTGTGGCAAGGGTGCCACACGAGATGGTATCAGAGCAGTTGTTTGAGATTCAAGTGTCCGTGAGGTCTTGATCTCAAACATTAGGTAATGATATATAGTGGTTTAAGTAATGATCTGAACTAAGATAGGTTATGATCTAGTAATTATAAGAGATTGACTATCATACGGGACAAATAAGTGGTGTCTTTAAACTGATGACATGTTACTAAACAAGTTATATGTTTATATTTTCAGAACATGTCTGGAGGAATGACACCTGAGGAAGCCAGAGAGATGATGCTAGCCATGATGGCTGAGCAGAATAAAATGATACAAGATCAGTTTCGGGCTCGAGATGAGGCCGATGCTAAGAGGAGAGAGGATAAGAGAAAGAACAAGGAGAAGGAAGGGGGTAACAACGAGGAATGAGATGACAACACTGGGTCATCTAACAAACCTCAAGGTTGTCGTTTTAAGGATTTCAAAGGAAACGGAGCTGTAGAGTTTAATGGTTTAGGGGATGCTGTTGCTGCACTTGAATGGATAACCGCAACTGAGCGAACATTCCGAATCAGCGACTGTGCTGAGAAGGACATGGTTCGTTATGCAACTGCTATGTTCACTAATGACGCAATTATGTGGTGGAATGCCATGGTGAATGCTTTGACATTGGAGAAGATTTCTGTTATGACTTGGGCTGAGTTCAAGGACCTATTCACTCAGCAGTACTGTCCGGTTGATGAGCGCCGGAGGATGGAAGCAAAGTTTATGGCGCTGGTACAGGGGACTAAGACGGTGTCCCAATATGCTGTGGAGTTCACGAGGTTAAGTCTGTTCGCACCTCATCAGGTGGACACCGAAGAAAGGAAAGTGACCAGGTTCGAGGCTGGTCTTGACATTGAGATTAGGAGGGTTATGAGCAACGTCCGCTACCCTACATTTGCTGGCTTACTTGAGGCTGCCAGAAATGTAGAGCAGATTTTGATTATGTCGGGCTACTCTGTTGGGTCTGCTGCTGCTTCCACCAATCCAACACAGCCGTCACCGCCGAAGCGCCAAAGGGAGGGAGGATATTCTGGTTCTTCCCGGTCTTCACAGTACTCACCTCAACAGTCGTATCGCCGAAAATCTGGTTCATCTGATCGCGGTCGTGCGCGTGCATACTCCATCAACACTGAGCCGCAGTATTGCAATAAATGTCATCTGGAGCACTTTGGCAAATGCACTAACGGACGTGCTTGTTTTTGCTGTGGGGAGCTGGGCCATTTTCAGAATGACTGCCCAAGGAAGGGTGATGCTTGTTATAAGTGTGGAGTGTGGGGTCACTATAGCAGGAATTGTAGGAAGAATGCTCCAACGGCTGCTGTCCCATCATCAACACGATCGTCTGGAGGTTCGAGTGGTGGTTCAGTTAACCGCCGGGGTCAGTCACAGAGGGCACCTGCTCGTGCTTTTCAGATAACTGCAGAGGAGGCAAGGGAAAATCCGGAAGTCGTCACGGGTACGTTCATAGTTAATTCTATGCCAGCACGAGTTTTATTTGATTCGGGTGCCAATAGGTCGTTTGTTTCTACTGTGTTTGCACAAAGACTTGCCATGCCACTGTCTAAGTTGTCTGCTATACTTGATATTGAAACTGCTAGCAATACTTCAGTTAAGGTAGATCATGTATACCGAAATTGCACGTTAGTAATTGAAGATGTAGTCTTCAATTTAGATCTGATTCCGATAGAGTTCAGCGAGTTTGATGTGATAGTCGGAATGGACTGGTTGATCGAGAATGAAGCCCATATAGTGTGTATGAGCCGAATGATAAAGATAACTACCCCGGAGGGGCGTGAGATATGTATATATGGGGATAGGAGAAGCAGGGATCTGTGTTTGCTGACTATTGCAAAAGCTCGAAAGCTTGTTGCAAAGGGATGTGATGCATACTTAGCATATGCGATTGATGCTAAGGCAGAGAAAAGAACTTTGGCCGATGTGCCGGTTGTTTCACAATTCCCGGATGTGTTTCCGGAAGACTTGTCTGGCGTGCCGCCTGAAAGACAAGTAGAATTTAGGATTGACTTGATCCCTAGAGCTGCACCGGTAGCTCGTTCTCCTTATCGTCTTGCCCCAACCGAGATGAAGGAAATGATGACACAGCTGCAAGAATTGTTGGACAAGGGCTTCATTCGGCCGAGTTCATCGCCGTGGGGAGCTCCGGTACTGTTTGTAAAGAAGAAGGATGGCACGATGAGGATGTGCATAGATTACCGGGAGCTGAATAAGTTGACTATTAAGAACAAATATCCGTTGCCACGGATAGACGACTTGTTTGATCAGTTACATGGGGCTAGTGTATTTTCTAAGATTGATCTGAGATCGGGATATCATCAATTGAAAGTTCGAGAGGAAGATGTGCCAAAAACAGCATTCAGGACTCGGTATGGACATTACGAGTTTCTGGTGATGCCTTTTGGATTAACCAACACCCCGGCAGTTTTTATGGATTTAATGAATAGGGTTTGTAGACCGATGTTGGATAAGTCGGTGATAGTGTTTATCGATGATATTCTAGTATACTCTAGGTCTGAGGCTGAGCATGCTGAACATCTCAAGGAGTTATTAGAGTTATTGAGGAAAGAGAAGTTGTACGCCAAATTTTCGAAGTGCGAGTTTTGGCTGCAACAGATACAGTTTCTAGGACATGTGATTTCGGGGGCTGGGATTTCGGTAGATCCGGCTAAAGTTGAAGCGATAAAGAATTGGGAGCCACCTCAAACAGCTACCGAAGTTAGAAGTTTTCTGGGGTTGGCAGGATATTATCGGAGGTTCATAAAGGATTTTTCTAAGATTGCAGTTCCTCTGACTGCATTAACAAAGAAAAATGCACCGTTTGTGTGGGAAACTGTGCAGCAGGAGGCATTTGAGATCCTGAAGAAAATGTTAAGCGAAGCGCCGATACTTGCCTTACCTGAAGGCAACGATGATTTCGTGGTGTATACGGATGCCTCAAGACTGGGGTTAGGCGCTGTATTGATGCAGCGTGGGAAGGTTATTGCTTATGCTTCAAGACAGCTTAAGCAACATGAGAAGAACTACTCAACTCATGATCTTGAGTTAACAGCTGTTACGTTTGCATTGAAATTATGGAGGCATTATTTATATGGGACTAAGTGTCAACTCTACACGGACCATAAGAGTTTGAAATACATCTTTAGTCAAAAAAGAGCTTAACATGAGACAGCGTAGGTCGATGGAACTTATAAAGGATTATGATTGCGAAATCCTTTATCACCCCGGAAAAGCTAACGTGGTGGCTGATGCTTTGAGTCGCAAAGCATATGCTAAAGATTGCTGCTACATGTTGACATCTACTATGTTAACATCCACAATTATAGATGATGTCAAGGCCGCACAGGAGGAAGCCTTGAAAGACGAGAATGTTGGTGCTGAGGATATAAGGGCGCAGATTAAGAATATGGAAACAAGTGAGTCGGGTTTGAAAGGTATATATGGGAGAATCTGGGTGCCGAAGTTTGGTGGGATGCGAAATGTGATCATCGAAGAAGCGCATCAATCAAAGTATTCTGTACATCCCGGGAGCACCAAGATGTACAATGACCTAAAAGCAGACTTTTGGTGGCCCGGACTAAAGAAAGACATAGGTCAGTACGTGGAGAGATGCCGAACTTGTCGGTTGATAAAGGCCGAACATCAACAACCTTATGGCAGTCTGCAACCGCTTCCCATTCCGGAATGGAAGTGGGAGCACATTACTATGGATTTTGTTACAAAACTACCGAAGACTAGGCGTCAACATGATGCAGTTTGGGTGATAGTCGATAGATTAACTAAGTCCGCACATTTTATACCGATAAGAGAAAGTTACTCCTTAGAAAAGTTGGCTAAAATTTATATGGACGAGATTGTTTCTAGGCATGGAGTGCCTAAGTCCATAGTATCGGACCGGGATAGCCGGTTTACTTCAAATTTTTGGTCGGCTTTGCAAGAAGGGTTAGGGACAAGGATAGCAATGAGTACAGCTTACCGCCCGCAAACTGATGGTCAGAGTGAGCGGACCATCTTAACGCTTGAAGACATGATGAGATCGTGTGTGTTAGATCTCGGTGGCAATTGGGACGATCATCTGCCACTCATAGAGTTTTCATATAACAACAGTTACCACGCTACAATCAAGAAAGCTCCGTTCGAGGCTTTGTATGGAAGGAAATGTAGGACTCCTACATGTTGGAGAGAAATGGGTGAAACACCAATCGCTGGGCCGGCCTTGCTTCAAGAAACAAACGAGAAGATACAGTTGATTAGACAGAACATGAAAGCGGCCCAGGATCGTCAGAAAAGTTACTATGATCGGAGGCACAAACCGATCAATTTTGAAGTGAACGACTGGGTCTACTTGAAAGTATCACCCATGAGGGGTGTTACTCGTTTTGTTAAAAGGGGCAAGTTGGCTCCGAGATTCGTCGAACCCTTTAAGATTGTTGAAAAAGTTGGAAATCAGTCTTATCGATTAGAATTGTCTGAAGGGATGTCGGGCATACATCCAGTATTTCACGTTGGGAATCTCCGAAAATCATTTAGCACTGGAAATGAGGATTGGGCAGACCACACGGAGCTGCAAGTTGACGAAAGGCTTCGATATGTGGAGGAGCCGGAATGTGTATTGGATACTAAGATGAAGAAGTTGAGGAGCAAAGAGATAGAAATGGTGCTTATACGATGGAAGCATCATAAGGGAGCAAATCATACATGGGAAACTAAGTCAGAAATGTTAAGAAAGTATCCGAAACTGTTTGAATCCGAGTAACTTCGAGGACGAAGTTGAGCGTGGTGGAGCCCATGCTGTAACATCCTCGGATTTATTTTAATGTATTTTGGTTAATTAAGTGGAAAATATATGTTTAAGTTAAAATTAAGCAATTATTATGTATTTGGGTTATTTAGAAGTTTGTTGCTATTTTTAAGAAAATTGAACTCAGAATCATTGTTATGGAATATTAAGGAATTAAAAAGTTATTTATGATAATTCTAAGATTAAATCAGTATTTTATGGAACCGGTTAGTTCGAGTGGTGAAATGTGCAAAAATGACGAAAGTTGTATATAAAGGGCAATAGGCTTCATTTTTCTATTTTACACTATCTCACTACTTTATCTCTCTAGAAGTTCTCTCTACATCTCTCTAAGTTATCTCACAAACCGACCGTCAGATTATCGAGAATTATACGTCAACGGAAAGGTATCGAGGAATACAACAACAATCTACAAACAGATTTCTGATTTCATACGAATTGAGGTAAGAATCGAATCTTTTAAGTTTATAGTTTCGGTTTTGAAGTTAACTAGAATTCGAATCTGTTGTTTTGTGCGAATTTGAGCTTGTTTTGCTTGAAATGTTGCTGGAATATGATAGTATATGCATAATAGAATCGAATCTAGGCCTGATACTTGATATATGCATGATTTTTGACTTAGAAATGAAAGATTTAAGCTGAAATGATGAACAAACTCGAATATGTCAAGAACAGAATCGAAATGCATGAACAAACTCGAAATTTGTGCTAGATTCGAGTATATACTCGAGTTTAACCATCAGATTCGAGCAAGGGTTCGAATCTATCATTATAGGTTCGAATTTAGCCCCTAGATTCGAATGGGGTTCGAGTTTAGCCCCTAAAGTCGAAATGGTTCGAATCTAACAGGAACTCGGCGAGTTCCTATACTGAACTCGGCGAGTACTATTCAATTTCGGGCAGATTCGAATGGGTTTTAAAGGGGTCGAATCTATGGACTAATGATTACACTTTTGGGATATTTTTGGTAGTAAATTAAGGTATATAATGAAAGGTTAATGGGAAATAAAAACAAACCAATTGATGGTTTATATCATGAGTTATATAAAGGACAATGTATGAACATGAAATGGGTTCAAACTTAATTATGGTATGAATTTGGACATGTACCCGAAATGGGGGAAAATATCGCCAAACTTACGAAACTTGATTTTATGGATTTAAACGGTTAATGATATGAGGAATTGTTGTAATTGATTTAACAGGTCCCTTGTGGTGTTGTTTAACCCACAGTGGGGTACTTGGAGGATCCGGTTGAAAGCCCGAAGAGAAATAATATCGGTTAAAAGATAAAATTACGCACCCACAGTGAGTACAGTAGATTTCACATGTTTATATTTGTTTTATGTAAGCTTTGCCTGCTGAGACCTGTTGTTTCTTTGATTGTTTGGAATTCTACTAACTTGCGTAGATTTAGATGCACATTCTTACTTGTTGCATGTCCTTTCGGTTGTTGTGCATCTAGTGATGGACCGGTGGGTCGCATCGATTACTCTGATGTTACTGTGCTATATGACCTAGAGCTGATCCCTCCTAGGCCCGGTAGGCAGTATGTCATCCCCGATCGTACGTTTGTCTCAGATGGTATGTCTAAATGCCGAGCTGTGAGCTCGAAGGGGCTGCGGCTCTGGTCCGTACTTTGTGTACGAAGAGGATATCCGATGTTGGTCATCTGTGTTATCCTTGGGCTTCATAAAAATTTATAAAATGTGCAATCTATGTATTCACTAAGCATTCGCTTACGTTTTAGTTGTTGTAATTTTTACAGGCAAAGGAAAATCTACTGCTGGACCTTCTAGTTAGGTCGTTTGGAAGATTTGGGAGATTCGACACTATTTTATCGGTAATTTATGTTATGAGACAATGTTGTAATATTCTGGGTGATTGTAATAATTGTATGGGTGTGTAGACTTAGACTTGATACCTTATAGCACCGTAGGGTGTTTAACACTTGTTGCACTACTTTAATTATGTTTTTAATGCTTCCGCACTTAAATTAGGTTAATAGATCATTATTGTATTTATGCGTGATGATTATCCTGGGTGTTTTGTAAATGGTGGTTGTTGTGGCAAGGGTGCCACAGAATTGTTAGAAACTACTATTCACAATTGGTGACCTGCAAACCTGTTTAGCAGGTCACCAACAACTTTTCAGTTATCAAAAATAGTAACATCTTTTCATATTTTTATAAATAATAGTAACAAATCAAATTAAAACCCAATTCTTTTTATTTTATTAAGTTTTCTAAGATTTTATAACCATCAAAATAAACCCAATTTATGTTTCAAATATTGTTGTGAAATTTTATAATAAAATTTTAGTTTTTATTTCCTATTATTATTTATTTATTTAAAGTTTATTTAACTATGTTATTACTACTTTAGTGGTTATTTTTTTAATTTCATTAATTTTTATTTTTTCGTAACCTTATATATTTTTTTAATACATATTTTGAATATCGTTTATATATAATATGAGCGAAAAAAATACTACGAATTATTTTAATTTTTACTTTTTCCAACCAAGAAAACTATGATCCATATTTTTTTTAGTATTTCCGAACAAAATAGTACAAACTGTAATAATTTTTAGTTTTTCCAATCTAAATGAGTCATAGTTTTTTATTTGAAAAACCAAAAATCAAAATGAGACTCAGTATTTTTCATTCAGAATAACTATAAACCACAATTATTCATAAATTTTCCAATTCTAGAAAAACTAAAAAATGAATGGATCACAATACTTTATCATTCATAGTACTTTTGATTTGTAATTAAAAAACAACAAATTGTTCACCTTTTTAATAAATTCCAAACGAAACGGTTTCCAAATGACAAAAACTACGACCCATTCCTGTTTAGATTTTTTTACAAAAACTGCAAACTATTCTGATTTTAATTTTTTCTAACAAAATAATTGCAACACATTTATTTTTGTGTTTCTAACAGTGAAAAAAGTATGAATTATTCCGGTTTATCGTTTTTTCGAATGAAAATTATTGCAACTCATTTTGATTTTTAGATTTTCAAAAAAAAGTACAACTCATTTAGACTGAAAATAATAAAAAACAAGAAACGGTTCATATTTTTTGTTTGGAAAAAATAAAAAATAGTGTGATTCATATTTTTTTTTGTTTGCAATTAAGAAAGCATAAGTAATTCGGTTTTTTAATTTTTCTACACGAAAAGTACTACGATCCATTAAAGTCTTTAGCTTTGATAATGACAAAAACTACGACCCGTTATCTTTTAGATTTTTTTCGAACAAAAAATTTATGAACAACTCTTGTTTTTTTATTTTTGCTAACGAGAAACTTGTGACCCATTCATTTTTTTAGTTTTTAACAACAAAAAAGATTATGATTAATTGCGGTTTATAGTTTTTCTGAATGAAAAATATTGCAACCCATCTTAATTTTTAGTTTTCTAAATAAAAAACTACAACCCATTTAGATAAAAAAAACTAAAAACTCAAAATCGTTCATATTATTTTGTTCGAAAAACTAAAAAGAGAATTGTTCATAATTTTTTCGTTTGAAAAAATTAAAAATTGAAATGATTCGTAGTGTTTTTTTTGTTCAAGTTATATATGATCGTAAATATGTGATCGAATATTATCTAACCATAAAAAATATTCAAAGTATATATTAAAAATTTGTAAGGTTATGAAAAAAAAATGTAAATAAATAAATTAAAAAAATAATCAGTAAAGATTATAATAATATAATTAAATACAGGGAAAATTAACCACTTGACATAGATCAAGTGGCCACCACCAAAGGTGGGGAGGCTTGCCTCTAGGAGAGGTCATGGGTTCATTCCCTGACATTGGTGAATCTAATCTAACTTTGGGTGTAATACTAACAACTAACTAGCCTTTCAAAAAAAAAAAAATTACAGGGAAAATTATGCAAAAAGCCATCAAAGTACAAAATTTTTTCGATCAAGTCCTCATTTCATTTTTTATTTCTGATAGGTCCCCAAACTGCCTAAACTTTTTAAATTGGTCCGTTAACCTGTTATAACAGGTTAACATGCTTAAACTTATTTTGCAAAAACCATCAAAGTATAAAATTTTTTCGTTTAATTTCCCATTTCATTTTTTTTTCCTAATAAGTCCCAGAACTACTTAAACCTTTCAACTTTTAGATAAAATAAAACGAATTTTTTTTAAACTTTTAAAAACGATGATGTTAATTTCGATGACAGAGCATGTCATGTTTGTCTAGACCAAAGTCAGTTGGTTTGAAAATAATATTTTTTCAAAACGACGATGGTTGTTTGAAAATAATTAATTTTTTTAAAAGTCCGTTATTCCGGATAACATAAGTTGGTTTGATATAAAAACATAAATGATGATTATTTCGATCCTATGTTTCTCTAGACCACAGTTTTTAAATATATTTAACTAGTTCATCCCGACTAAACTTTAAACAATAAAATTGTTCGTTTTGATTTATCATTTTGTTTTATTTTTTTGCATCCACGTATGTGTGACGCGAGTGTCAATTGAACAATCACTTAAATTGATAAAACAATAAATAACATGAGTTTTATCAAGATAAGGGATTTATGTGGCAAAAAAATTAGTTGAGGGATTTATAAGACAAAATAATTTAGGTAAGAGATTTATCAGACAAAGTAATTTAGTTGAGGGACTTAATCGAAAAAAAAATCATAGATTTATAAAATCCACGTCAGCAATTGCAACCTGCTCAACAGGTCACCGGTAACTTTTCTTGAAAAAAACACCAAATTCGTGATTTTTATTTAGTTAGGGGACTTATCAGACAAAAAAATTGATTGAGGGACTTAATCGAAAAAAACTTGTAGTTTGATGGTTTTTTATGAAATTTTCCCTTAAATAAACTTTAAATAAATAAATAATAAATGTTTTAGACTTATGATTTCAATTTCTAGTTGATATCTTTTGTTTGTAATAATTTATTTTCTTTTATGTAAATGTGTATGTAATTTTCCCAAAGTCCCTATTGATACAAAAGTCATATGGGATGGAGGGAATCAGTTGTTGAATGAAGAAATAGTTTGCACTGATATAATTTCTCTCAAGAGATTTTTCATCTTCTTCATCCTATAGAGTATTTGCATGATAAATCTGATTTTATGATGCTCTATATGTCATGATTGTGTAAAATCTGGGAAATGCTTTCATTTGGTATTAGAGCTTGGAATTGGATTTCAACTTGGAGCTGTGTTCAAAAAACGTAGTCCCTCTTCATCTTATTCTTGTCAAAGAGGTCTAAATCTCTAATATTTTGCTAAAATATTATTTGTGTGTTGGTTTTAATCATCAAAAGTATTTTTATTATGCAAACAATATCTTTTTCATGGAGTAAATGAGCTTTTTTTTTGTTGAAACCTTCTGTTCGCAAGTTCTATGAACTGCATCTTAAATTTGACCAAAAATAACATCAAATCTTGTGTTATAAGTGCTTATTTGTACCAATACTTGGTCAAGTCCAAGGTTTCGGTACAAGTCAAAGGTCTCGCTACGTGGTCAAAAGGTTTCAGAGAGAAGAACTGGTCGTAGAGACAATACCCGTGAACCGAGGTAGAGATGGAAATGGGCGAGAAAAAACCCGCAACCCGTGGATACCCGCCCGTTATGGGTGGGTAAACCTGTGAAAACACACCCGTGGACATGGGTATGGGTAATAAATCATACCCGCTGGCGGGTGACGAGCGGGCACAGATATAATATTTTACCCACAGGTTTACCCGCCACCTGTAAAACCCGTGACGTTCACCCGTGGGTATACCCACGGTTTTACCCGTTAAACCTGCTAAATATAGTCATTATTTTATACATATATATATATATATATACATATACATACACATGCATACATATATATACACATACATATATATATATATATATATATATATATATATATATATATATATATATATATATACACACACACACATATATACATATACATACATACACACACACTACCCTGACCATTGTTATAATGTTGTCGAAGTATTTTGAGTTTGGAAACATTAATCATTATTATGTATTTATGTTTGTATGTTTGGTATTTTTATTATTTGGATGTGTTTGCAATATATATATGTTATTTGGATGTGTTTGCAATATATATATATATGTCATTTGGATGTGTTTGATTGCTAAAATATGTTTCGTTGTGTAAGAAAGTGTTAATAATTGTTCCTAAAATGTGAAACCCGTGGGTTTACCCGTGCCCACGGGTATCCGCGGGTGACGGGCATGGGCGATAATGTCTTCCCGTTGGCGGGTTTTTGGTGGGTGGCGGGTATGAAAATTGTAACACCCTACTTTTACAACTAATGTCACATAGGACTTACAGTCCACGTCATCTAATCATAAGCGACATCATCAAGGGTAAACAACTAATTAACTACTAAACATCATTATCAGGCATAAGTAACAGCGTGACGGGAACCAACCCCCGTCAAATAACGTCAGTCAACCACAACGTGAGTACAGATTACAGTCATCCAACATGTCACTGGCTGATAAGCCAAACCACAAATTATCAAGACTACTTACGAAAGTAGTCACTAAATATTGTCCGCGTGGCGGGTCTCGACTACTACCCGCTGTATCCCTAGCCTCAGTCCTTGTACCTGAGATCCACAGTTAAAACAACAGTCAGCGGAAAGCTGGTGAGTTACTATAAACAACTTTTAAAACAGTTTATAAACAGTTAGCACAACGACTAATAATCAACATACAGTCGGCCTCAACTGCCCGACGCCTCATCGAGAGCGACCCGAGATAGCCTGCATAGCCCACTTCACAAAGTAGTGGGTAGTCAGGACCTCTGAGTTGGGAATGACCCAACAGGCCTCTCTACTCTGCGTACCACAACAATACGTGTAATCCACGTGCTCTACTCTGTGCTAACGAGTGTCAACATATAAAAGGATCCGCGTTGGACCCGGATAATAAACAACAAAGTAAGTAACTCACCTGGACTATGATTATAACCTTGCTATCAACGGCGGTCCCAACAATTCCCAGGCTTAGCTACGAATCCTGGCAACAATAAAAACAACTATACTGTAACGACTAGCTACTGAACTCATAACAATTATGCTACTAAATTCACGGACTCAACATCAGTCAACGGGCAAGGACCCATGAGCGCGGCCACGATCGCGGTTGCAGTTGCGGTCTGGCAGTGCGGTCGCGATCTCACCGCCAGCGATCACCCCATCCGACTCACCCTGATCGCGGTCGCGACCAGGGGAGCGCGGTCGTGCTGCAGCGATGAACAGTGCAGGTTGTGCTATGTTTTTATACAGCTACGGGAATCACTTTTGATCCCGATTTCACACATTTCAAGGGTTATAATCTAACCCCAAACCACTTTAGCTACTTAATGCGACAATTTAACTACTTTGGTACAACTCACCAACCTTAATTCGCTGTTGCTCTTGAATTTGAGGTCCCAACTCGAAGAAGATGATGATGAAAGGAGTCTCCTTGGTTATGGCTTCCCTCCAGCTCTCCCTTCTTGATTTCTCTCTGAAATACACACACACACACACACACTATAGCTGATCGTGGCAAAGTAAGGAAAAAGGGATTAGCCAATGCGTATATATACGTTTTGGGTCCGAAACCCAATCAAAACGGGTACGATACTCACTAATCACTGGGTAAACACTCGTTAACCCAATTAATCTCAAATTAACTGTTTGCGTTTGGAATATTAATTAACTCATTAAAACATCCCCAAACCCATAATTGCTACTAAACCAGTTATTATCTCAACCAATTAATATTACACGTAATAGCAATCTACTTTACCAAGTCACGTCTAATTAGCCAATTAAAATCCACCAACTCTTTTAAGATAACTCTTAAAGCCAATAAATAAATTACACGTACCTGCTGCTAGATTCTGGATGTTACAAATCCTCCCCTCTAGAACCGATCCCGTCCTCGGGATCTCAACTCAGGTGAATAGATGCGGATAACGCTGTCGCATGTCCGCCTCGGGCTCCCAGGTTGCACTGGAACCCTTATGGTATCGCCATTGTACCAATGCCAGCGGAATCTCCTTCTTCCGCAGCTTCTTCACCTTGCGATCCATTATGGCCTCGGGATGCTCAATATACCTCAGCTGCTCGTCTACCTCGATCTCTGACATGGGAACCGTCTCCTTATGTGGGGCCAAACATCACCGCAGGTAACTAACATGGAAGGTAGAGTGTACCCCACGCAACTCTGGAGGCAACTCCAATCGGTAGGCCTGCGTGCCCAATTGTTCAACTATACAAAACGGCCCAATAAATCTCGGACTGAGCTTACCTCGTTTCCGGAATCGAATCACGCCCTTCCACGGAGATACCTTCAGTAGTACCCACTCGCCTACATCAAACTCTAACTCTTTGGTCCTCTTATCGGCATAGCACTTCTGTCGACTCTGAGCTACCTGGAGTCTCTCTCTGACCACTGCTATCTTTTCACTAGTCTGCTGAATAATCTCAGGACCTGTAATCTCTTTCTCCCCCCACCTCTGTCCAACATACAGGAGTACGACACTTGCGGCCGTATAACGCTTCGAACGGAGGCATCTTAATGCTGGAATGGTAGCTGTTATTATAACCAAATTTAACTAACGGCAGATGTGAATCCCAACTACCACCGAAATCCACCACACAAGCTCGTAGCATATCCTCCATCGTCTGGATCGTACGCTCAGACTGGCCGTCGGACTGGGAATGATAAGCAGTACTCTTCTGAACTCGAGTACCTAATGCTCGTTGTAGACTCTGCCAGAAGGTGAATCGAGCATCTCTATCGGAAACTATCGAGGCTGGAACTCCATGTCGGGAGATAATCTCATACAAATAAACTCGCGTGAGCTGCTTCAACGTATAGGTCTCCCGGATCGTCAGAAAATGCGCTGTATTCGTAAGCCGATCTACTATTAACCATATCGCATCATAACCACGTGGAGTCCGCGTTAACTTCGTAACGACGTCCATCGTGATATGCTCCCAACTCCACTGAGGGATCTCTAATGGATGTAACCGGTTAGGGGCTTCTGGTGCTCGGCCTTCACCTCCAGACAGGTCAGACAACGTTCAACAAACTCAGCTATATCCCGTTTCATACCGGGCCACCAATACAGTACGCGGAGATCCTGATACATCTTCGTACTACCATGATGAATAGTAAGGCGGGACTTATGAGAATCCTTCAAGATCAACTGGCGTACATCATCGGCCCAGGAACCCAAACTCGGCCCTGTCTCACATATAACCCTCGAGAGTCGGTCTCGAACTCTTGTAACTGACCTAGAATATGCTCTCTCTGGTGGTTCTCTGTATGCATCCCGATGGTCTGTGCCTCCCGAAGCCTCTCTATTAGGGTAGACGTCACCTCGACCCTGTAATTACGGGCCCGACTCGAAGGCCCGCGCTCTTTTCGGCTGAGCGCGTCTGCTACTACATTCGCCTTACCCGGGTGGTACTAAATGTCGCAATCATAATCCTTGATTAACTCTAGTCCCTGTCTCTATCGCATATTAAGATCACGCTGGCTGAATAGATACTGGAGACTCTTATGATCGATAAACAAAGTGAAAGGAAGTCCATACAGATAATGGTGCCAAATCTTCAGCGCAAACACGATAGCCGTCAACTCCAGATCATGGGTCGAATAGTTCTTCTAGTAGTCTTTCAACTGACGAGAAGCATAACCAATCACTCGGCCCCTCTGCATCAATACACATCGTAACCCTGTCCCCGAAGCGTCAATATACACAACAAAATCACTGGTGCCTTCAGGCAGGGCTAACACCGGAGCCTAACACAATCGGCGCTTCAGCTCTTCAAAAACAAACTCCTGGTCTTTAGTCCACTCAAACGGGACTGACTGGCGAGTCAAACGAGTTAATGACATGGCAATCAAAGCGAAGTCCTGGATAAATCGACGATAATACTCTGCTAATCCCAGAAAGCTGTGAATCTCTGCTACACTCTGAGGCCTCTCCCATCTCATAACGGCCTCTATCTTAGCTGGGTCTACAGAAACACCCTCGCCGCTGACAACATGGCCCAGAAACTGAACTTCTCGAAGCCAAAACTCACACCTCGAGAACTTCGCATACAACTTCTCTCGCCGCAACACACTAAGAATCTCTCGCAGGTGCGCCGCATGCTCCTCTGCTGATCGGGAATATATCAGTATGTCATCTATGAACACTATGACAAACTGATCAAGATACGGACGGCAGACCCTATTCATCAGGTCCATAAAGGCTGCTGGGGCGTTGGTTAGCCCAAATGGCATAACCAAGAACTCATAGTGACCATATCGGGTCCTGAACGCTGTCTCCGCTGTATCCTGGTCATAAACCTTCAGCTGATGATACCCCGAACGCAAGTCAATCTTCGAAAACACACTGCCCCCCTGCAACTGGTCGAACAAATCATCTATCCATGGAAGAGGGTAACGGTTCTTCACTGTCACTTTATTAAGCTCGCGGTAGTCTATACACATCCTCATCGACCCATCTTTCTTCTTTACGAAGAGAACTGGAGCACCTAACGGCGAAGTACTCGGCCGGATGAAACCACGGTCCCATAACTCCTGCAACTGGCTCATCAGCTCCCTCATCTCTGTAGGAGACAAACGATAAGGCGCGCGTGCAATGGGAGTGGCACCTTGCACCAGCTCTATACGAAACTCTACCTGTATGTCCGGCGGCAACCCAGGTAACTCCTCGGGGAACTCAGAAACGACATCGACAGCCTCTATACTCTGTTTCTCCTTCTTCGCATCAACTACATATGCTAGGAAGGAGGAACAACCCTTGGCTAAACAACGACTAGCCCGAATAGCAGAGATGAGGCCAACACTACCTCTACTGCGCTCTCCATACACTGTAACAATACGATCCTCAGAAACCGGTAGCCGAATAGCCTTCTTAGAACAAGCAATGTCAGCACGCTGAGAGGCTAACCAATCCATACCTACTATAGCATCAAAACTACCGATCCTTATAGGCAACAAATCAATCTTAAACGGATAACCATCTATCTCTAATATACACTGGGCATAAACATGCCTAACTACAGAAGCACTGCCATCAGCAAGCTCTAAAACCAATGGCTCTGGCAACTCAGCAGGCGAAGCAGTAAAATATGCAGTAAAGGCAAATGAAACAAAAGAACGGTTTGCCCCGGAATCAAACAAAACTCGAGCATTATGACCGTTCAGAATGAACGTACCAGAAACTACATCAGTAGTATCTCGGGCCTCCTCTGCCGTAACCTGAAACACTCGGCCTCTAGCTGGTGGAACGGTATCTCTACGGGCAGATGAACCAGCAGAATCTGACCCTGCACGGGTGGCCTCGACTCTCCCTGCCACGGAGCTGTGCAATCTCTCGACTGATGGCCAGGTCGTCCGCAATTAAAGCATAACGGGTCCCTGAAAGTACATCCTGTCTGAGTGTGGCCAGGCTGGCCACATCGGAAGCAATGCACATAACGGGGATCAGACTCCCAGGTGTGCCTCTGGCGGCACCTCTTACAGAACCGCTCCCTACTAACAGACCCAGAGCTCGACGCTCCACCCCTCTGCTCTGACCCACCAAAACGACTGCCCCTATCATCGGGCCTGCGATCAGATCTCTGAGAAGACTTATCTCTCTGCCTATCTCCTCCCTCAGATTCTGTGCGCCGGCGGTCGTCACCTCTAGGCTGGAACTGGCTGGAACGACTATCTCTGTCCCGATCTCTATCTCTGCCCCTATCAGAACCACCATGTCTGGCTGATTGGACCAATCGTGGCTGCTCCACTACTGGATCTCGACGAGACAACTCACTCTCTCGCCTACGGGCCAACTCAACTGCCCTGGCATAAGTCAGGATATAACCAGTGTCAATGAACTCCCGAATCTCCTTACGCAAACCCATCAAAACCTGTTAATCTTCCGCGACTCTGTACTAATCTGTAGTGGTGGGAACAAACTCAGATCGATGAAGATCTTCTCGTACTCGTCAACGGATCGTTGTCCCTAAAATAAAGGTCAGAAAATTGATCTCTAGTTGGGCCCTGCGGTCCTCGGGATAGTACTGCTCCTCAAAACGGGCTCTAAACTGACTCCATGTCATCTCATATGCCGGCCCATCTCCCACCATGTCTCTAACAGTCTGCCACCACTGTTGTGCGCTAGTCCGTAACTGAGCACTAGCGAATGTCGTCATCTGATCAGGATGGCATCCCGTGATACGAAAGGCCATCTCCATATTCTGTAGCCAGTACATGGCCTTAACGGCCCCGGGCTCGCTGTGATACTCTGGCGGGTGTGCAGAAAAGAATTCCTTATACGTACATCCCTTGCCCCCCCCCCCTCGTGATGATCCAGCTCCTGAATCTCTGACCCCGCCTGTACTCTGGGTTAGGGACTGCATACCCTCTGCACGGCCCTTTTCATAGGCTTTCTGTAGTCGCCGGGCAAACTCCGCATCTAATACTCGTCCCCCGGTGGGACTCTCGGGTCTCTGCTTATCTGCTATAAGGTCTCTACATAATATAATCAACATTACTATAATGACAATATCATAACTTTACAATTTCTTAAACCTACTCATCAGAGATCAAGCCCAAGGATCTAGACACTGGTTTAAGCCTAAGCATCATTAATGATACTTAAACCATAAACTAACGCTCTGATACCAAGCTGTAACACCCTACTTTTACGACTAATGCCACATAGGACTTACAGTCCACGTCATCCAATCATAAGCGACATCATCAAGGTTAAACAGCTAATTAACTACTAAACATCTTTATCAGGCATAAGTAATAGCGTGACGGGAACCAACTCCCGTCAATAACGTCAGTCAACCACAACGTGAGTATAGGTTACAGCCATCCAACATGTCACTGGCTGATAAGCCAAACCACAAAATATCAAGACTACTTACGGAAGTAGTCACTAACTACTGTCCGCGTAGCGGGTCTCGACTACTACCCGCGGTATCCCTAGCCTCAGTCCTTGTACCTGAGATCCACAGTTAAATCAACAGTCAGCGAAAAGCTGGTGAGTTACTATAAACAACTTTTAAAACAGTTTATAAATAGTTAGCACAATATAACGACTAATAATCAACATGCGGCCGGCCTCAACTTCCCGACGCCTCATCGGGAGCGACCCGAAATAGCCTGCATAGCCCACTCCACAAAGTAGTGGGTAAACAGGACCTCTGAGTTGGGAATGACCCAACATGCCTCTCTACTCTACGTATCACAACAATACGCGTAATCCACGTGCTATGCTTTGTGCTAACGAGTGTCAACATATAAAAGGATCCGCGTTGGACCCGGATAATAAACAACAAAGTAAGTAACTCACCTGGACTACGACTACAACCTTGCTATCAACGGTGGTCCCTACAATTCCCAGGCTTAGCTACGAATCCTGGAAAAATAAACACAACTATACTGTAACGACTAGCTACTGAACTCATAACAATTATGCTACTAAATTCACGGACTCAACATCAGTCAATGGGCCAGGACCCACGATCGCGGCTCGGAAGTGCGGCCACGATCACAGTCGCGGTCGCGGTCTGGCAGCGTGGTCGCGATCTCACCGCCAGGGATCACCCCAGCCGACTCACCCTGATCGCGGTCGCTACAAGGGGAGCGCAGTCGTGCTGCGGCGATGAACAGTGCAGGTTGTGCTCTGTTTTTATACAGCTACGGGAATCACTTTTGATCCCGATTTCACACATTTCAGGGGTTATAATCTAACCCCAAACCACTTTAGCTACTTAATACGACAATTTAACTACTTTGGTACAACTCACCAACCTTAATTCGCTGTTGCTCTTGAATTTGAGGTCCCAACTCGAAGAAGATGATGATGAAAGGAGTCTCCTTGGTTATGGCTTCCCTCCAGCTCTCCCTTCTTGATTTCTCTCTGAAATACACACACACACACACACTATAGCTGATTGTGGCAAAGTAAGGAAAAAGGGAGTAGCCAATGCGTATATATACGTTTTGGGTCCGAAACCCAATCAAAACGGATACGATACTCACTAATCACCGGGTAAACACCCGTTAACCCAATTAATCTCAAATCAACGGTTTGGGTTTGGAATATTAATTAACTCATTAAAACATCTGCAAACCATAATTGCTACTAAACCAGTTGTTATCTCAACCGGTTAATATTACACGTAATAGCAATCTACTTTACCAAGTCACGTGTAATTAGCCAATTAAAATCCACCAACTCTTTTAAGATAACTCTTAAAGCCAATAGATATATTTACACGTACCTGCTGCTAGATTCCGGATGTTACAAAAATACCCGCGGGCACGGGTGACGGATGATACATATACATGCCCGCCACGCGCGGGTGCCATCCCTAATCCTAGGAGAACTGATCGTCGTGAGGAACCACGAGGTAATCACAGAGACGAATGGAAAATGCAGAGGGAGGAGAGACGCGAAAATCATCAAGATGACTATCGCAACCTGACGAGGAATGAATTGAGAGGCTGGCTGGAGAAGACAAAAGGATCAGACCTGAAGAAATGATTGTAAAATCTGGAAAAAGTCTTGTCTGTTACAAGTGTGGAGAAGTGGGTCATTTTTCTAGAGAATGTGTTAAACCCTTTCAACGAAACGCTAACTACTATCATCGAAAACTGGCAATGAATGAAAGGAAAGAAGAGGGTCAAGCTCTAGTAGCAGAGGATGACTATTGGATAGATGATCAGACCGATGATGAAAATGACGTAGCTAACGATGTTCTCACCGAAAAATATCTTTCTCTAGAACAGAAAATTTTACTTGAAAATGAAAAGGCCCACACTTTTGAAAAACAATTGCTAAAAGTGCAAAGTGAAAACTCAAAAATTTAGCTGGACATGGTCAAGATTAATGATATGAATTCTTCATTGATTGAAACTTTAAATAAAACTTAAGAAAAAAGTAATTCATTGAAATCTTAGCTTTCTGAAGTGTCAAACAAATTTGAATCCATCTCATGTGAGAACTCTCAGAATGAACAAAAGTTCAAAATGATTTCCAAAGAAAGAGTAGAGTTGTACGCCAAAATAAAAAATATTGAGGATAAATTTTTGAAACGTGCTCAAACCAATCAGACCATCCACATGAACAAACCCAAAGAGACACATTTCTACCAGCTCTATTGAAGGTTGGGTGTGAATGGAGGAAAAACAAGCTATCCAAGTCTAAATTTCAAGTCTAAAGTAAAGATATCTAAAAGGTGACTCCTTAGACTCGATGAATGTTCTAGATCTGAGAAAATGGAGTATGAAGTAGTAATGATCAGTGGTTTTTTTTTGGAAAATTTTAATTGATACTGCAGAAACCTTTGCCTTTGATTCTGTGGAAAAAGTGGAAAGCATGGTTTGTTTTTCTGCCAGTTCTACTGAAGGTTGGGTGTGAATGGAGGAAATATGAATTTGTACGTCCAAGAGAAAACCTTGATACACAGTATTAAGAACCGTTTATTCAAAACCTTAGCGACTAAAATTCTCCTCACCTTTCAAAACGTCCTTTTCAAGATGTGTAATGTGGTTTTGAAGAATAAATGTGGGAATGTAAGACTGAGATTTTGATTCAACAGGTTTAGCATCCATTTCCGACTGTGAGTAACTATGTATGTAGTCATCTACCAGAGTGAGTTCTCTAGTGGAATAATTGGTATTTAGTCCCTCCTAAGCAAAAGATGCATGCTTGTTTTTGTAAATCTCTCTTTTTGATAGGAAACCTAAGTGGTCCTGTGTGACACCCTTGCCACAATAACCACCATTACAATACACCCAGGATTAATCACCAAACATAAAATTACATAATGATCTGATAGCTTAATATAATTGCAGAAGCATAAAAGTACATAATAAAGGCAATACAAATGTTTTAAACACCCTACGGTGCTACAAGGTCTCAAGTCTAAGTCTACATACTCAAAGGTTATTACAACATCCCAAATGTATTGCAACAATAATCACATAGATCCGTTACCAAAATAAGTAGTAGATATCTTCAAATACTTCAACAGATGACCTACCTAGAAGGTCCAGCAGCGGATTTTCCTTTTCCTGTAAAAATTAAACAACTGAGGGGTAAGCGATGCTTAGTGAATACATAGAATTACGCATTTTATAAATCTTTATGAAGCCCCCAAGAGTAAAACCGACGACACACGTCGTATACTCTCTACGTACACAAAGTACGGCACATGAGCCGCAGCTCCTACGAGCTCAAAGCTCGGCATTTAAACCAATCATCCGAGACAGACATAACATCGGGGATGACTTACTGCCTACCAGAACCACGAAGGGATAAGCTCCGGGTCATATAGCGCAGTAACATCAGAATGCAGATGCGACCCGTCGGTCCAACGATAGATGCACAACAAAAGAACGGACATGCAACAAGATCAATGTGCATCTAAGTCTACGCAAGTTAGTAGAATTCCAAACGAAAGTGAAACAACATTTCTCAGCAGGCAATAGCTAACATAAAGCAGATATAAACATGCGAAATCATATGTACTCACAGTGGGTGCGTTAATTAACTTCAGTTTTATTTTATTTCTCCTCGGGATTTCAACCGGACTCACAAAGTACCCCACTGTGGGTTAAGCACCACCACAAGGGACCTGTTACATTTCCATAAGTAAAACATATCATACACATGTTCGGTAACAATTTCCATCATGATTTAATAATATTAAAGTGTTACAACAGTCGGAACCGTCATCCGAAACTCATATTTAATTCCTCTTTCTTGATGGTTTTTATCATTCCCAATTAATCCTTTATTAATTCCATCAATCCCTTGTTTAATAATAAGTCTCGTCAAGTTTCACAAGTTATCGTGTTAACCCGTCGAAAATGTATCTGAATTTTATATTTTTAATCTCCAATATTTGAGATTTCCATAATGTCCAGAATTATCATAATATATTTGAATTAAAAAATGTCTAACTGGTTCCATTTTATTTTCACTAATCAAACCCAAAACAAGATGATTATATATATATATATATATATATATATATATATATATATATATATATATATATTTATTAATTTATTTATTTATATTTTCTAATGTTCCAGTTTGGAAATGAAAGGAATACCGAAACCTTTAAGGTTTCGGTATCTATATACATATGGTCTCTGTATCAAGGTTTCAGTATACATATATATGGTTTCGGTACCTCAGTGTGTTTCAGTATTATGGGTACCTCCATTTTGTCTCGGTACGATGTAAGGTTTCGGTACATGTTTGTGGTTTCAGTACATAAAGGTTTCAGTAGGGGTGTCTGGGTTTCGATACTTATGAAGGTTTCACCATTGTGTTTCGGTAGGGGGGTTAATACCGAAACCTTTATGGTTTCGGTACCCATGTTCAAGGTTTCGGTACTACGCATAAACTCACAGAACCCAGGATTTTAATTCTTAAAATTACATTTGTAGCTTGAATCAAGACTTGAAATTTTGTATATAATTTCCACAACACTTAATTTACACAAACCCACAAAAAAATTTAACATGCATCAAAATTTGAAGCCTAAATCAGTGATTCGGTTTTCATAAAAACCGATTTCTAAATTCTTAAATATCGAGATTTTGAGTAAATCTTACCTCGAATCGTTTGTTGTAGTGGTTATAGCTTCTCCTAAGCAACTTGAATCTGGATTTTCGGCTTCTAATTTCCAACTTTTGATGTTTCTTGCTTTGTGAAAATAAAGAATCGTGGGTTCTTCTTTTAGAGAGAGAGAGCAGAGAGAAGAAAGAGAGACTTTGTTGTGTTAAAATGAAAATGAAAGACTAAATTGTCTTTTTATCCACCCATTTTTAAACCTTTGGCACATTTAGCCCCTCAACTTATCTAACTTTCTTTAAATAAAGATTTCCATCTTTATTTCATCATCATTATAATTTATAATCATCATTCTAAATAAAATATACTTCGAAATTCTAAAATTTCTTAATTCCTTAAAATAGCAACCAAATTCTTAAATTCCTTTAAATAAAGATTAAATCTTTATTTTATCCTCACAAACACTTATTAATAATTATATTAACTTAATAAATTGAACTTATCAATTTCTGAATAAAACAACCAACTCTTATAATTAATCCAAATAAATAATCCAATATAATTTTATTAAATTCAAAAACTTATACTAATTAACCTCAATTACATCATTTTAAATTCTTAGGATGTTACATCCTGGTTGTTGGATTTTTTTAAACTATTGTGTCAACAGGAAACCTAAGTGGTCCTGGTTGTTATTTTTTCCCTCTAATTTGGTTATAATGTCACAGGTTTCAAAGCCTAATGACATTTTGTGATGATAAAGCGCAGGTACACACTTTCTGAGGGGGAGTAACCTACTTAACAAGGATACCTGAAAGATTTACATGATAATCAAGATTCTCTTAATCATCATCAGGGAGAGATTACTAGAAACATAAAAAGTTTAAGGAGATGATGGAAGATATTCAGGGGGAGCAAAGCTAATCTGAAGGATTCCATGGTCGGTTGAAGAATCTAGGGGGAAAGAGATATCACAGAAAAGCTTCAAGAGCTTCAAAGTTTTAAAGCTTCAAGTGTTCCAAGTTAAAGCTTAAAGATGAACCTGGAAGCTGTCCAAGTCTAAAGTAAAGATATCTAAATGGTGACTCCTTAGGCTCGATGAATGTTCTAATCTGAGCAAATGGAGTATGAAGTAGTAATGATCAGTGGTGCCCAGCCAGTATAAAGGGTCAAGTCTAAGGTCCGTATCAAGAAGATTGGGAACATCACATGCCACAAGATTTCCAAGATCTGGTCTCCATCCTTCACAGTTGTCCGCAGAGATGATGAACTATCTATCTTTAATGAGACAGGTCTGGATAATCCTGAATACGATGATCTTGAATGGCTATTTCTCCGATTAAAAAGGGCAAGACCTAATAAGACTCGCATTTGTGATATAATGGCGGTTCTCCACAGTATGCGTCGCATCTCTGTGTCCATGATCGTCAAAGATTTTCATATGGTTGTAGAAAACCTTAGTAGTCGTGTAGAAATGGCTGCTCCTCAATATGCGTTTCCACAAATACACCTCCACCCACAACTTAAGGTTCTTCTAAAGCCCGAACACGGAGTTGTGTTCTGCAACATAAAAAATGAAAAGTGCTTTATGAGATTCGAAGAGGTAGGAGCCTACTCAGATGGAACCTTGAGGCTGATCGAAAATGGCCTTCATGAGCGTCTAGAGCAAGACATACTTTTGCCTTCTCTTCTTCGTCTACCTTTGGAAGAAAGAAATGAGATAATGATAGGCATTGAGCTGATTGATGATCGTCTTACTCTCAGAGAATATATCAGACGCTTTGAGGTCTATCTGCAGCTGAGGCGAGAACTATGAAGATTTTGAGATGTTAGCTAGAATTGGAATATGGGGAGAATTGTTAGACTTATGATTTCAATTTCTAGTTAATATCTTTTGTTTGTGATAATTTACTTTCTTTTATGTAAATGTTTATGTAATATTCCAAGTTCAATGACCATTTATGTAATTTTCTTAAAGTCCCTATGGATACAAAAGCCATATGGGATGGAGGGAATCAGTTGTTGAATGAAGAAATAGTTTGCATTGATATATTTTCTCTCAAGAGCTTTTTCATCTTCTTCATTCTATAGAGTATTTGCATTGATAAATTTGATGATGTTGCTCTATATGTCATGATTGTGTAATATCTGGGAAATCAAGCTTTCAAAATGAAATTAAAAACTCAAATTTTATCACAAAATTTCACAACAAAATATGAAACATAAATTGAGTTTATCTTGGTGTTTATGAAATCTTAGAATTACATAAAAAAAATCCAAAAAATGAGGGTTTAATTTGATATGTTATTGTTATTGATAAAAATATGAAAAGTCATTACTATTTTTTATAACTGAAAAGTTCTTGGTGACTTATTCTACAGGTTTGCATGTCACCAATTAATATTATTGATAGAAAAATAAAAAGTTGCTATAAATAATAAAAAAATATAAAAGTCAATGATATTAATGATAAAAATAAAAATTATTACTATTAATGATAAAAAATATTAAAACTTGTTACTATTTTTGGTCATTTGTCCTATGATGTTTAGGAGGGATATATATATATATATATATATATATATATATATATATATATATATATATATATATATATATATATATATAAAATAACTTTTAGACTAAACTGTTTGAGGCTAAGCTCTAACAATATGGAAGAAGAAGATTTAGTAGAAATTCTTTCATATATGTTTTTCATATCTCTTGCATATCAACTCATCATCTCCTTTTATAGAACAAAATGAGAGACAATTTTTACTATTACCTATCACTTCTACTACTATTGGGGGTTGCTTCTACACTTGGTGTAAGAGTAAAATTATTCATCCACATATTTTATGTATTTATAACACTCCCCCTTGGATGATAATTTTATATAAGAGTTCAACCATAAAGTGCTGCCTCATTAAAAACCTTTGCCAAAGAAAAACCCAGTGGGAAAAAACTCTAACTAACGGAAAAAGAGTACAGCGAGTGGTTGACTCCCCCTCAAGTTGTCATCCATAAAGATATCACATGTTATGCGTGTGTCGCATTCCAATATCATGAACGTGTTTTCTGAAAATTGCTTTTGGAAGCACCTTCGTAAAAAGATCTGCTGAGTTATTGCTTGATTGAATATATTTCATTTCAATCTGTTTGTCCTTTATAACATCTTGCGTGTATGAGAAAAATCTTGGTGGGATATGTTTGGTTCTGTCACTTTTGACATATCCTTCTTTCATTTGCGTCACGCAAGCTGCATTGTCTTCATAAATCAGTGTTGGGCATTTGCTATTTTCTCCATTTAAAAATATGTATCCTGTTTGAGATCTTGCTTTGTGAGGATCAGATAAATAACCTGCATCTGCATAACCAAGTAAACCTTCTTTGGATTTGTTAAAATAAAATAGTCCCAGATCAGTAGTTCCTCGAAGGTATCGAAAAATATGTTTGACTCCCGTCCAGTGTCGTTGTGTAGGAGCTGAACTAAATCTTGCTAAAAGATTTACTGCAAAAGAAATGTCAGGTCTTGTACAGTTAGTAAGAAACATTAAAGCTCCAATTGCACTAAGATATGGTACTTCTGGACCAAGCAATTCCTCATTTTCTTCACAAGGATGATATGGATTTTTATTCAACGTTTAAGCGATCTAACCACCATATGTGTGCTTAAAGAATTCGCTTTGTCAATATTGAAACATTTTAAGACCTTTTCCGTATAATTTGATTGATGCACAATTATACCATTATGTATATGTTCAATTTGTAAACCAAGACAATATTTGGTTTTCCAAGGTCTTTCATTTCGAATTCTTTCTTTAGAAAACACAATTACTTCTTCAAATTCCTTTAGTTGTGTTTAGATCATCAACGTAGATTATTTCTAAAGATCTTTGAATACATTTCTTTGGGTTTTACTTTTAATGCTTCTGGCATTTTTAAATAAATCCTTCGAGGATTTTCATAAAATTGTATATGTCAAGTTAGTCTTATAAATAGACCATAACTATATTCATGACATATTGTATAATTATGTAACATACTTCTGTCCTTTAGCAATGTAATCATAATACATGCTTATTGCATTGTAACTATGAGCTCATAGGATAAATCTCGAGACATGTTTCAAAAATTTTATATCCTTCAACGAATCTCTGTATAAGTAGGACTTTTAGAATATAATAATTTTAATAGACGCATATCAAATCTATCTTTTATTGATAGATTAATATATCTGTTATAACTGTATCTGTAGGTCCCGAGAGGTTCCCAAAGTATATAGCTTTAAGTTGTAGAGGGGGGGTGAATACAGCTATTTAAAAACTACACACTATTTTCTCAATGTTTGTATGTATTATCAACAAATTGTTAATTACAAACAAGCTTGAATGCGGAAAGGTTCAAGCTGAGATGACAGACACAACAGTATGTTCACTAGTCTAAGACAGACTCAAACTAGATTACAATGAATACACTTACTAATAAGCACTCATTGTGTTTACAAGACTTAGAGGGACAGTTTATGTAGAACAGCTTAGACACAAAGAAACTGTACTACACAAGCAGGTTTGCATGCATGAAAAACACACTTGCACGTTCACTCTTGGCTTCAGCACTTAGCTTTTTGGCTTATCTCTTTCTGACCTTAAAAGCTTCCTTTTATACTCAATCAGAGGATCTAATAGAAACTTCTTCATTGGACGGAATGAAAAAGGAAAAGTCTTGTTTGAAAAGACAACATAACTTTTCTGCACTTTTCTGAAAAGCAGACTTGTCTTCACATGTGCAGAACTTTTGTCTTTTCACTTTGTCTACTGTTGCATTGCCTTTAACCAAATAAGGAATGTCAACTTTGCGTCTTTCTTCCTTGTAAAGGCCTATTTTGATATAAGAAAAAGGTTTGTCACCCTTTTTCAAATAACCTTTTGTCTTCATGTTACAGAATAGTGTGGGCAGGCTGAGCAGTTCTGTTTTCCACTTTGTCTTCGACTTTGTAAAGTGATCTTGTAGCCAAAGACAATACATGATGACTTGGAAACATATTCCATAAAGTGTTTAGCCTATTCATAAAGAACAGGTTCTGTTTACAAAGAACAGAACACTTGAAAAATGCCCAAGCTGCTCAACAGTGTAGAGCAACGTAGACAGTTTATGTCCAGCCTGTCCAGCAGACAGAACAGCTTGGACAACTGTCTTAGTTGCAACACATGCAACACATAGAACAACTTTGGACTGATATTGCAAATCATTTTCAGGTTTCAATAAGGCATATAACAGGCCTTAAATTTAACCTTCAAATGCATCAACAGGTTTGATTAGAAATCTCCCCCTCAGATGTAGAACAGGTTTGACTGAGGCCTTTTTGTGCCTAACAATCTCCCCCTATTTGCAATAACCAGTCTAAGCTGGTCTTGTCAAAAATCACTATATATTCTTACAATATACTTGTTGAAATAGAATTACAACATCAACATAAAGTAAAAGATCAGTTTATATATACACTGATTTTTTATTGTATTAGAACAACACATGTTCTTACAAAAGTACAACTAATGTACTGATGTATATTACAACTAATGTAAAAGGAAATTACAACATATGTAAAATAGAGTACAACTTATGTACATTGGACTGTTTTTGTTGGGAACAGATAATGGTAAGCCTGTCCAACTGATGGACAGCTTCCATTCTTCACCTACCCAAATGGTAGATGGACTTCATCACAATGGAGGGGGACCTTGAAACATCTCTTCCAGTTCTTCCCTTGTTTCCTCAAGCTCTTCAACTTCACTTCTTATTATCATGAACTTGGGATCTTCAAGTTCACCTCTTTCAAAGAAGCCTCTGAGCTGATCCCAGATGGCTGCTCTCCACTTACCAGACTGCCTGAATGAAACTGCAAGTCTGAAGGCCACAAGTTGTCTTAGATCAACTTTGTATAGATCTGAAGCTCTTTGAAAGCATTTCTTCTGAGTTAAGGGATCTACAAAAAATGCCCCCAGCTCAGGCTCTTCAATGATCTTGCCATCTTCAAACTCTATTCCACTAGGCAGGCTGTGATCTACTCCTTTCATTTCAATGGCATAATCGCCTTGTTCAATAAGTGTAAGGAGTAGTTCCATTTCAGTGTCCTTCCTTGTTCTCCTGGCCTTTATTTTTGGATGTGTCACCAAGACACCTTCACTTGCTTCTTTGGAAATCAGGCCAAGGTTCTTTACTCTCTCCATCAGTTTCTTGACATATGCCCTGATTGTCTTAGCCGTTTCTGACTTTGACTCACTCAGGGCAACTGCCAATTCAATCCATTCTCTGTACCCCATCTGTGCTACGTCAGAGTAGTCATATGTTTCCAATTCAGGGCCTGTTGCACCCATCCTTGTTATTTTCAACTTCCACTGACTGCCTTTTCTTGATATAGGGACAGCTTTGACAATTGCTTCCTTGGCAAGCCTTCTTTCAGCAACATCTTGAAATTTTTTCTTTGCCAGGTTGTCAAAATGGTATTGAACTCTTGCATGAGGCACTGTAGGCTTGGTCACTGAGACCAGAGTACCTTTTTCTTTCTCTGTTTCCTTCTCCCCTACTGATCCCTTAGCAGCTTCCAATATTTTCTTTTGCACTTCCAGAGTAGTCATTTTAATTTTCTTTGCTTCTTGAAGTGCAAATGCTTTGGCAGCTTTGGAAGATTCTTCTTCTTTTCTAAGCACTTCCAGGGCTTGAAGCTGTTCTTCTCTAAACTCAAAGTACTTGTGCATAGGAAGACCCATTTCTTTAGCCCTGGCTTTGTGAAATTGATTTTCTGCCTGTTTCTGCTGTATGGGATCAGCTTCTGCTATTGTTTTTCCTTTAGCTGCTGTAGTGGTAGCAGCTTCAGGACTTTCTTCTTCTTCTTCTTCTTCCTCTAGGATCAGATGCCTTCTTCTGCTGCTTGGCCTGCCCTCAGGAATGGATTCCTCCCCCTTAGACTGAGCAGAGATTGGAGATTCAACCTGAGTAGACTGAGCAGCATGAGAAGCACCCTCTACTGTACCTGTTGCAGAAATTCCTGCTGGATGACCAGTTTGTGCTGCAGGCACTGGTTTCTCCTTAGGAGAGGAAGTTTTCTCCCCCTTAGACTTGGTCTTAGAGGCAGACGACTTCTCCCCCTTTGAAGGAGATGTACCAGCACCTTCAACACCTGGTCTGCCCGAAGACACAAAGTCATCAGGCTTGCCAGCAGTTTTGGCAGCAGGCCTGGGACCAACAAGGCTAGTCACTAAGAAAGCCAAATTGTCCTTAACCTCTGCAAGCTGGGAAAGACAGGTGTGAAGAGAAGAGGATTGAGTAGCAGCTAGGGAGGTCAGCTTAACAATGTTTTCCCTATCAGACGCTGTGAACATCAAACTTTGAAGCTGTGCAAGATGTAATTCAAGAGAATCTTGCACATCACCAAGATATGAAGACACAATATTAGATAGGGAGCCAATTAATGTGGTCAAGCTGGCCAAAGTGGCAGGAAGGGTAGAATTGCAAGAGGTGAGGAGAGATGACAGCTGTTGGGAAATGGCTGTCATTGAGGACACAGAGTCCTGTTGTAGTGAAAGAATGGAGGAGAGGGAGTTGGACACTGTTTGCAGCTGTGCAGTGAGTGCTATCAGCTGTGGAGAATTATCTGTTTGTGGAGTAGCAGGGAAGGAGTCTTTGAACGAATCAAAGAACCCCTTAAGCTGTTCAGACACAGAGTCTGAAATGAGAGAGGGTAGAGAGGTCATGGTAGTTTCCAAAGAACCAACTTTGTTGGTCAGCAAGGAAAGCTGATCCTTCAAAGGCAGGTCTTTGGGAGATGGAGGTGTATGGGTTGACTGTTTAGATTGGGTAGATGGAGAAGAGGATGATGAGGCTGGTGTTTGAGGATGTGATGGAGAGGGAAGAGGAACAGTAGAGAGAAGTTCCATAGCCTGGGCAAAAGTAATGTGGCCCAGCTTGGAGGGGTCAAAGGGTCCCTCAGCAGTGGCTGTAGCTGCATCATCAGGAGAAGGGGTTGATGTTGGGGGCCTTTCAGATGCTGCTTGTGTTGCAACACCTTCATTAAGGCCAGTGGTTGTTCCCTCTGCAGTGCCTTGGTGTAAAAGCACCTCATCATGGGGAAATGGGATATGCATTTCAACATCAGCAGTGGTGAAACCTGCTGATGGAGTTTGCATGGAGGGAGCAGCCTCACCAGAGGGATGGTGTGATCCCTGAGGTTCATCAGCTTGGGTTGTGGGTCCCTCAGCAGCTGTTTGGTGTAGAACAGCTGTATCATGGGGAGCAGAAGTTTGAGGCTGAGCTGCTGATTGGTCTATACCAGCAGCGTGGGCACCTCGTGCAGACTCAGGGTGTGAGGAGATTTTAGTGGGGGACAGTGTGGATGCAGTATGGAGTGGAGAGGACTCCTGTCTTTCAATATCCTCAGCCTGTTGGGAGGCTGGGATAGTTGATGTGAGTATCTCCGTTTGTACAACTGGTTCCTGTTGGGAGGAACCAGAGGGTCTAGGCTGACGCTGGGTAGACTCAGATTGGAGTGAAGCATGCTCCAATGGGACTGATCCTTCTCCCAAAATAGGAGAGGCAGCAGGGGTTGCTTCTTTTACAACTGAACCCTGTTGAGAGGGATCAGAGGAGGGGGTTGTTTTAGTTGTTTTCTTTTTGGATTTTCTGTGATAGAGGATGGATGAAGTGGGTGATTGGGGAGAGGAGATGAGAGGTTCAGACTGGACAGGTTTTGAGACTGGGTCAGAAACAGGTGGGTTGGCCTGTTCCATAGTCTCAGATGCCACAGAGGCACCAGCCACAGAGGCTTGAGGTTCAACAAATGAACCAGGGTGAAGAGTCTTCTCCCCCTCAGCCACAGAGGCTAAAGGTACAGACTCAGGCTGAGCTGATTTGGCCTTCTTTTTCACAGGCCCAGCTTCAGCAGTTGCCAGGGTCCTCTTAACAAGTTTGGACCTGGCTTTGGATTTTCTTGCGGGAGCAGCAGCTTCCACCCTCACAGCAGAGGGTCCTTCCACCAAACCTAACAACCTCCTCATTGGTGTGGATAGAGGAGGCTCATTTTGAAGTACAGGAGTATGGAAAATTCTATTCCCTATGACAGGGAATGCAGCAGACTTAAGTAAAGGCTGAGAATTGTATAGATGCTCACCACAAACATGTCTGAAAATGAGGCTCAGAAACCTGGGATAACGGACAGCAGCTGGTCTTGGCTCTTGCTGCACCAGGTTCCTCAAGTTCAAAAAGATCCACTTAGCCATATCAATGGTAGTCCCATCCACTAGCTGTAGGACTATTGGAACTTCATCTCTGCTCAGTTGGTCAAATGAACCAACTTTGCTGCTGAAGCTCATCATCACCGAAGCAAACAGAAAGCTGTAGGTAGGAGACAAATCCTTCCTGTACAATGTTGCTCCAATTTTGGGTTCTGCTACACCACAGAAGCGTAGCAGATTTCCCATTTGCTCGTTTTCAGGCTGGGGCATATCATATGACTCAGCAACAGGCAGATGAAGAATCTCCCTCAGAAGATCAGCAGTTATCTCAACGGTTTGAGTCCTATTGAGGATAGTCCCTTTGATGACTTTGGTGTTGGGGTTGTAAGAACAGGTGTACCAGAACTCATACACCATCTCCTGGTACAGGACACCAGGAGTTGCAGTCATAGCATAGTTCAACGGATGAACTTGCAGAAACTTTACCATTTGATCGTAACCTTTCCCCACATAGTTTTTGGGTATAGTAAGGTTTGCAACATAGTTTGTGGGTTTGATGGTCAGCATTGTGGTGACTGATGGGTGTTTGATAACATCATCACCAACGAACACTGGAAGAAGGGGATTAGGTCTGTGAGCCATTTGGGAAGTTTTGAGATTTGGAGAAGCAAAAGACACTTAGTCGATTTTTAGGGTTCTTAAGGATTTCTGGAAATGATGAGGAAGACGAAGATGAAACAGTAGTTTGGTATTTATAGAATTTGAATGTGAGTGTGTATGAGAGAGAGAGGGTTTGGGCGGTTGATTTGAAAAGTCAGTTAACGGAAAACGGAACGGTTGTCCATGTCAGACCGTTTGTCAGACCACTTGATCCCTTTTTAATCACTAACACACGTAACCCACATTATCCGCAGTAATAAAACATAAATTAAGTAACTTAAGTTTGAAGAAAGGTAATTAAAAATGTTGATCCAAGCTGTTGATCAAACCTGTGATGAGCAGGGTAATCACAAGCTGTGCAATCTTCAAGCTGTTCATTTTTCAAACTGTGCCTTCAGCCTGCTCACTTTTGTAAGAGCAGGTTGTGTTCAATAGTTGAACAGGTTACAAGACAATAGCTTGTAAGACAGTGTGAAGAAGTGGACAGGTTGAAGATTGGACCATCAGAGCAGGCTGGACGAATAAACTGTTTTTGTTCAGCCTGTTGTATGCTCAAGCTGTTCAAGTTTTTCAGACAAATGACTAAGTACAGAACATGTATAACCTGTTATGTCTAAGCTGTTCTGAGAAACTTGAGCAGTGTGAAACACACAAATTCTTAGACTTCTGAGAAACACTTAGTCACTCTTGTTTAACATGCCCAGCTTGCTGACAAGGTAATTAAACCTTGTTTCATCCAGAGGTTTGGTGAAAATGTCTGCAAGCTGTTCATTTGTGGAAATAAAACTTACCTCCACATTACCTTTTTGAATGTGATCCCTGATGAAGTGATGTCTGACTTCAATATGCTTTGTTCTAGAATGAAATACTGGATTGTTGGAAATGGCTATGGCACTTGTGTTATCACACAGAATAGAATTTTCCTATACACAAGACCATAATCTTCAAGCTGATGCTGCATCCACAGAATCTGTCCACAACAGCTTCCAGCAGCAATGTACTCAGCTTCAGCAGTAGAAGTAGACACAGAGTTCTGCTTCTTGCTACACCAACTTATCAATTTACCACCAAGGAGTTGACATCCACCTGTTGTGCTTTTCCTGTCTAGCCTGCAGCCTGCAAAATCAGAATCTGAATAGCCTGTTAGTTCAAGGCTGGAGTCTTTAGGATACCAAAGACCCAAACCTGGTGTACCCTTCAGGTATCTGAAGATTCTTTTAACAGCAGCTAGATGAGATTCCTTTGGATCAGCTTGGAACCTAGCACACAGACAGGTGGCAAACATAATATCAGGTCTACTAGCAGTTAAGTATAGCAAGCTCCCAATCATGCCTCTGTAAGCTGTTACTGAAACAGCTTTGCCACTGGTATCAGCATCCAGTTTTACATTGGTTGCCATTGGGGTTTTAATAGGAGAACTTTGATCAAATTTGAACTTTTTCAATAGATCTAAAGTGTACTTTCTTTGATTTATAAAAATTCCAGTTGAGGTTTGTTTAACCTGTAATCCTAAAAAGAAAGTAAGTTCTCCCATCATACTCATTTCATACTTGGATTTCATGAGTAATGAAAAATTCTTGCACAACTGCTCATTTGTAGAACCAAATATTATATCATCCACATAAATTTGAACAAGCATAATGTCAGATTTCACTTTCTTTATGAACAGTGTAGTATCCACTTTACCTCTGGAATACCCATTGCTCATAAGGAACTCAGTAAGAGTGTCATACCAGGCTCTAGGTGCTTGTTTGAGGCCATAGAGAGCTTTGTCCAACTTATAGACAAAACCTGGATGTTGTTCATTTTCAAAACCTGGAGGCTGCTTGACATAAACTTCTTCTTGCAGCTTCCCATTTAAAAATGCACTCTTCACATCCATTTGAAATACCTTAATGCTCTTATGAGCAGCGTAGGCTAGATACAAACGAATTGCCTCTAGCCTGGCCACAGGAGCAAATGTTTCATCATAATCAATTCCTTCCTCCTGTCTGTAGCCCTGAGCAACCAGTCTTGCCTTATTTCTAATGACATGACCTTGCTCATCCATCTTATTCCTGAAAACCCATTTAGTGCCAATTATAGTTTTATCTTTAGGAGCAGGGACCAGCTTCCATACATTGTTTCTCTCAAACTGATTGAGCTCTTCTTGCATGGCAGTGATCCAATTGGCATCTTTTAGTGCTTCATCAATCTTCTTTGGCTCCATTAGTGAAACAAAGCTAGAGAACATACAAAAGTTCCCTAAGCTGTCCCACCGTGTTTGTATCCCTTTGTTGATGTCACCAATTATTTGATCATTGGGGTGACACCTGATCCATTTAGGATCATTTTTCAATGATGATTCACCTGAGTTGTTAACATCTTCAGCAAGTCCTGTTGAACAGTTCTCAAGATTTTCAGACACACTGTTGTCTTGAGCCTGTTCACTTGTTGAACATGTCTGACCGCTGTTGAACATATCAGCAGAGGAACTGGGAAAATCAGCATTGATAGGTTCAGGACATGCAGTTGTAATTAAGTCAGTACATTTATTCACACAGGGTGTATTGACATAATCATCATGTCCATCATGATTAACAGGTTCCACACTGGGTGTAGTGGAAGCTTTTGAGTCCTCTTCATTGTTTGAATGCATCAGATCATCAAAATTAAGTTCTCCTGAAACTGATTCAGGAACAGCTTTGGTAGAAGCATTCTTGGACTCTTCAAAGGTGACATTGATAGATTCATCTATCACCTTTCTTTTGTTGTTGTATACTCTGTAGGCTTTAGAGATAGCAGAGTAGCCAACAAACACACCTTCATCAGCTTTAGGTTCAAACTTTGTCAGTTGGTCCCTCTGATTCAGAATGAAGCAGGGACATCCAAACACATGGAAGTAACTGACATTTGGCTTCCTCCCTTTGAGCAGCTCATAAGGAGTCTTGTTCAACCTTTTTACCACTAAGATTCTGTTTTGAGTGAAGCAGGCAGTGTTGACAGCTTCAGCCCAGAATGATGAAGGTAAACCTGATGCACACAGCATTGTTCTAGCAGCTTCAATAAGAGTTCTGTTTCTCCTTTCAGCAACTCCATTTTGTTGTGGAGTTCTTACAGCTGAGAAGTTTTGAGTGATTCCCTTCTCTTCACAGAAGTCTTCAAGAGTACTGTTTCTAAATTCAGTACCATGATCACTTCTAAGCTGCTTCACTTGAGCAGAGTTCAGCATTTCCATCTTTTTCACAAATCCAATAATTTCTCTAGCAGCCTCTCCTTTTGCTCTTCAGAAAGATCACCCATGTATACCTGGAAAACTCATCAACCATTACTAGAGTGTATCTTCTTCCTCCTAGACTTGGGACATTTACAGGTCCAAACAAGTCCATGTGGATTAAGAAGAGTGGAGTATCAATAGAGAAATTATGTTCGGATTTAAAAGATGTTTTCCTCTGCTTGCCTTTCTCACAAGCTGTGCAGAGTTTATCTTTAACAAAGGTTATAGAAGGCAAACCTGTCACCAACTCTTTCTTACAGAGTTTATTGATGTTCTTGAAGTTCAGATGTGACAGCCTTTTGTGCCATAACCAGTTTAAGTCTGCATTTGTTCTTGTGAGAAAGCAGGTTTCAGTTGTGGAATCAGCAGATTGCATGTCCACAACATATACACCTTTCTTTCGTTGAGCACATAGCACAACTTTGCCTTGGGGATCCAATATGTAACCCAGGTGCTCATCAAAGTTAACCTTGTAGCCAGCATCACACAGTTGGCTTATGCTAACAAGGTTATGTTTTAGCCCAACCACATAGGCTACTCTTTTGAATACTGCTGCACCAGCTTTAAGAGTTCCATATCCCTCAGTGGATCCCTGTACATTGTCACCAAATGTGACTTTTGGTCGTTTTTCATACCTGAGATCACTCAGCAATTCTTTACAACCTGTCATGTGCCCTGAGCAGCCACTGTCCAAGTACCAAACCTGGGAAGGTTGTTTTTCCTGCAGAGTGATAGGAGAAATATTAGTCATTTTTAGGGGAACTCATCACAGAGATGAGTTCTACCACTTCATCAACATTGGTTGATGGACTTATAATATCCACACTAATATTCCCAATTTGAATGGTGTCAGTTTGGATACCATTTTTATTGACTGAGATGTTTCCAACACTGCTTGTAACAGCTGTGAGAGAACTATCAGAGTCAACAGGCCTCATGTCCTCAGGTTCAGGACATTCTTTGGCCAGATGTGTCTTCTTTCCACATTTATAACATTTTCTCTTTTTAGTATTTTTGGAAGAAGAACTTTCAGAAACACATTCTGAGTTATTTTTGTTGATTCTTTTAGCAGGTTTAGCAACTTTATTACTATTTGATGAATCAACAGCTTGAGTGGAGGATTCAAAAGTCACAGCTTTGTTTGTCTCTTCTTTCCTCCTTTTAGGAGGACAGATGTCAAAGACAGGAAGCTTAATTGGCTTTTGAACTTCCACAGGTTTGGGAAACTTATTCCCATGTTTCTCAGGGTGAGCAATGACTTTGCCTTTGTCACTACTGAGACGTGATTTATGCTGCCAATCAACATAATCATTGTTTCTGGTTTTGAAAGACTTATTTTCATGTAGAACCAGTTTACCACTATGATTAGTAAACTTATTAGCAATCACAGCAGGTTTGCTTTCAACATGAGACTTGCCCTTGTTGAAAATAGACTGCTTAACTTTTGAAAACTTGTTTTCAAAATGTTTAGCATCAAAAGGATTGTTATGTCTTTTACCATCAGCTTTGGACACAGAACCTGTTTTGTCAACAGGTTTAGTATCCACAGCTGTAGTTTGGACATGTTTTCCTTTCTTTTGCTTGTGTGAATCAGCAGAGCACTTAGCAGGCTGGATTGATGGAGAACATATCCCAACATCAGCTTTTGAGCTAGGTTCACACGAGCTGTCAGTATTTTGAGGCCTGACTAACCTGTTTGTTGAAATTAATTTACCATTCACTTTTTGAACAAAAGTGTTTGGAAGCTCACCAAGAGTGGATAAATCTTCTTTCAGATTATTAATCTCAACAATGGAAGCTGCTGTATCAAGATCCCCTCCAAGATAGGCTTGAATTTGTGCAGGGATCTGTTGACTTATACAATGGCTGACTTTTTGTGCAGATTGGCACCAAGAGTCAACTATCTTTTGAAGCTTAGCATGCTTTATATCTGTTTCTCTCTTTTCTTCCAGTAAAATAGAGTTGATGTGTTTTAATTCATCAAGCTCATTTCCAACTTATGGAAACTGTCCAGTTTACTGGATTTTGTTTTAAGATCAGTTTTAAGCTTGGAGATTTCAGATAATAAAGCATCATGCTTCTCAACAGCAGCTTTCAAATCAACTAGCATATATTCAAACATCTTAATCTTTTCTTCAGAACTGTAAGCCATAAAATTTTGTACCTTATACATCATTGTAGGATTCCAGTTCTCTAAGCTGCTGAAAGCTTCAGCTTCAGCCATATCCTGTTTGAAACTGCTTGTTGATGGGACATCAGTGTTGGCCATCAGACATTGATTGTCTTCTTCATCAGATGATGAATCAGATTCCTCCCAATCACAAGTCTCTGCCATAAGTCCCTTTTGGCGGTTGGAACCCACTGAGTTTTCCAACTTCCTCAGCTTAGCCATGGCCATAAGGTACTTAACCCTATAACCATCATCCTTGTTTGTCTTGTATGGTTTGGATGACTGACCAACAGCTTTTGACACACAGTCAGCAGCTATATGGCCAGTTTTGCCACATTTGAAGCACTCAGCCTTGGATTTATCAAATGCCTTCTTTTTGCCAGCACCTGAACTTCCTTGCAGCATGTTTCTTCCAAACCTTTTCTTGTTGAACCTTTTGACAAGCATAGCTATCATTTGCTCATCATCCTGTTCAACAAGATCTGCATTGTCTTCCTCATCTGACACCTCCTCCTTGTCATCATCCTGTTGATCAGGTTGAGTGAACACATCACTCACCTGACTCACAGACTGTCTCACATTAGCCACAAAGGTTGCACCTCTTTTAGACATCTCCAAGGCATTTCTCTTCTGTTGCCTTGACTGTTCATCATTTAGTAAAGATCCATACAAATTGACAAGATCCATACTTCTGATTGTTCATGAATTTCTTAGAATTGTTGAAAAGTAATTCCATTCTTCAGGGAGGATGTCCAAAAACTTATTCACCAGAGTAAGGCTGTCCTTAGTGATCCCAACAGCTTTGAGATCATTCACAAGAGCAGTAAACCTGGTGTAGGTTTCTGTGAGAGTCTCCTTTGGTTTTGCAAAGAAGAGTTCATACTGTCTAACAAGATTGTTAATCATGTTATCCAGTGTGATTGTGGGTCCATCATAGACGGTACAAAAAGTATCCCACATCTCCTTGGCAGTCTTCATCTTCTCAACCTGTTTGAACATACATCAGGCAAGGAGATGACCAGATTGTTTCTGGCCTTTGCATCAAGAGCCACTAATCTTTTATCTTCATCAGACCATTGAGCTTTTGCTTTCTCAAATGTTCTGATCTCAGGAGCTGCTCCTTCAACAGCAGGAGTTATTGTTGTAACAGAGGTTGGCACATAAGGACCCTCCATTACAATTTCTGGTAGTTGTACATCCAGATTCTCTAGGTAGAGCATCATTCTGCACTTCCAACAAGAAATGTTCTGATGATTGAACTTTGGAGGTTTGCCCATTGAGCCATTGTCATAGTATGAGGAATTTGCAGCACTGTTGTCCATGGAAACTTGAGAGAATGAGAGATCTAGAATGACATACACTCTAAACTGCTCTGATACCAGTTGTAGGTCCCGAGAGGTTCCCAAAGTATATTGCTTTAAGCTGTAGAGGGGGGGTGAATACAGCTATTTAAAAACTACACACTATTTTCTCAATGTTTGTATGTATTATCAACAAATTGTTAATTACAAACAAGCTTGAATGCGGAAAGGTTCAAGCTGAGATGACAGATACAACAGTATGTTCACTAGTCTAAGACAGACTCAAACTAGATTACAATGAATACACTTACTAATAAGCACTCATTGTGTTTACAAGACTTAGAGGGACAGTTTATGTAGAACAGCTTAGACACAAAGAAACTGTATTACACAAGCAGGTTTGCATGCATGAAAAACACACTTGCACGTTCACTCTTGGCTTCAGCACTTAGCTTTTTGGCTTTTCTTTCTGACCTTAGAAGCTTCCTTTTATACTCAATCAGAGGATCTAATAGAAACTTCTTCATTGGACGGAATGAAAAAGGAAAAGTCTTGTTTGAAAAGACAACATAACTTTTCTGCACTTTTCTGAAAAGCAGACTTGTCTTCACATGTGCAGAACTTTTGTCTTTTCACTTTGTCTACTGTTGCATTGCCTTTAACCAAATAAGGAATGTCAACTTTGCGTCTTTCTTCCTTGTAAAGGCCTATTTTGATATAAGAAAAAGGTCTGTCACCCTTTTTCAAATAACCTTTTGTCTTCATGTTACAGAACAGTGTGGGCAGGCTGAGCAGTTCTGTTTTCCACTTTGTCTTCGACTTTGTAAACTGATCTTGTAGCCAAAGACAATACATGATGACTTGACATATTCCATAAAGTGTTTAGCCTGTTCACAAAGAACAGGTTCTGTTTACAAAGAACAGAACACTTGAAAAATGCCCAAGCTGCTCAACAGTGTAGAGCAGCGTAGACAGTTTATGTCCAGCCTGTCCAGCAGACAGAACAGCTTGGACAACTGTCTTAGTTGCAACACATGCAACACATAGAACAGCTTTGGACTGATATTGCAAATCATTTTCAGGTTTCAATAAGGCATATAACAGGCCTTAAATTTAACCTTCAAATGCATCAACAGGTTTGATTAGAAATCTCCCCCTCAGATGTAGAACAGGTTTGACTGAGGCCTTTTTGTGCCTAACAATACCCAACTTAAAATTTTAATATCATATATACCATTCCTAAACATTATAATATCATATATATACCCAATTTTAATAATTAATATCACATATATCCCTCTTAAACATCATTAATGTCATATATACCCACATTTATAATTTTAATTATTTTTAAAACATTTAAAACTCATATTTAATAGTGATTATTAATTAATGACCATTATACACTTACTTATTTCTTCTTTCAACACAAAACCTTCAAAATATCATATTTATCCAATTTAAATTAAAATATCATATCCCTTTAAATAATTTTATATAAATAATTTTTGTAAACTTTAGTATGTAAATTCTTCATACTAAAATAAATTAACATTAACAATAGAAAAATTGTATTATATTTTTACTCGTTTGTAATCAAATCGTATCATTTTATTATATTTTCTAATTCGTTTTTTTCTTGCAGTTTTTTATATACAATTATATATATATACATACATATATATATATATATATATATATACATACATACATATATATATATATATGTATGTATATATATATACACATATATATATATGTGTATATATATATATATTTGTAATGTATATATATATATATATATATTATAGATCTATATAGGTAAGGTATGTCTATTGTTATATAGATATACATACATAAGATCTATCCCTATCTGTAGTATATATACACATGAAGGTAATAGATCGCTCATAGCTCTATAACTATCTTGTCCTATATCTATTACTCTATAGCTATCTCTCTCTCTCTCGTCTCGCTATATATAGATCTAATCTCGATATAGATCTCTCCTATTTATACTATTCTCGAGTCAGGTGTCCCCCCCGTACCTCTCGCCATCCGTGCCCCCGCCGGTACCACCCTTCACCACCTCTTTTTACCTTTTTTCTCATAACCTGTTTCCACTTCCTGTTCTCCCCCTAGCTATCTGCAGGGGCCCATCCATTCCCCCTTCTACTGTCCGTCCCCCTTCTGTGGACCTTAGCTCAATGACTCTGCTGTGATGGTCAAATCCCCATGGGACGGACCATTGACCACCCTGTGCCTGGGGTGAATGACCATTCACATGATCTTTTTTTACCATTCACAAGATTTATGATGTTGCTCCTTTTGAAAAAAGGTCTTATAATGTTGTATTATACATGTCTCTTCAAAAAAAATATATGTGAATGATCATTCACATTAGGGTACGCTGGGTACACTGATAAACCTGATTCTATATATATATATATATACACACACATATGTACCATTCACAAAATTTTACCATTCACAAAATTTTAATATCATATATACCATTCCTAAACATTATAATATCATATATATACCCAATTTTAATAATTAATATCACATATATCCCTCTTAAACATCATTAATGTCATATATACCCACATTTATAATTTTAATTATTTTTAAAACATTTAAAACTCATATTTAATAGTGATTATTAATTAATGACTATTATACACTTACTTATTTCTTCTTTCAACACAAAACCTTCAAAATATCATATTTATCCAATTTAAATTAAAATATCATATCCCTTTAAATAATTTTATATAAATAATTTTTGTAAACTTTAGTATGTAAATTCTTCATACTAAAATAAATTAACATTAACAATAGAAAAATTGTATTATATTTTTACTCGTTTGTAATCAAATCGTATCATTTTATTATATTTTCTTATTCGTTTTTTTCTTGCAGTTTTTTATATACAATTATATATATATATATATACATACATACATACATACATACATATATATATATATATATATATAGAGTCAGGTTCAAAAAAGTACCTCTCGAAATCAAGTGCACCCGAAGGTACCAACCTTAAAAAAATATTTTTAAAATTTTTTTCTCATAACCATGTTTAAATTAATGTTATACACATGATATATGAATTTCACATACATTCACACTTTCTATGTCCTTAAAACTTATGTGAATGCTCAATGCATATTTATGTGAATGGTCATCCATGTGAATGACCATTTCACACAATGTGAATGGTGTGAATGACCATTCACATGATCTTTTTTTACCATTCACAAGATTTATGATGTTGCTCCTTTTGAAAAAAGGTCTTATAATGTTGTATTATACATGTCTCTTAAAAAAAATATATGTGAATGATCATTCACATTAGGGTACGCTGGGTACACTGATGAACCTGATTCTATATATATATATATATATATATATATATATATATATATATATATATATATATATATATATATATATATATATATATATATATATATATATATATATATATATACATACATGTATATATATATACATACATGTATATATATATATATACATACATGTATATATATATATATATACATACATGTATATATATATACATACATAATATATCAGATATATACCACCATATATATATAAGATCATACATATATAGATATATTACATACATAGATATTATAACGACATATTATAATACTACATAGATATATAATATATATACATATATATATATATATATAATATATATATATATATATATATATATATATATATAATGTTCTTTCTTTTCTTTTTCTTTTCAAAGTTATAGTTGCATTAATTTGTTTTAAGAGCAAAAACATATATGCTAAAGGTTTTACAAAATAAGTAATATATAATTAATATGTGGGATATAATATTAAGAATTAATTTAATATGGTAAATATAATATTATGAAGTTTAGTTAAAATGATAAATAAGGATATAATGGTCATTAATTAATAAGTAATATTAATTATGAGTTTGGAAATAATTAAATTAATGAATTTGGGTATAGATGATATTAATGATGTTTAAAAGAAATATATGTGATATTAATAAGATAAGTTGGTTATATGTGAAATTATGAAGTTTAAGAGAGATATATGTGATATTAAAATTTTAAGTTGCGTAAATATGAAGTAGCCTAGACTCTAAATATATAAGATAAAATATACATAATCTTATTGTTAACACAAAATATACACAACTAATAACATTGGATAACAGATTATAATTCAAATACTAGATTAAATATAAAAATAAAAAAATAAACTAGAAAAAACAATAATTATAAAACGAAAGCAATATTGAAAAAATTAGAAACTAATTAATGTATATAGAAAACAAAAGATATATAGTAATTAAAAAAATGCAATACAACTATAAATTCAAAAAGAAAAAGAAAAGAAATAACATAATATATAATAAGTTAATTGTATATAGAAAACTGCAGGAAAAAAATAAATAAGAAAATATAATCAAACGATACGATTTGATTACAAACGAGTAAAAGTATAATACAATTTTTTTTATTGATGATGTTAATTTGTTTTACTATAAAGAATTTACATAGTAAAGTTTATAAAAATAAATTATATAAAATTATTTAAAGGTATATGATATTTTAATTTAATTTGGATATATATATATATATATATATATATATATATATATATATATATATATATATATATATATATAAAGTCAGGTTCAAAAAAGTACCTCTCGAAATCAAGTGCACCTGAAGGTACCAACATTAAAAAAAAATTTTAAATTTTTTTTCTCATAACCATGTTTAAATTAATGTTATACACATGATATATGAATTTCCCATGTATTCACACTTTCTGTGTCCTTAAAAATTATGTGAATGCTCAATGCATATTTATGTGAATGGTCATCTATGTGAATGGTAATTTCACACAATGTGAATGGTGTGAATGGCCATTCACATGATCTTTTTTTTACCATTCACAAGATTTACGATGTTGCTCCTTTTGAAAAAAAGTGTTATAATGATGTCTTATACATGTCTATTCAAAAAAAAAATAAATGTGAATGATCATTCACATTAGGGTACGCTGGAATCTCATAGGTACGCTGATGAACCTGATTCTATATATATATATATATATATATATATATATATATATATATATATATATATATATATATATATATATATATATATATATATATATATATATATATATATATGATATTTTGAAGGTTTAGTTGAAAAAAGAAATAAGTAAAGGTATAATGGTCATTAATTAATAATCAATGTTAAATATGAGTTTTAAATGTTCTAAAAATAATTAAATTAATGAATTTGAGTATATATGATATTAATGATATATAAGAGGGATATATGTGATATTAATTATTAAGATTGAGCATATATGATATTATGATATTTAGGAGGCATAAATATGATATTAAAATTTTAAGTTGGGTATATATGATATTATGAAGTTTTGGAAGACATATATGAAATTCTCCTATTTTTTAGATCTTCAAAAGTTATAGTTCAATTTGAATTCTAAAACACATTGATTGAAATTATAGAAACCAAATACTAATTAATATAAAACATTTTCCCTTCAAAAAAAATACATATTCATCATCGAACTAATTTTTTTTTTTTTTTTAATTTTAGTTATTTAGATTTTACTATTATTTTTATTTTAGACTAGTTTATTAACCCGTATATTATATGGACATTTTTTGTAATAATTATTTGCAAAAAGTGTATATATACTTAAGATTAATTAAGACATATTATAAAAAAATTTTTTTTTTTAAAAAAGTAAATTGCATAAATCATCCTGTTGGTTTTTAGCTCGAACAGTCGAAGTGGTGGAAGGCCCCTTGAGTCAAAGGGAGAGCTTCTGCGCCTCTCTCCAAGAGATACGATTCGGTATCTGAATTGGCTGAAGGAGAGTGAGAGTTCGAAGTTGCCGGTAGGCAGCTCAAAAGCCTTATTCTTCAACAGGAGCTGGTCTAGTACTTCGGGGCAGTAACTCAAAGTGGTACCAGGTCAGTCCCTAACCATCTTCTTCCACTAAATACGCGGTAACGCTAATTCATGTGCTGAACACAGGGTTAGTCACGGACCTCTTAGGTTTTTTTAGAAAGAACAAAAAAATTATCGTTAAGCTCGGGCATGGATGGATCTCGAACAATGAGAAGCACTCCTAGGAATTGAAGAGAGAACAGCCCTGTGAGAGGCACCATATTTGCTTCGCATGAACATAGCCCAAAGAAAATGATGTGTTATGCATATAAAAATTATAATAAATTTTATGTAAGTGATAAAAGTAATTAACAAACAATTCATGATAATTTATTCATAATAATGTTTAACAACCACAAAAAAACTGTAACTATGCTAATACAATAAATTAAAATAATAATATAAAAAAAACGTAATTACAATTATTCTAGTGACAAAAAATTAAACTTCTAAAAGAATAATATTGTTTGAGCAACAATAGTATTGAATAGGAGACAAGAAGACAAATAACAATAAAAGAGTAGAAAGTACATAGGCCTCTAATGGGTTTGGGGCAACTTCCTTGTTCATTTATTTTAGTTCTTTTTTTTTTTTTTCCTTTTCGATATCTCCAAAATCAATGTACTTTGTGCATGACACATCTTATGTTTGTCGAATCTAAAGTTTGGAATCCATATTATGCAAGGAGACATTGCTTTTGCTAATTCGAATTGAAAGGTGAATGTATCTAGAGTGTTCTATATAAATATTTACAGAATTACAAGGCTTCAAATTCTTATAGAGAATTACATATAAGTATAGATCAAACTAGAAAATTTTATGGATATAGAAAATGGGTTAATGACAATATGTTGAATCATGTTAGTGGAGAAATACATGCTCATACACTACGGAATAAAGTTGAGCCACTCTATGCCACAAAAATAGGAAATAGTAAATTGTATTTGGTCAAACAACAAATTGATTTGAGGTATCATGATGGAGCTGTCATGTCTGATCATTTGAATATTTTTCAAAGAATTATCAACCAACTTTCTAAGATGGGATACTGAATTTGATGAAGAGGATAAAGGTTTGTGGCTTTTAGGTACCTTACCAAATTTATAGGAAATGTATAAAACTTCATTATGAAATTCAACACCGGATGGCATTATTCCAATGGACATACTAATAACAGTATCCTAAATCACAGGATCGTCTGTGATATGATATTATTCTCGTGTCTCTCAACAATGAGAGTGTACCAAAATATATACAGATACAAAGAGGGCCACATGGGCCGAATATACACTCTACAAGTAGACATGGGTTATACAATTATAAGCTATACAAATAGGTTCGCTAACATCCCCTCGCAGTTTGAACGGGAGATTGACGAACATTCAAACTGGAATGAAAATCATGAAATAGAGAGAAAGGAAGGCCCTAAGTGAATATATCTGCGTATTGTGATGAGGAGGGTACGTGGATCACTCGAATTGCACCGGTGGTGACTTGATCACGAACAAAATGGATGTCGATCTCTATGTGTTTGGTGCGTTGGTGGTGCACCAGATTTGATGACATATAAACCGCACTGATATTATCACAATTAAAAATAGTGGCCTTGGTGGGGGGAGAGTGAAATTCTCTTAGAAGATTTCGAATCCAACATGTCTCAGCCACTGCAACACCTCTGTATTCTGCCTCGGCGCTAGAACGGGAGATCACACCTTGTCATTTGGAGGACCATGAAACAAGGTTGTCACCGAGGAAGACACAATATTCTGAAGTCGATCTGCGAGTAGATGGGCATCCCTCCCAGTCTGCATCAGAGTAAGCAGTCAGAGACGAGTATGGATAGTTGTGTATGTGAAGACCATGGTCAATGGTGCCGGGAATATAACGCAATATACGCTTGAGAGAATTTAGGTAAGGCTCTCTAGGATCGTGCATGTAAAGGTAGATTTGTTGGACAGCAAAAGAGATATCAGGCCTAGTGAAGGTAAGGTACTGAAGAGCTACTGCTAGACAGTGATATAATGATGGATCAGAGACCGGTTTGCCATTAGAGTTGAGCTCGTGAATAGTCTCTGTAGGGGTGCGACAAGGGTTGCACTTCAATATATTGGCACGCTGAAGAATATCTAAGACATATTTCTCTTGTGATAGGAAGAGACCATCGGAGCTACGGGTGGCAGAGATCCCAAAGAAATAGTTCAGTGGCCCAAGAATAGTCATGGAAAACTCACTACTCAATTGGGCAATAATTTGTTGAAGAAGGGAGTGGGACGAGCCGGTCAGAATTATATCATCTACATACAGAAGCAAGTAAGCAGTGTGCTGATTAGATTGATATACAAACAATGACGGGTTTGAGCGGCTATGAGAGAATCCTAACCGAGACGCATGAGTAGCGAAACTATTATACCAGGCCTGAGGGGCCTGTTTTAGGCCGTATAAAGAGCGATGTAAAAGGTAAACATGATCTGGGTGCTAATAGTCGCGAAATCCCGGAGGCTGGTGCATGTAAACAGTCTCTTGAAGAGTGCCATGAAGAAAGGCATTCTTCATGTCGAGCAAATGAATCGGCCAGTTACGAGAAACTGCTAGGCTGAGAACAATACGGATGGTGGCCGGTTTGACAATCGGACTAAAAATCTCGTAGCGTCGATACCTGGTTGGTGACCACAATCATTAGCTACAAGCCGAGCCTTGTAGCGAGAAAGAGTCTCATCAGCATTATACTTCTTTTTGGATAACCACATAGATAGCACTATATTCACTCCCGTCGGTTTTGGAACTATGGTCCAAGTGCCGAAATAAGAGCATGGTATTCCTCGTTCATGGCTTTATGCCAGTGAGGGTCCTTTAATGCTTGTAAGTAAGACCAAGGAACAGGAGAAAGAGTGGTCGTATGTAGGTTTAAGCATTCAATGGGTTTGTGAATACCACTTTTGGAACGAGTGGTCATAGGGTGAGTAAGAGGGGGTCCAAGAGTGAGATGAGGAGGTAAAGGATTATGATTTGTAGTGGTTGTTTTTGAGGTGGAGGTGGTCCGAGAGTGAGATGATGAGGTTTGTGGACTGGTTTGTGAAACCCGAGGGGAGGATGGAAGAGGTTCGGTTTGCCGATGGGGGAGTGGTGGCGATTGGGTGTTGCTTTCGGTTGCTATCTTAGTAGGTGGAGGTGAAGTAAAGCGAGGGTTGAACAACATAGATGTGTCATGATAATCATCAAGAATTTGGTAGGATGGGGTTTCGTTGGGAGTAACGGAGCCATAAGGAAAGACAGTTTCATCAAAAATGACATCTCGAGATATAATTATTTTTCGAGTGGAGAGACCGTAGCATCGATACCCTCTATGAAGAGATGGGTACCCAAGGAAAATAGAAGGTCTGGTTCGTGGTTGGAGTTTGTGTGAAGTAGTGATGTGAGGGTAGCAAAGGCAACCAAAGACTTTTAAGTTCGAATACGATTGGTGACGTTTATGAAGGCGAAAAAATGGGGTTTCATTTTGGATGGCAGTAAAGGGAATGATATTGAGTAAGTATGTGGCCATATGGAGCGCTTCAACCCAAAAGTGTGGACGGAGGTGAGATTGAAAAAGAAGTGTGTGAACAACATTGTTAATGGACCTAAGCATTCGTTCGGATTTACCGTTTTGTTGGGATGTATGTGGACATGAGAAGCGAAAAGTGATGCCATTGTTTATGAAGAAATCATGAAATAATTGATTGTCATATTCCCCCTCATTATCACATTGAAAGGTTTTAATGTTTTTGTTGAATTGGTTCTAGACAATGTTTATGAAGTGAAGAAATTTACTGAAAACGTCGCTTTTGTGTTTTAAGGGGTAAACCCAAAGAAAGTGAGAATAGTAGTCTAAAACTATTACATAATAACGAATACCACTAATGCTAGATACCGGAGATGTCCAAATATCAGAATGTATGATATCAAAAGGATTGTTCACAACGGAATTAGAGTTAAAAAACGGTAAATAAACAAATTTTCCAAGTTGACATGGTTCGCATAACACACCAGAAGTGTTTTTATTACAAGCAATGGAATTGTTGGAAATTAAAGACTTCAACACTTGATCTCCGGGGTGGCCCAAACGTTGATGCCAAAGAGAAAGCATTGATGCAATGAATACTTGTGGAGTCGAGGATGTGACATGGTAGAGAGGGTCGGTGCTGTCACAACGGAGTAAAGGTTGTTTGCTCCTATAATCCTTGACAGCAAAACCAAACTCATCAAATGCAATTGAACATTTATTATGAAGGGTAAATTTAAGAAACGGAAATAAGGTTTTTGATTATATTAGGTGTGATGAGAACGTTATTGTGTTACCAGTCATACTAATAGGCATTTGAGAACCATTACCAACATAAATTAAATGAGGACCATAAGTATTTGAAACAGTTTGGAGAATACCTGCATTCGAGTTAACATGATCAGTGGCACCTTTGTCCATTATCCATCTGGTGTTTCCAGGATCATTTAAGGAGAATGTACTAAACTTTTGAGGTAGAGCAGTGGCTTGATCATCAACATTCTGCCAAGGTTGACTAAAAGGTTGTTGGGCTCCTTCATTCTGTTGATGGGCTGTAGTGATATGAGTATGGTTTGAAGTCGAAGAGGGCCTGTGACTAAGATGCTGTTGAGACGCATGGTCTTAATGAGACGTGAAACACCCACACAACAATAATACGTTTTTAAGAGTAATTTACAATACTTAGTACAATAATACTTGCGGAATTAGGGTAGAATTAAAACTTTTACAACTAATGCATCATAAGCGATCCATCTGAATAACAACTATTAAGTCTAAAAGGTTACAGGTCATGATCCTGCAAACGAATAGTTAAGGCCGGGAAGTCGGCTACCCAAAACCCATCACAACAACCAAAGCATACCGTTAGTCTCGAGTCTACAATCTTCGACAACAAAGAAGAATATGAACTTCCTGCTCGATTGCTCAAAACCTGAAAAAGGTTAGCAACAAAAAGGGGTAAACAACAAAAGTTGTTTAGTGAATTCTAAGATTAATATAAACAACAATTACACTATAATTATGTCTATCCAACACATATTTCTATCGGCTAAAACATCAAGGCCAATGATGGCCAGTGCCAAGTTAGAAAGGGATCATCACGTCCTCATTGAGGACTATAGGTGTCCTACATCAAATATTGATTTATCAGAGTTCACAGCCAGATGCCTCACCTCACAAGGGGCTATTGGCTATCTGAATTATAACCCCATTAAACCTCATCTGACTGAGGCCTATTAATATTCATGACGTTTAACACCATCTTATGTTCCACTGTCACCGCCCGGCCTAGCCGAGTCAAGGTGGGGAACCAACTCAAGTCTTGGGACTTACTACACTGCTTGACATAGTCGAGCCAAAGTGGGGATCCCAACGTATGTCATAGTAGCACGTTGTAACACTTTTAAATAGTCGCCTTACAAAGTCGGCACGTTACATTACCAGAATATGTACTGCTAATGACTCAAAATCAAAGGTGATGACAAGCGGCCCAACGTGTCTTAATCATCACCACGAAGGCGGCCCGTTGCCGTCCTCACATGATGCCAACACCGCCACTAGGATATAACTCATGTTTGCGGCCCAACGTGTCCAATCATCATCGCCTGCAGGCGGCCCGTTGTCGTCCTCACATGAGATAGTCCCATTCCAATCCAATAACCACATACCCCATGGTCGTCTAGGGTTCCCTATCAAAGTCGGGAGTGGTATTGCCTTTAGCAAAGTACGAGGTTGTCCCTATCAAGTCGGGACTTCCGATAATCCAAGTATGTCAACCATTTGACATCCAAAGGGGCTAGGAATATTCCATGGACATCCAAAAGGGCACAAATCATATACCACAACAAATTAGGGTTCAAGATGACTCATGAGCGTCTATAATGGTCCGTAAGACCAATTAAAAGAAACCACTCATGTGGTTCTACTAACCGTTCATCATTAACGGTTTTAATATATCATCGGGGGCCGCAGACAATCTCTAATAAGCCCACCGATTAAAATGCCCAAAATCATCATTCATAACCAGATAATCCGTCACGCAAAGTGACCCAATATAAAACTTGAAAATGTCATGCATTTATCTCAACTATTATTTATCAATCAGATACATGATTTGTCCAACCTACGAGGTCATCAAACATAAATTGCCATCTTCCAACAATTGTTGTTCATACATACAACCAGTTAGGCATACCATATGTATTGCATGTTAAACTAATCCACAACGATGTCAACTAGCATGACAATTCACTTTTCAATTCATGATGCATGACAACATGTTTAATAAGGCTACGATGAATCCATCTATAGCATATGAATATGCATGATCAAGTAGCATGTTATCAACAAAGGCATAAACAAGAATTAACATGTAATCATTCATCTACATTAGTCCTAGAACTCACAGTGATTGGTTTAGAAGATTTCCAAACCTTCCAAAGATGTTATAATAGCCCCAAAGATGGCTAAGACTTGCTATCAAGCCCCTTTCGACTCAATTCACCTATAAGCATTCATAAAGCGTACACGTAAGCCCCCGAACACAAGATAAGCCTCTAAGAGTAGGCAAGGATATTGGTTTAACAAATCGAAATTACTAAGTTCATATGAGGCCGTTGGAGTTCCGGACTCGATCAAAGGTCCTCAAACCCTTTAAACACTTAATTTAGAGGTGTAATGAACGTATAAGACCCAAGCATCGACCCTCGACCAAGCAAAATCCATTTTTGGGCCATAAACATGGTCATGGAGGGACCATAAGGTCAGTCGTGCCGCTACCACTACACTGAATAGCTCCCTGCTCATTTTTTTTGACATAAATGCACACCAAAGTCCCCAAAACTTCCATAAACGTTTTCGTAACATTGGAGGGACTTTACCAACAATATTTATAGCATATTAAGGTCAACTTAACACCTCTAAACATGATAGAATCATTTCATAACATTCCATGATTCCATGGAGCTCATACGGACTCCGAACGAGTCCGAAAATGACCTAAAGCTCCAACCGACAACACCAAGCTCCATTTGAGCTCATATTCAATTCCAACCAATCCCATAGCAATATTAAACATATTTGGGCTATGTCTCGACATTCAATTTACATTTAATCATTAAAACCCAATCCCAAAATGCTTTGGAACTCGTTGTGGCATTTCACCGAACACGTCGTGTGCGGTTTGGGCCTAAAACGCCAAATTGAGTTCTTGCACTTGATTTGTGTTACCCAATATATGAAAAAACTCTAATAACATAAACTAAAACTTTCTAAACATATTGGAACCATAACATAACATTCCATGATTCCATGGAATTCGCATGAACTCAAACCGAGTTCCTAAATGGTCAATCCCCAATTAAATCTTCAAAACTCCAAATGAGTTCCTACTAACTTCCATTCAAATCCATGACCATAAATAACACATTTGACTCATAATTTATCTGCAAGAACACCATAAACCCATCTCATCAACCATTGGAGCTCAAATGGAGCTCCAACTAGGGTTTCACTCCACATCACTAACTCACCCAATCAATCTCATATTTATGACTCAAATATTTTTCTAAACTACAAATATTACCATATGCATTATATTAGAGTCATTTGCTAACTCCCTCACACAACCCACTTAGGGTCGTGTTCTTCTAAATTGAAGAACAACAATGGAGATGAAGAACAAGATGAAGGGGAAGTGATATGCCTTCAGTGATAGCACCAAATGACAATTTCTAGCCTTCAATCTTCAACCTTTGGTGACTACCCATGCAAAACCCTAGAAATTCTTCTTCTTCTTCTTTCTTTTTCCTCTTTGCAAATAAGTGTTATGTGTGTGTGTCCTCTTGGACGATTTTGAAGAAGAAAAGGGAGGGGGTTTGGCCTTTGGCCACCCCCAACCCCCTAACTACGCACAAATATACAATGTACCCCCTTCCACTAAGTCTTTTATTTGCAAATAAAAACTACAATGCTATTAGATGCAACAGTTAATTAATCCAATACCCAAATGAGTAGTTTTGACATAATTATATGAAATGGATTCAAACACTACATTAAACCATTCTTATGTCATAGTTAATTATCATTTAATTACAATTTTTGGGGTGTTACAATTCTTCCCCAGTTAAAAAATTCCGTCCTCGGAATTTTTAAAACTCAACACAATACAATGTATTCTAAAGACCACATGTAAGTAAACAAAATTTTGTTGCATCAAGTAGACATAATCAATTAAGTGCTCAATTGAGACTTAAAGCTAGTCCACAATAGTTTACTGAATTTCAACTTGGAGCTCATCCACCCTTACTCACAAATTAAGGGTTAAATTACCAAACATTCCATTGCGTTGGACAAGATGACTCTTCTTACATTTTAAGCAAATATACTCCCTTTCACAATTAAGGAGTACTCACAAATTATCATATTTAACTTTAATGTGATGACACACATGTCATCTATTCAACCATATTCATTGACAAAACAATTATTACTAAGCCCCCAAAACCATTATTGGTTTAACCTGATTCATAGTCATTTGACTAATCTTGGAGGCACAAATTGTCCACTTCCCCCGTTGCGCCAACGCAACTCCTAAATTTTCCAGGAAATTTACCATTAAACATTAAATTTTCCTTTTTCAAACACAAAATTAGTTCTATTGGGGATAATTTTCCAAGGCGTTGTCATTCTAATTTGACACAATCATAGCAACCAAAATTTTACAAGGAACTTTTACATCTTAAAGTTCATTTAGGTTTTAGCTCACCAACCGGGTGGTAGTCAAAGTGCCACGCATTTACTTGAATTATCAATTTTACTCAACATTAGTTATTGCTTACTAACAATAGAGTCCACCGCTTCTACAAAGTCGGAGTGTTGTCAGCACTGATTGACTATGCCTCATGTCTATTATCACACCATTATATCATACGTTCACAAGAATAAGATTGACTTACAAATTATGCCAACTAATTAAACACAGATTCATTCCATTCAATGATAATTTTGTCAAGAAAATCCAAATTGAATGCAACCATACATAATAATGTTTCAAAAAGGCGTACCCGACATCAAAATAGAAGACGAAGATTCCACTACGGGGACTCATAATACTCGGTTGCAGCTTCATCCTCGTCAACAGTAGCCTTCCATTGAGGGCAATCCAGAAATATGTGGCCCGCATAGCCACACTTCGGACAAACAAAATTTCGCATTGGGCATCTAGGTCGGACATGACCAGCCTCTCCACATTCATGATGACACACTAGGGCGTCATTCATACATTTTCCCCTATGAAACTTCATACACTTCGAACATCGACGTCGAGATTTAGACCTCGAAGATTGGGGCGGAACATGATGTCTCGACGAAGGGTGAGTCTGAGACCGCGAATAGGGATCAACTTCCCTTGGGTATACCACACGTAACAGTCGAACTAATTCATTGGGAACTTCAATCATAGTTCCCACCGAGGAATGCACCTCACGATCCTCATGGGACAATTCATACTCGCGGAGTCTAGCACACTCCACAGCTTTCTCAAATGTCGGGATCTCACACATTCTAACAAATTCCCGAATCTCCCTTCGTAATCCTTCCACAAAGAACTCGGTCTTCTGAGCTTCAACCGTCACAAGATGTCCCATGAACAATGCCTTCGAGTTAAACTCTGATATATAGTCGTCCACATTCATTTCACCCTGGGAGAGTTGAACGAACTCTCGCCGAGTTCTCAACAAGGATGACGATGGACTAAAATGACGGTTAAATCGGTGCTTAAATTGCTCCCAAGTCAAGGAAGCTACAAACTCTTGCCCCAAAATGACAATCTCGGCATCCCACCATAATAAAGTAGGACCGGTCAGCAAAGCAACTCCGTACTCCACTTTGTCAGATTCTTCGCATCCGCATAGCCGAAATTTCATCTCAACTTCTTCAATACAATACAAAGATTGAAGGGGTTCAACCCCTCCTGCAAACTCGGAAGGTCTGCATTTAATAAAGTCTTGGAAAGTGCATCCTTTCCTTAATGACTTAGAATAGGAACCGACATGTCCCTTACCTTTCCCTTTACCTAATTCATCATTATTTCTTACAACATCTTGCGAAACTTTCAAGTTTGCTTCCATTATTATCTAATTCCTTATTCGACCCTGCTCTACCATTTCTGCCATCTTGCAGAGTAATTGAGCCTCCTTTGGGTCCATTTTGCCATTACCCATATTACGGCTAAGCTCATCGTCGGCCATATCTGTAATATATAATTTAATTATTTATATATTAGAACTCGCTAATAACATACGTCTACCCAAAGTATCCCCATACTAGGCCAAAGTTCAAAGCTATGTTTGTTGTCATAATATTTGCCTAGGTGGGTCAATATACGCATCATCCAAGGGTTCAAGGGTGAGTATCATGCACTATACTCAGTCGATGAACCACGTCTCTGATACCAAATTGAAACACCCTTACAACAATAATACGTTCTTAAGAGTAATTAACAATACTTAGTACAATAATACTTTCGGAATTAGGGTAGAATTAAAACTTTTACAACTAATGCATCATTAGCGATGCATCCGAATAACAATTATTAAGTCTACAAGGTTACAGGTCATGATCCTGCAAACGAATAGTTAAGGCCGGGAAGTCGTCTACCCAAAACCCATCGCAACAACCAAAGCATACCGTTAGTCTCGAGTCTACAATCTTTGACGACAAAGAAGAATATGAACTTCCCGCTCGATAGCTCAAAACCTGAGAAAGGTTAGCAACAAAAAGGGGTAAACAACAAAAGTTGTTTAGTGAATTCTAAGATAAATATAAACAAATTCAAACACTACATTAAATCATTCTTATGTCATAGTTAATTTTCATTTAATTACAATTTTTGAGGTGTTACAAGACGTAACCGAAGTGGTACGAGATTGAAGAAAATTTTTCTCTTCAGGAGCAATGATGTCTCTAGTATCCATCAATGACAAAAACGGGATCCGGTGCCGAACAATGCTAGCCACGTTATGAAACGTTGGAGAGAGACTGTCGATGGCATACATGACAAGATTTTTTTCGGGGACCTTGGAACCGAGGTTTTCAAGTTAATCCGCCAAGGATTTGATCTTGGTGAAGTAAGCCTCCGCAGAAAGATCTCTTGTGGTTATGTTGCGTAATGCATTTTCCAACTGCATGGCCCGAGAGTCTTTGTTGGAGCGGAAAAGATTTTCAATGGAGACCCAAGTTTCTCTAGCAGATTGACCATCTTTCAAGATCATGTTAAGGGTGTTTTGAGAGAGGGATCCATATATCCAGAGTTGAATAACCGTGTCAATCTTTTCTCATTCCGCCTCTGTCGATTTAGGCATGGTGTCATCAATGTGATCAATCACATCAAATGCCTTGCAGTGAGTGTTAAACAAGGCTCGCCTAACATCATAATTCCAACGATCGATGTCAAGAAGAAGAGGGATATAGGTTTTGATGTTTGTGATAGCGTATACTTTATTGAGAGGTAAAGGTGCACTGTTATCTCCGGCCATTTGAGGATTCCAGTGAGACGACTTTAGGGTTTGAGAAGAAACGTAGAGGGTAGAACTGAAAAGGAAGGTAGAGAGAATGCCAAGAATAGAAAAGTAATGTAGACGATTTTTAGGAAAGAGGTTGGAGAAAATTGAAGAGCTCTGGTACCATGTAATTTGATATTATACTTGTGTCTCTCAACAGTGAGACTCTACCAAAATATATACAGATACAAAGAGGGCCACATGCGCTGAATATACACTTTACAAGTAGACATGAGCTATACAATTATAAGTTATACAAATAGTTCCGCTAACATCATCTTCACATTCAGATAAACTAGTTATTGAAGAAAGGGTCAGAAAATACCATCAGGCCAATACAAAAGGGATAAAAGCAGAGGCAAGTCAAAAGTGAGAAGCAAGTCAAGAGGCAAATATAAAGAATGTTGTCACTATGGCAAAAGAAATTTCTTCCGATTAAAAATAAATATGCGGAACCTTAAAAAATCAAGGAAAGATAAATTACGATGATTCAAATGAAGGTCGTGTTGTTATAGCTATGAAGAATTTCTTATTGTATATAAAGTGCTCAAACGGATCTTACAAACTTTAGTGCAATGGAGCCAAAGATTCTTTGTTTAAAACATCTTGAATAAGCTCGTGTTAATATAGATCATGAAGAAATACTCATAGAGGGTTTAGGGTGTGCCAAAACGAGGAAACCACGTGAATATGTTGCGATGGATGGCGATTGGAAGTCCACAAGCACTTCACCTTTGAACATGACACTGGATATCATAGATTTCCTGAGTAAATCAACAACAAAAACACACACTGTGAGTGTATGTTCTTGAGTTCAGCCGAGAGGGAGGAGAGAGGGAATTTAAGGATAGCTGAGTTTTAGTTATGCATTTCACTTAGGGTTTCTCAAATCCATCCCCTAAATATATAGATGTGGTTTCGGGTTTAAATTTCCATAAAAAATCCTAAGAATTATTAACTTTAATAGTTAAACCACAATCTTTTTATTCCATGATAGTTGACCATTAATAAGTATTTAAATAACCTTCTAATTATTATCTCTATAATAATTTAATCTTTGTGACATCAAATGTTTCAATTTAAATCTCTACATTGATTTATGAGTTAATGTTCAACTAGTGCGTGAGTGTGTGACCATTTAGTAACTTATATCACATTGATGACGAGCACATTAGTTGACAGTGGTGCTTCAAGCCATGCTACATGAAACACCCATACAACAATAATACATGTTTAAGTGTAGTTAACAATAATTAGTACAATGAAGACCACCCCTTACGGGGCAGTTCTCACTAGTCTAGGTCCCACATCATGCAATACGATAGCAATCATACTAAGATAGAGTAATTAATTGCGGAATATTAAATTACAGTACAAACATATTAGGATTTAAGCTTAATACAAATTACTATTTTTAAATTAAACTTATAAAGGGCACAAGTCTAATCTAATTCATGCCATCATATTATCAAAATAAATCTACCCAGATCACCATAATATCGTCATCCAATTAGTACCAAAATGGGGTCGCTGAGTAGAGGTCTATGAAACTTCTGTCTTGAGCGTGTAAGACCTAAGAACTAGGTCCGGCAGGTGTCTTTCCTTTGTCTTTTCCTGTAAAAATATCAATGTAGCAACCGTAAGCAATGCTTAGTGAGTAAATAGATTTTCAAATTAACATGCATGTCAAGCGGATCATCAATCTAGCGTGATATGTCTTGGCTGCCGCTACAGCCCTCATGATTGAGACATAGAAGTCATAGAGTCGGATGATGCTCAGGCCACGCTCACGCTTAAATCGTGGGTATCAGCCACATACTGGGCTAGCTACCAGTAAATCAACGTGGCGGAACATCGGAGGTCATTACCAAGTTCAATAGAACTGGTGAAATAGCCAGGTCTAGAGCAATAGACCGACAAGGCTAGTCAAGCTGAATCAATATATCAAGTATATGCAATGATGGAGCATACGTAATCAAAGTCATGATAGCAGTAGTCTCAAAGCAGTATCAGAAATGAACTATAAATGCAATGATCCACTGGGCAACACCCAACCATGGTGTGCACAGGTCACAATCCAGCTGATAATATGAATGTCAATCAATCTAGCATCATCAATATGTCTCAACCGGAAATTCAAGCATGTTAAATTTGAATATCTATAACTCACAGTGTTGGGTCTTTATCAAACAGATATAAAATCTGCCACCTGAGTTATTTCAGGATTTTATCTCAATCAGTTCTTTGTCAAATCAAGTCTTTGACCCGCTTTAAATCTTTAAATCTTTGTATCTATGTTCAGAATTTCACTGAACCTGTCTAGAATTATCATGTCATTCTCATGTGAACATCTTCATCTTCTAACTTTAAAATCTTTATTTTATCTGATTCTGATAACTGATCATTCATCTATTTTTCTTTTGTTTATATTAAATTCTCAAAGGATCAATATATTATATATATTAATATATAATTATTTTGCTAATTATCTTGTCAATTTATGAGTTGTCCATGTATTTTATTCAACATATTCAAATTTAAGGAGTGGAGTTTTGTATTTATATAGCAAATTCGAATCATATATACTAAATTCGAAATTTTGATGATTAGATTCGAATATAGATCAATAAATTCAAACTGTATTCAAAATATGGTACTAAAGTAATTCCCAAGTTAATATTCTAGAATATTAAAGTTGATTATGGCATTAAATTTGAAAGCACATCATTTGAATATATGTTAAAGTCAAAATTGAATTCCATATCAAATTTGAATTCCACTTTTAAATTCGAATTATCACCTTTCGAATTTAATATCCAAATTTTACCTTCATTCGAATTTATTAGATTCGAATAATGCTTTTCGAATTTAATGGTTAAATTCAAATATATTTCGAATTTAATTCAATTTCGAGTTTGTTCTATGTATTTTCGAGTTTGTTCTTGGCATTCTCGAATTTGTTCATATTTACAGCTTTAAAACATGAATTTCTAGGCATAAAATCACGAATATGTTACGTAACAAACCTATGTTCGATTATATTATACAAATTCTAGTTAAACTCCATAAAAATAGCTTTAAATTTCATAAAAATAATAAATTCGAATTTATTGTTTAAAAACCGAAATATATAAAAACTTAAGAAATCGATTTTTACCTCAAATTTCGTACGAAATCACATAGGAGATAGCAGATTCAGATAGAACTCTTCGAGATCTTTTCAATGACGTACTAAACTCGATAATCGGACGGTCGGTTTGGAAGATAATTTAGAGAGAAGGTAAAGAGAGAAAGTTAGAGAGAGAGTAGAGAGAGAGTCTGATTTTTGGAATGAAATAAAAATAATCTTAATTACGTTTATATACTTCATCTAGTTATATTTGCTAGTTAACCCACTTTCATTTTTGTATATTATATCTCTTTTATTTAATTATCTTTAATAATTTATTAATTCATAATATAAATATTTATATAATTTAATTAAATATTTCTTAACTTAATTAAATTATAATTCAAATAATGTGTAAGGTCTACGACTGCAAGATCTATCTAGACGCGGATCCGTGAACGAGTGCGGAATCCTCGTTGACGGTTAGACGGACAACTCTCAACTAACGGAACACGGATACTATTAGACGCTGAACGAACGACACACGAACGATCCTACGTACTAATTCTCTCCGAAACGGCACTCACCTAGCTGATAAACTCGAGATCGCCTCTTGCTTAATTCCTCACGAATTCTGCAAAAAGTCTGCTAATTATTCGAGTCTATCCCTAATTATAGACCCTGATTCGAGTCTGTTGTGGGCCAACCTCGAATCTGGCCCAAGGCCCATTCGAATCTGTCCATCTTGACAGTCTCGAATCTAGCCCATTCGAATCTAAGGTCTCATTCGAATCTATCTCAGATTCGAATGTCAACCCATATATAATTCGAATCTAGCCTTTTACATAAACAGCTAAGTGTTGAATCATACGTTATTACTTATGATTGAATTTATCTTTGTACTTTATGTTTGAAGTTCTTGTAATACATTACATCAAGTTCAAACATACAAACACTAATAAATATCAATCATATATAAACATACATATCACACACTTGCTAAAATCACAATGTAGGATCACTTAGACTGCTGTCGTCACACAGGATGTACCAACAGACTCCCCCTTAACGATAGCTTCTAATAATTCACACATTTGATTTAAGAACTTTGTTTATTTATTGATTCAAAACACTACCAGCATACAGACCTTTCTCGACGCATACCTTGACCACATTCTCATACTTACTAGCCTCAGTATCCATATGTGCGTCACTGGAAATTTTACAATTATACAAAATCTGCAGATCTTCTTTAGATAGGTTTACCAGGTGAAGCGGGTCATAGACTCTAAGAATAACATTTTCTTCTAAGTCTTCCATAACCGCTTCCCCAGTTTCCGTGTCAGCATAACACCACTTCAGATTCTTCAGAATATTTTGTGGCATTGGCTTGAGAGGAACCTTCCTAAGACATCTAGCCGGCTTATAGTGAATCCTCATCCAAGGTCGTCCAGTTAGAGGATCAATACGTGACGGATCCTCTACTCTTCTCCCGACCCTTGGATTCAAACGTTCGAACTTCCTTGATCTCCCTTCCTTTCTTATGATTCTTTCGATTACGCTCGCGTAGGGATCATTGCCAATGTTTATAAGATCTTTCCAAGCTAGCGCAGTTATTTCGATTTTTGGCAGGGAGTTGAACGCTTTTAAAGTTCGCGTCATGT
>JAANYP010001335.1:324617-339922 GCA_020465985.1 Centrapalus pauciflorus
GAGAAATTTCAGGTTGTTCTGCCGAAGCTGTGAAGAGGAATCCTTGCATGAACCTGTGACGTTTGGCCGCTTTGCTGTCACTAGTTGAGAAACTTCTTCTTCTTCGAAATCGGACTCCTCCAATTCCCTGTCCACTCGTCTCCTAGAACCACCTTCATTTATAATCAATCGAGAACCATAAGTTCCAATTTGAACTTCAGGCACTGCAGACATTGACTCTGGAGCTTCAACTTCTATCTCCTCCATCTCTTCTGACTCAGTTGCTGAAGATGACAAAACGTTATCATCCTGCTCTGGCTCATAGTCCTCAACATCACGAAATATGTCATCTTCATCTCCAGGCGGACTAAGCAGCTCACCTACTAGTGCTGCTGCCACATCTTCATTTGCATTAGGACCAGAAGACCATATTTCCTCCAAGGTCTGAGCAAGCTGCTCAGATTCGGGGACTGCACCTGAAGTCCCTGCTTCTTGTGCTTGTGGTTGTTCACTTGTTGAAGGCCTGGATGCCTGAATTTGACTAGCAGGTTGTTGCTGTTGGCGTCGTGGATCACGCGGCCTAGCACGCGGCTGTTGTTGGCGTTGCGGTTGCTGTTGCTGTTGCTGTTGCTGTTGTTGAATATCAACTACCCCTGCCCAGTTGGCATCACCTGGGGCTTGAAATTCCCTGTCTACAATTGCTCCAAATAATGGACGCGCCACCGGAACCGCTAACCTTCCTCGATGTGAGGAGCAATCAGCAAATATGCGTTTATCCATAACATTGACACTCAAATTGTCATCTGATTGTGGCAAGTTTGGCAAGAAGTGCCTTATCAACATCATCACAAATCTTGGATACAGAAGGAATCTTTCTCTTTCAGGAGCTGTAATCTGATGGATGAATTCCGAGAAAAACAACTGCGAGAAGCTGAACTTCCTATTATACACCATTGCAATCACCCCTGATTGGATCTTTGAGACGATGTAATCAAAACCAGCCTTCTTTGGCGCAAAACAAACCATGAACACGTGGACCAGAAATCGCCAGTGCCCTATCAATCCACTTTTCATATAAGATGACTTCGTAACGTCCAGACTATAGCCCATTCTCAGAAACGCGGCTTGCCTAATACTTAAAGGAAAGTCTATAGGCCCGTCTTCTTGTTCCTGTGAACCCAACTGTAGCACTTGGCGCATCATATCTGCTGAGAAGACTAATGGCTGTCCAGCGATTCTCGTTCTTAAAACTGTCGGGGTGACAGTGCAATCAACTTGTAAATGGTCGTAAAACTGCCTCACATATGAAATAACAATTGGAATGTTATGGTATAGAGCAAAGCTAATCCTAGATTCAGCTAGGAAATCCAAAACTTGTCGATATCCCTGCGCCTCAGGGATATTATTGTCTGGATTAAGGACCATATTATGCTTCGGAACAAAAGCGCGAACTGCCATATCTGCACAATAAATAAAACTGTTAGACTCATTAAAAATCAATAAACTTGTTTAAATTCAAAATTTGTTTTATTTTGTACTTGATTAAATACAAAATCTAACACAATTAAATTTCCACAAGTTTAATAAAATTTTAAATTAAACAAATTAAATAAAGTACAGATTCGAAAGTAACAGATTCGAAGTGTCCATATTCGAATGTAATGGACAGATTCGAAGAGTCCCTATTCGAGTCTAATGGACAGATTCGAATATCATGGTCATCTCGAATCTAATGACAGATTCGAGAAACCCATGAACAGATTCGAAAGTCCAAGAACAGACTCGAAGTCCCGTCGGCCAATGTTTCAACAAAAACCCAAGATTTTACCATTTTGAACTTGGTAAATCACATACATTAGTTCAACTAGGTTCTAATCATTGATTTATGCTTTTACTTTGATCTTTTATTAGTCCAAACTTGGTAATTTAGCAAAAACCCTATTTTGACCCATAAAACTTCAAAAATCGACGTTTTGGCCTGAAATTGTGTATAAAACTACATGAAACTTGTACAATCAAGTTGATTATACCTAGATACAGTAGTATAATCGAACACACTAGCTTGAAACTCGACAAAATGTCGTTTAGGAGAGATACGATAGACTCGAGAAAATAGATTCGAAATCGCCTGAACAGATTCGATAGTATAGATTCGAAAACAGATAGTATTAATGACCTACTGTTAACCTATTTATACCACCAACCTTCGAGTCTAAGCATAGATTCGAATCTACTGACAGATTCGAAGTACTCCTTATTCGAGTCTGTCTTAGATTCGAAACCTCCAACACTTAGAAAAATTTCGAAAATTTTGAAATAACTTCAACCTTTTTCAACCTTTTTCTACGGTATTGTGTAACAATAAACTATGCAATTCTTTTTACCCTAAGCACAAATATTTCACGAATGTTTATTTTATCGCAACTTTGAAAATGCACCTCAGTAACTTTTGACCTTTTACCTAAGTATAAAATTAAACTAACCTTAATAAGATAAAATAAAATAAAATAAACTAATGTAAAAATAAAATAAATAAAGTAAAATAAAATTTTTGACGAAAAAATTTAAATCTAGACTTAAGAAAAAAATTTTAGCAATCTAAGCTAATACTTAACAACATATTTTTGATGAGTAACGTCTTAAGAAAGGTTCAATCACATATGTCTCTTGTGTCTGATACTAACTTTCCCAGTAGCTATAAACTTCAACACTTAGGATTTTTTATTCCTTTGGTTTGTTTTGTCGTGACATACCTATTTAGCCGATTGTTGGTATTTTGCCCTTTTAAACATTCTACCATTCGGAATATCCCTTGGCCTTTTTATTTATCAGGAAATTATCTTACGTGACGCAGACATAGACATACTTTTATGATCAAGGCACACAGACAAAGATTCTAACTTGTTGGTATTTGCAAAACTTTCTTTAAAAGACAAACATCGGACACAGGTCTGTATTTTCTCATACAACAAAGTGTCTTAGTTCGACTTAAGGTTTTTTTTTAAAGTTAGCAGATAGCGGTGACAGGTCTGTACTGACGTACAACAAAGCGACATGTCTGCTAACCCGAATCTAAACAGAGACAACAGGTCTGTACTTACGTACAACAGAGTTGCATGTTTTCGACTCTCAGTTTTACATGATATTTCTATTCTTTCCATTTTCAGATGTATTTGATGTTGCCATACATCCCCAGAAAGTTTGCATACCTCATTTAGACTCAATGTTTGTATGTCTTGTACATAACAATTAAGACCGATTGGTCGTACATCTAAGTTAGTGACACGCTTGACTTTTTCTAGAATATTTTATTAGCCTTGAGATTCCCTATATGTATTATGCCTACCAACACATCAAACTAAGTAAAGTATAACACTTATGATTTAGTTGCATTATGTGTGAAAGCCTAAATACTAGAGTCTGTAACGACGGTGCTAATTTTCGTCACTTTGAGCCTATGTATCTAAGACTTAACTCTTTTTTGTGATATTCTCTTTTTTTTTTGTATTTTTGTAATTATCTCTCTTTTTTCTTTTGTTTTTCATAAGAAAAAGCAGTAAAATAAGCTAACCTACTAACTTACTAAAAATAGAAACTTACTAAAAATAGAAACTTTCCTAAATTAGCAGACTACTGTAAAGAAAAAGATATTACGACTCTAAAAGAAAATAAACTTACTACTACTAAGGTCAAATTACTCTGGGTTGCGCATTCCATTCAGTTGAATTAAATACTCAAACCGTGACTTATCAAACGCTTTGGTAAATAAATCTGCATTATTATCTTCTGTTGCCACCTTTACCAGTTTGATTAAGTTCTTTTCACCACAATCACGAATAAAATGATGCCTTATGTCTATGTGCTTTGTTTTACTGTGTTTAACTGGATTATTAGTTATAGCAATTGTAGATTGATTGTCTATCCTAATAGGAGTTTGAATGTAAGCCAAACCGTAATCCCGCAATTGTTGTTGTATCCACAGAACCTGTGAACAGCAACTACCAGCAGCAACATACTCGGCCTCGCACGTTGACACGGCTACCGATGTTTGTTTCTTGCATTGCCAGGACACCAATCTCCCTCCTAGGAACTGACAACCTCCAGTCGTAGATTTGCGCGTCAAGCTGCATCCTCCGTAGTCAGAATCCGTGAACGCCTCCAACTCTAGATCTCCCTCCGCGTGATACCAAAGTCCCAGCTTCGGTTTCGACTTGAGGTATCGTAGAATCCGCTTCACAGCTTTCATATGCATCTCCTTCGGATTTGCTTGAAACCTAGCACAAATACACACAGCAAACATTATGTCAGGTCTTGAAGCAGTTAAATACATAAGTGACCCAATCATGGCCCGATATAAAGTCGGATCCACATCGGAATCACTTTCAGTACCCGGCCCGAGATTGTGATTCACTTGAATCGGCGTGCTGAAATGGGCAGTCAACTTAGTTCCCTCCATCCCAAACCGTTCTAATATGTCATAGACATACTTAGTTTGATGGATAAACATTCCTTCCTTCTTTTGGTCAACTTGTAACCCTAAAAAGAAATTCAACTCTCCCATAGCACTCATCTCGAACTTAGACTTCATCACCTTCTCGAAATCTTTGCACATCTGTTCGTCTGATGATCCAAAAATGATATCATCGACGTACACTTGTACCAAGATAAAGTGTTCACCCTTTCTCTTCACAAATAGAGTACTATCTATCCTACCCCTCTCAAAGCCGTTTTCTAAAAGATGGTTGGATAGAGTCTCATACCACGCCCTAGGTGCCTGATGTAATCCGTAAAGAGCCTTATCTAAGCGATATACTCTATCAGGATATTTAGGATCTGTAAATCCGGGCGGTTGTTCTACATACACCAACTCCTTCACTTTCCCATACAGGAAAGCACTCTTAACATCTAATTGATATACCTTAAAACCCTTGAAGGAGGCAAACGCTAGAAACAACCTAATTGCTTCTAACCTTGCTACTGGTGCAAAAACTTCGTTGTAATCGATTCCTTCCTCTTGGTTGAAACCCTTTACAACTAATCTCGCCTTGTTGCGCGTGACTATACCCCGATCGTCTCTTTTGCACTTAAAAACCCATTTGGTTCCTATTGCAATCTCCCCTCGAGGTAACGGAACTAACTCCCACACTTCTAGTTTCCTAAATTGTGAAAGTTCTTCCTGCATCGCTTCAACCCAAGAGTTGTCCTTAAGTGCCATTTGCACATTTTTGGGCTCTACTTGCGATATGAAACATGAATATAGACATGTGTGATATGCCTCGGAGTCGTTTATCATCGACAACAACACAGTGTTGTTATTTACACCACTCCGAGTCCTCACACCCTCGTTAGGATTTCCTATGATGCTATCTATTGGATGGTTCTTGTTAATCCTAGAGGTCTCTATTTCATCAACTCTTAGATTATCTCCTAAGTTGGATCCTATTTCACCTAAAGGGGGAACAGGCTCAGCTTCTACATTTTCCTTCTCACGGACATTTTCCTCAGAGTTGGAACTTGAAGCTTGAGTCTGATTCTCAGTGTTAGGTGCCTCTTGATCAGCAACTTCTGGAGATCCATCTACAGTCGCAGTAGGCTCGGACGTAGATTCGAATGTGGTCCTTAGAAAGATTTGGCCATCGTCGTTCAGATGCAACGTCGCCAAGTCCTTCTCGATTGTACCTGCATTATCATCCAGAGGAATGTTAAATGACTCAAATAACTTATCATAGTCAAATATCCATTCCGGACCAGTTTGGGGTTCATGTGTATAACTCGTGACTTCAATGTTATACACAATCTCCACAGTACCAGTTGTTTTGTTAAACACCCGTTTGTTTGGTGAGTTTGGCACATAACCTAGGAAGTATCCTTCGTCAACCTTTTCACCAAACTTCGGTTGATGTTTTGTTCTTAAAAGTGTGCATGGTACTCCAAACGGTTCGAATCCAGTTAAGTTAGGTGGCCGTTTATTCAAAATTTCATAGCATGTTTTGTTCAATGATTTGACTGTAAGGACTCGGTTTAAAATGTGGCACGCGGTATTCACTGCCTCCCCCCAAAACATGGTAGGAAGCTTTGAATCCGAAAGCATAGTCCTTGCAGCCTCAATCAAAGTTCTATTTTTACGTTCGGCCACCCCATTCTGTTGAGGTTCATATGGTGCACTGAATTGATGCACGATGCCCTTTGATAGGCAATATACACCAATTACAGAGTTTTTAAATTCAGTCCCATTATCACTACGAATATGTTTAACCCTTGTTCCGTAGGAGTTCTCCACTTGGTCTAAGAACCCGATGAGCTTTGCAGCCGTCTCGTCCTTCGTACCTAAAAAGAAAACCCATGAAAACCGTGAGTAATCGTCAGTGATAACTAAGCAAAACCAACTACTTCCTATACTCCTTTTGTTGATAGGGCCGAAAAGGTCCATATGCAACAAATCGAATGTCGAGGTTATGGAGTTCAGCTTCTTGGACTTGTGTGTCTTTTTATGTTGCTTGCCCTTCATGCACGGTAGACACTTGTCTTCAACTTGAAAGCTCTTCAGAGGCACACCTTGCACCAAACCATTCTTCGTTATGTAGTTCATTTTCCTTAGGTGCAAGTGAGCCATGCGTCTGTGCCACAAAACCGATTCCATCTCCGAAGCTTTTGATAGTAAGCAGATCGGACCCATCGAATTATCTGGCTTGTTCATGTCGAGCATGTACAAGTCATTCTTCCTTGGAGCCCGCATCAATATCCAATCTTCAGGTATCTTGAATCCCGGCTTTAGCACTAACGCCTCAGTGTCAGTAAATAACACCGAGTTCTTCTTATCACAGATTTGAGATACACTAATGAGATTATGAACCAGTTTATCAACATGATAAACTTGATCCAATGTAATCGTCCCATTAGTGACTTCTCCAGTTCCAGTGATATTTCCTCCTTTGTTACCCGCGAATGATACGAATCCCCTATTACCCCCTTGAAGTCTGTGAGAAGACTTCGTTCCCCCGTCATGTGCCTGGAGCAACCACTGTCGACGAACCACTTGTTGTTTGGACCGGTAGTTATCTCCTGCACATGAAAGAAAATAGGTTAGTTATCACGGGGAACCCAAGCCATGACTGACTTGGTAATACCATTCTCGTCCACATACGTGAACTCTTTCAAATACCCATCTCGCCTTTCAGGTGACTTGGGCCTTTGAACTGAATTCTGTTGTGGTGCCGAGTGATTTAGATTCACTCTTTGCCTTTGAGTAGGCATTTGTTGTGGTGCTCTAGAATAACTCTTATTATACTGCATTTCAGACTGTGATCCCTGAGCTCTTACCGGAACATAATGTCTAACGGGCGTATGTGACCTAACTGGAGTGTGTGACCTGCTAGGTGTGGTGCTCCTATAGACTTGTTGAGGTGCTGACCTAGATTGATTAATGACACGATTCGATGAATTTGTCCTAACCACTTCTTTTGGTCCTACCTTAACCGGTGTTTGTTTCACAACAGGTTTTGGTGCGGCCTGCACAGTTTTCTCGGTACTCTGAGAACTACTCGTGCTCGCCACACCTGGTGAGGGCTTAACAGGTGTTGGGTTCACTGTCTTAGGGGTAACATCTGCTTTCCTATTTGGACAGTGAGAAGCAACATGCCCTTTCTCGTGACATCTAAAGCAAGACATCTTATCCATGGACTTTTTGGTTGGTACCTTAGATCTAGGTGTCTCACTAGTGTCTACTTCCTTTGGTACATCTACAGTGTCTGTCTCTTCGACCTGGTCAGCCCATGAAATTTTCTGTTTTCCTGCAGGTGTTTCACTGGAGGAAGACACAAATTTCACTTTCTTGACCTTGACGGTTGAGTCAGGCACCTTAGGTGCATTTTCTACTGTAGGCTCAGGTGTAGTTTCAGGTAGGTCCTCTAAGTCTACTGACTTGTCAGTTTTCTCCTGAGGCTGAGGCACATAGTTTGCATTGAAAGGTGGAGGAATTTCGTAAAAACCTAGACCTACAGGCTTCTTAGACTGTCTTTGAGCATCTAAGACTTTTCCTAGGTTTAGGCTCGAATTCCTAAACTTTTCCAGCTTGCTATTTGCCTCTGCTACCTTAACCTTGGTCTCGGCTAGCTCTATGTCCTTGTGTTTCAGACTTTTGGTCAAGGCCTCTACGTGCTCATACATAAGCTCTATCCGAACACACTGCTCACTCAGTTTGTCTTTTAGAACTATTATGTCTTGAGCATCAGCCTTAAGCTTTTCTTTTAAGTCTTGCTTTATATCATTTAGGCTAGCGTTTTCAATTTTTAAATTTTCATTTTGAGCAGATATGGTTTTATGTGATTCTAAGACTAGATTTAACCTATCATTAGAAGTAGCACACAAAGCACATAATTCTTGAAATAGAGAATAAGAAAGACTAACCTTAGAGTTATCAGATTCCACGTTGGCCATCTGAGCAGCAAACTCCAGCACGGTCTGATCATTCGCTTTCTCTACCCACATCGGACTGCTGTCCCGTGTGGTCTGCTCATCCACATCACAACCATTCTCCGTAACTTCAGCCATGAAAGCTCTAGCAATGGACTCAGGATGTGAACTCCAGTCATAGGTACCATCTAGCTGTCTGTCAGAAGTGACATTGGATATTAGACCCGCTAGATTGGCTTGACCAGATGAAGAACTCGGAAGATATCTCTGTTGGGACTGATTTTGGTACTGTCCTTGATGCTGACTCTGTCCTTGGTAGTTCTCTACCTTCGGTCTTTGACACTCCCTGGCGAAGTGTCCTAGTCCTTGACAGTTATAGCATTTCACCTTGGACTTATCAAACCCGATCCCCTTGTTATTCATCTGCAAATTCCTTCCAGTTCTCTTAATGAATCTTTTAACCCTCTGGGTCACAATGGCCAGTTGCCACTTAAGATCCATTTCCTCTAAGTCATCAGGGTCGACCTGATCGTAATCTTCATCCCAAAGAGCCGGATCATTGATCTTCCCTTGAACACAATTTCCATAAGCGGCCACAAACGAAGCAAGTAGATTCAGATGCTCTTCCGCTGACTTTGCGCTCATGGGCATCTTCGAATAGCTCTGACTGGTCGATGCCTATTGGACTTGAGGTTGCGGTTCTTCCGATCTTCCTAACCCTAAGAACGCGCGATTTAGTGAGTCTTCGGACTCTGGTGGCGATGACGTTTCTCCGGTGAAAAACGCTGTAGCACTCTTCGGTTCAGCTGTCACTGATGATTAAGATGTCTTTCCAAAATACATAGCCGGATTCTGGACTTGCTCGTAATCAGTCTCAGCCTTAATCATCTCGAAGTGATATGCCCTCAACGTTCCCACAATGTCATCAAGTGATTGAGCATAATATTTGTCTTCATTCAGCTTAATCATAGCCACGTACATAGCCCATTTGGCTGGTAGGGCATCAAGAAGCTTGTTGTTCTTGTCAGTGTCCGAATACTCAATGCCGTGACTTTCAAGCTCTGTTATCAGATGATAGAACCTTGTGATAATATCATCTAACTGTTCATCCTTAATAGCCTTGAAAATCGCAAACTGTTGGGTCAACAGCTCTGTACGCTTTCTACGCACCCGTGGATTACCTTCACACCTTTTCTGGAGAGACTCCCAAAGTTCCTTCGACGTCCTTTGAGTCCGAAATGTGTGTAAGATATCTTGAGGTAAAGCCATACGGATAATGGAGAAAGCCTTGTTTTCAGCTTCAAATAGTTTCTTGTCATCCTCTTTCATCATCTGGTATGACAAAACCTTTTGACGGCCTTCAACTTCAGATACTGGTGGAATGTACCCTTCATCTATGCACACCCACATGCGCATATCGTTGAATCGTACAAAATCCGTAAATCTGTCCTTCCACCAGTAATAGTCCTCAACTTTCATCAGCTTTGGCGGTGCATTTGCCTTCCCAACTTCGTGATCCATCTCAAGGAATTTCTGAAGGTTTGACATCTTTTCTGAAAGAAATTGAATTTGAACTTAATTAATTTAATTCGAAACTGATTTAGATTAACTTATTCGAATCTAGATTGATTCGAAACTAATTAATATTAAATCTTTTGAAATTAAATTCGATTAAGTCTTAAAAGTCAATTAGATTCGAAATAATGTCAGATTCGAACAACTCCTTAGATTCGAAGTTATGTCAGATTCGAAGGACTCCTTAGATTCGAAGACCCTTAGAATCGAAGGCACAGCAGAGTCGAATGCCAGCAGATTCGAAGCACAGAATCGAAACAGTAACAAACTCGAAACAAACTCGAAACAATATAGACTCGAGATCCAATTCGAATGAAGTAAGAGATTCGAAACAAGGTAGACTCGAAACTCTCTGAAATTGACTCGAAAGGAGCGTATTTAGGTTAGACTCGAAAATAAAGTAAAACCCTAATTACCCCTATAGATTCGAGCGCCGCAAACTCGAAAAACGGCTAACACGTTGATTTTTTGACGTTTTACAGATTAAACCACTATTTTTCAAATGAAAAATAATGATTTCGACCAAAAACGTGAAAAACAACAAAGTGTTTCCCGAATACAAATTTGCTAAGCTCAAAAACACGTTTTTGAGAGCAAAACCGTCCAACTAGCGTCAAGAAACCTAGAATGTATCTGATGAACACGAAGAACACCAAGAACACAACCTGTCTCTGATACCACTTGTAAGGTCTACGACTGCAAGATCTATCTAGACGCGGATCCGTGAACGAGTGCGGAATCCTCGTTGACGGTTAGACGGACAACTCTCAACCAACGGAAACACGGAGACTATTAGACGCTGAACGAACGACACACGAACGATCCTACGTACTAATTCTCTCCGAAACAGCACTCACCTAGCTGATAAACTCGAGATCGCCTCTTGCTCAATTCCTCACGAATTCTGCAAAAAGTCTTCTAATCATTCGAGTTTATCCCTAATTATAGACCCTGATTCGAGTCTGTTGTGGGCCAACCTCGAATCTGGCCCAAGGCCCATTCGAATCTGTCCATCTGACAGTCTCGAATCTAGCCTTTTACATAAACAACTAAGTGTTGAACCTTACGATATTACATATGATTGAATTTATCTTTGTACTTTATGTTTGAACTTCTTGTAATACGTTACATCAAGTTCAAACATACAAACACTGATAATCATCAATCATATATATATAACAAACATATGCTAAATCACAATGTAAGACAACTTAGACTGCTATCGTCACACGGGATGTACCAACAGTTCGCAAGGTACAGAGATTTGAATACATAATTAAATTATCAAAATAATGCAAAAAAATCTCAGTCGGTTTGAAAAAAGAATGCGACTCCTCAAGTGCGGAAGCTTGAAAGTGGTTACTTCTGAAGGCATACTTGCCTTAATTACCTGAAAATACATGCTAAAATACGTCAACAAAAATTGTTGGTGAGCTCATAGGTTTACGCGAAAAGACCAGTTGTATGGACATTATCAGATGAGTTGAATTTATAAAATCATAAATTCCGTGTATGTATTACATAAACCATCATGCAACCGAAGCTTAATTAGAATGAGTTTGCCCTGTGCAGTATTCCCATACGTAATACCGTGTGTTGAATATATATGCACTCGCTGTTAGCCGAACCGAGCTAACACGAATGGGGGACATGACTCCCAATAGATCTATCCACAATATACACGCGCTTACAAATAAATGCAATTAACGGTTCATGATATAAGGGCTGATGGAATCCGAACATGTAATACATATAAGAAATAAACAGTTTTGATGTCCATATGAAAAACAGTGCATGTAATTCCACCCCAATAGATAGTGAAAAATAGGGGCTATGAAGACTCACCGAACTTGTGATGGCAAAACTACGCGCAAAAATGCAAATGTGCGTTGATTGATGGGTGATGAAACCGGATGTGGTTAACCGAGTCCTAAATGATAATAAGGACTTAATGTTACTAATATATGATAATATGTATATTTATAGATTTTTATGTCTTAAATCACCCAACATTACAAGTTTATAAATAAGATTTGCTTAAAACGTCAAGTTTATATATATATAATTTTCCAGCTTTTTCGGAGGTTTTCGGCCTACTTTGAGGCTGTTTTTGACCAAGCTCCAAATGTTTTAGACTTTGGTTTTCTAGGTCATTAAACTACTATATACAAAGGATTTTTAGAATCAAGAACGGCCATTTTTCGAGTTGTTTAGGTTGGTGAAAAAGCTCGTTAAAAACGCAATGTTTGCCATTTTTGAGCTGTCAAACTTTCGGTTTCTCAAATAGTTTCTGGAGGTCTTAAACTTCAAAATAAATTATGAAAAATTGCAGATCTATAGTTAAGACATAGATCTAACTTTTGAAACAAGAATCAACTCAATTCGTTGAGTTATGAATTAGTTATGATTTTTCAAAGTCGATACAAATTTTCTGCCGAAATTCCGTAGTTTATAAATTTACAACAATTTATGATTCTTGTTGTTTATTCAAAGACTACTTGTATAAAAGTTATAAAAGTTATATAACACATATATAACACATGTTTTCATAATATTAACATGTTTATAATGTGTTCATATATTCATATGCACATTTAAAGAAACAACTAAAAATAAAAACTAGAAACTTATAAACTTGAGTTTTTATGAAACTTGTTGTTGTAGGTGATTATATATATTATGCAAAACTTTTATAAACATAAATATAAGATGATATAAGCTAGTATTTACTTACTTTGATGTGTTAGAGGAATGAAAATGAGTAGAAAACTTGATCTTGAAAGAGTTGCACAAGAAATTCTCCTTGAACACTTGAAGAACAAAACAAATTTTTGAGGTGGTGTGTGTGTGGCCATTGTGGCCGGATTTGAGAGAGGGAGGGAGAGAGTTTTTGAGTTGATTAAGGTGTGAAGAATGAAGAGGATTTGGGTCTCTATTTATAGAGGAAAGTTGGAGGTTGAAATGATGTAAGATATGGAGGTTGAGTGTAAGATTTTAATGAAATGAAAGAGGGATGGTGAAGAAGGATTTGATCTTGATAGGTTGAGTAAAAAAAATATTTATCAAGTGTCCTTGTGTCCTTAACAAGGCCGGCCATATGGGGTATTTCAAGTGTATTTTCATTTTTTTTTTGTATAAATGTATTTAGAATGTATTCTTGTATTTCCCTTTTCTTGTAAATTCAAAATACTTTTTGAATGCATTGTTTTAATGAATTGTTTTTGTCTTGCATAATTAATGTTAAGTAATTGTATTAGTGTATGATTAGTGTTACTAATCATAATTTAATTACGTACTTAGTTGAATTAATCCCTCATATCGTAAATTGATCGGATTAATTGATTTCCCGATTCATCGCACCGATGAATTTGATTCTAATTGAGTTGAGTCTTCTAATAAACCTTGTTAATTACTTGATTAAGTTCTAATGACTATTGATTAGGCTATAATTGACTATTAAATGTGGATTAGGGCATCATTGCTAACCTCGTTTAGTGCCGGATGTTACATGAGCAATGCAAGTAATCAAGGAACATGTAGCAGCAGTTGTCTAGTTTCTGCAGTGTCTATCGTACGCTCCTAACATACAATTAAGTAATCAAGGAACCTGAAGCAGCAGTTGTCCAGTTTCAGCAGTGTCTATCATACGTTCCTAGCATACAATTAAGTAATCAAGGAACATGCAGCAGCAGTTGTCCAGTTTCAGTAGTGTCTATCATACGTTCCTAACATACACTTAAGTAATCAAAGAACAGGCACCAACAGATGTTTCCATACAAGTCAGTAACAATCACTAATAAGTACCGAAACATATGCAAGTAAGTAATGCAATCTGTCTCTCACAGCGGTCCTGAGCAATGCAAGTAATCAATTAACATGCAACAACAGTTGTCCAGTTTCAACAATGTCTATCATACATTCCTGGCATACAATTAAGTAATCAAGGAACCTGCAGCAGCAGTTGTCCAGTTTCATCAGTGTCTATCATACGTTCCTAACATATAATTAAGTAATTAAAGTACAAGCAGCAACAGATGTTTCCATACAAGTCAGTAACCGTCACCAATAAGTACTGAAACATATGCAACTAACTAATGCAATCTGTCACTCACAGCGGTCCTGAGCAATGCAAGTAATCAAGGAACATGTAGCAGCAGTTGTCCAGTTTCAGCAGTGTCTATCGTACGCTCCTAACATACAATTAAGTAATCAAGGAACCTGCAGCAGCAGTTGTCCAGTTTCAAGAGTGTCTATCATACGTTCCTAGCATACAATTAATTAATCAAGGAACAGGCAGCAACAGTTGTTTCCATACAAGTCAGTAACAATCACCAATGAGTACCGAAACATATGCAAGTAACTAATGCAATCTGTCACTCACAGCGGTCCTGAGCAATGCAAGTAATCAAAGAACATGTAGCAGCAGTTGTCCAGTTTCAGCAGTGTCTATCGTACGTCCCTCACATACAATTAAGTAATCAAGGAACATGCAGCAGCAGTTGTCCAGTTTCAGTAGTGTCTATCATACGTTCCTAACATACATTTAAGTAACCAAAGAACAGGCAGCAACAGATGTTTCCATACAAGTCAGTAACAATCACCAATAAGTACCGAAACATATGCAAGTAAGTAATGCAATCTGTCTGTCACAGCGGTCCTGAGCAATGCATGAAATCAATGAACATGCAACAAGAATTGTCCAGTTTCAACAATGTCTATCATACATTCCTAGCATACAATAAAGTAATCAAGGAACCTGCAGCAGCAGTTGTCCAGTTTCATCAGTGTCTATCATACGTTCCTAATATATAATTAAGTAATTAAGGTACAGGCAGCAACAGATGTTTCTATACAAGTCAGTAACAATCACTAATAAGTACTGAAACATATGCAAGTAACTAATGCAATCTGTCACTCACAGCGGTCCTGAGCAATGCAAGTAATCAAGGAACATGTAGCAGCAGTTGTCTAGTTTCAGCAGTGTCTATCGTACGCTCCTAACATACAATTAAGTAATCAAGGAACCTGCAGCAGCAGTTGTCCAGTTTCAGCAGTGTCTATCATACGTTCCTAGCATACAATTAATTAATCAAGGAACATGCAGCAGCAGTTGTCCAGTTTCAGTAGTGTCTATCATACGTTCCTAACATACATTTAAGTAATCAAAGAACAGGCAGCAACAGATGTTTCCATACAAGTCAGTAACAATCACTAATAAGTACCGAAACATATGCAAGTAAGTAATGCAATCTGTCTCTCACAGCGGTCCTGAGCAATGCAAGTAATCAATGAACATGCAACGACAGTTGTCCAGTTTCAACAATGTCTATCATACATTC
>JAANYP010001336.1:0-75000 GCA_020465985.1 Centrapalus pauciflorus
GCCCATAGAGCCATTGTCATAGTAAGAAGAATTTGCAGCACTGTTGTCCATGGAAACTTGGGAGAATGAGAGATCTAGAATGACACACACTCTAAACTGCTCTGATACCAGTTGTAGGTCCCGAGTGGTTCCCAAAGTATATAGTTATAAGTTGTAGAGGGGGGGTGAATACAGCAATTTAAAAACTACACACTCTTTTCTCAATGTTTGTATGTATTATCAACAATTCGTTAATTACAAACAAGCTTGAATGCGGAATAGTTCAAGCTGAGATGACAGATACAACAATATGTTCACTAGTCTAAGACAAACTCAAACTAGTATACAATGAATACCCACACTAAGAAGCACTCACTGTGTTTACAAGACTTAAGGGAACAGCTTATGTAAAACAGCTTAGACACACAGATGCTGGTTTACACAGACGGCTTGCATGCATGAAAATCACACTTGCACGTTCACTTTTGGTTTCAGCACTTAGCTTTCTTCACACTTCTTTCTGACCTTAGAAGCTTCCTTTTATACTCACTTAGAGGATCTAAGAGAAACATCTTCATTGGACGGAATGAAAAAGGAGAAGTCTTGTTGAAAAGACAACATAACCTTTTCTGCACTTTTCTGAAAAGCAGACTTGTCTTCACATGTGCAGAACTTTTGTCTTTTCACTTTTTCTACTGTTGCATTGCCTTAACTAATTTGGAATGTCAACTTTGCGTCTTCTTCCTTGTAAAGGCCTATTTTGATATAAGAAAAAGGTCTGTCACCCTTTTCAAATAACCTTTTGTCTTCATGTTACAGAACAGCGTGGGCAGGCTGAGCAGTTCTGTTTTCCACTTTGCTTCGACTTTGTAAACTGATTTGTATCAAAAACAATACATGATGACTTGGAAAATATTCCATAAAGTTATCCTGTTCACAAAGAAGGTTCTGTTCACAAAGAACAGAACACTTTAAAATTGCCCAAGCTGCTCAACAGTGTAGAGCAGCGTAGACAGTTTATGTCCAGCCTGTTCAGCAGACAGAGCAGCTTGGACAAACTGTCTTAGTTGCAACACATGCAACATATAGAACAGCTTTAGACTGATATTGCAAATCATTTTCAGGTTTCAATAAGGCATATAACAGGCCTTAAATTCAACCTTCAAATGCATCAACATGTTTGATTATAAATCTCCCCCTCAGATGTAGAACAGGTTTGACTGAGGCCTTTTTGTGCCTAACAATATCCATTAATGCTTCAATCATTTCATGTATCTCAGACCCTGTTACTTTTGAGGAACTCGGCTCACCTCCTGCAGCTCCCGACTGACTCGGCTCCCCCTGAATCTCAGCATGTTGAGCAGCAGAAAAATCTACTGGCTCATTTTCTCATTGTGCACTGGGATCATTGCCGTCATCATCTCCATCCCTTGGCAGCTCTTCCTGATCCCGACAACTTGTCTCCCCCTGATCCTTTAAGTTTTTCAATAATTGCTCAATAAGGGATCGCATTGATTGAATCTCGGCCGCCTGATCGGAAACAAAGGTTTTGAGCTCTAAGTTTTCTTCCTCAATCTTGCCCACAACTTTCTTCAATTCAGCATTCTCGTTGTCTATTCTTGCATTATGAGCTTGAACTTCACCGAGAGCTTTAGTCAGACCAAAGATTTGGACTTGTTGGAAGTCGACCTTGCTTTTTAGCGCAGAATACCGTTGGTTGTCCGTGAAAGTGGATGATGTGGATGGTATGGATTGTATGGGAGTTGGAATGATTGACGAGGGAATGTATGGTTCAACATTTGGTGGTGGTGGTGGAATGGTTGTTTGAACGGGTGGATGTTGAGGTATTTTTGGCTGGGAAGCAGAGGCCGAGGAAGCTTCGTGCATAAACCAATGGCGTTTGGCCCTTTGCCGATGTACCAAAGGCGCTACCTCCTCTTCTTCATAATCTGAGTCATCTGACTCTTCTGAAGCGCTTTTCCTCCTAACTCCTACCTTAGTCACAACTAAACGTGAGCCATATGTCCCTATTTGGATGGACGGATCTGCAGTTACAGTATCTGGGGCCTCCACCTCAATCTCCTCAGTTTCTTCGGAATCAGAAGTTGAGACGGCTTCGCCTTCTGGCGCTGGTTGATAGTCATCTATTTGTTTAAACACATCAGCTTCTCCTTCTGGAGGCTCCAATAAATCTCCAACTAATTCAGCCGTGATTTCCTCATCTGCATTCGGACCCGCTGCCCAAATCTCTTGCAATGTTTGAAATATCGGATTAGCTTCAGATGGTGCACTCGAAGGGCCAGCCTCTTCCGGCTCTTGAGTTTGGCTTGTAGAAGGCCTATCTGCCTGATTTTGTCTCGCGGAAGGCCTTTGTCTTCTTCTCTGTTGTTGAGGGCGTGGTTGTTGCTGTTGCTGTTGCTGTGGTTGCTGTTGCTGTTGCTGTTGCTGGTGAACCTGCATATCCCCTGCCCAGTTGGCAACTTCTGGAACTACCAAATTAGGGTCGATTACAGCACCAAATAACGGTCCCTCTACTGGGATAGCTAACCTTCCTCGATGAGAGGAGCAATCGACAAATATTCTCTTGTCGATGACTGCAACGCTCTGAATATCATTAGGCTGTGGCAGATTTGGCAAGAAGTGCCTGATTAGCATCATCACGAAGCGAGGATATAACAAAAATCTTTCTCTTTCTGGAGCCGTTATTTGATGAACGAACTTAGAAAAAACATTTTCGAAAAGCTGAACTTTTGATTATACACTAACGCGATCATCCCCGACTGGATCTTTGATACTATATAGTCAAAACCGGCCTTCTTTGCCGCAAAGCATACCATGAAGACATGAGCTAGATATCACCATTGACCAATAAGCCCACTTTTCATATACGACGACTTCGTGACATCCAGACTATATCCCATTCTCACAAAAGCTGCTTGCCTAATAGCTAATGGGAAATCTATCGGCCCGTTCTCCTGCTCTTGAGTGCCTAGCTGCAGCACTTGGCATAGCATATCAGCTGAAAAGACCAAAGGATGCCCAACAATCCTTGTCCTCAACACTGTTGGGGTAACCGAACAATCCACTTGCAGATGATCATAAAATTGACGCACATACGGGATAACAATTTGAATATTGTGAGATAGCGCGTACGAAATTCTGGATCCCACCAAGAAATCCACCATCTGGTGGAAGGCTTGCGCCTCAGGAATAGCATGGTCAGGAGAAATGACCATGTTATCCTTTGGAACAAAAATTCTGTCGGCCATGTCTGCACAATATAGCAAATAAAATATTAGAATTATTAAAAAGAAATAAACTTGTTTAAATTCAAACTTGTTTTATTTTGAACTTGTATAAGGACAAAATCCAACACTTATGAATTCCTACAAGTTTAATTAAAATTTTAATTAAATAATTCTGTGAAATTCGAACAACAGATTCGAATGAACACTCATTCGAATTTATTGACCTTTTCGAGTTTAGTGACTAACTCGAAACTGGCCAAGAACAAACTCGAAGGAGTCGGCCATTATTATCACAAAAATCCAAGATTTTAACCATGTTAGGCTTAGAAAATCATATCTATTAGTCCTACTAGGTTCTAATCAATGATATTTGTAGTCAATTTGACTTTTCACCGGTTCAAAGTTTGTAATTTTGAAAAACAAACTTTCTACCAATAAAACTTCAAAATCCAATAATTTTGGCCTAAATAGAGTATAAAACTACCTAAATCTTGTATAATACACTTGGTTATACCTAGATCTACTAGTAGTATCGAACCCAAACGAACAGAAACTCGACAAATAGTAAGAATTTCGAAAACGGCAAACTCGAGGAACAGATTCGAAATCGCTCAGACAAACTCGAAGGTATAGATTCGAAAGTAAGTGATTTCTGACCATCACTGTTGACCTATTTATACCAACAACATTCGAGTTTGTTGCCATTCTCGAATTTACTGACAGATTCGAGGCCCTGCCATATTCGAGTTTGGCTTATACTCGAATTCAATCTGAGGCTTTTGAAAGTTTCGGAAATTTTTGAAATAAATTCAACTTTTTCAACCTTTTCAAGTAACGGAATAAACTATGCCAAATCTTTTACCCTAAGCACAAGATTTTCACGCAATGTTTATTTTATTCAACTATGAATGCACCCCCAGTAATTTTTGACCTTTTTCCTAAGTAAAATTTAAAAAATAAAAATAAAAACAAAAATAAAAATAAAAATAAAACAAAATTTAAATTAAGTTAAAATTTTGAACAAAAATTGAACTTAGGCTAAACTACATTTTTTAAAATTTACAACCTATACTAAAAACTTAACAGAATATTTTTGACGAGTATAGTCAAAGAAAAGTTCAAACAGATAGCGGTGTTGTAGGTCCCGAAAGGTTACCCAAGTATATAGCCATAAGCTTTAGAGGGGGGGGGGGGGGTGAATACAGCTATTTAAAAACTACACACAATTTTCTCAATGTTTGTATGTATTATCAACAAAAGTTAATTACAAACGAGATTGAATGCGGAAATGTTCAAGCTGAGATGACAGATACAACAGTATGTTTAACTAGCCTAAGACAGACTTAAACTAGATACAATGAATACACTCACTAAGAATCACTCACTGTGTTTACAAGACTCTGAGGAACAGCTTGAACAAGAACAACTTAGACACTGAGTACTGTTTTATTCAAGCAGACTTGCATGCATGAAAGACTTACTTTTAATGCACGTTCTATCTTGGTTTCAGCACTTAGCTTTTTGGCTTAATCTTTCAATCCTTGGAAGTTTCTTTTTATACTCACTCAGAGGATCTAAGTGAAGCTTCTTCATTGGACGGAAAGAAAAAGACAAAGTCTTGTTGAAAAGACAACCTAACCTTTTCTGCACATTCTGAAAAGCAGACTTGTCTTCTGTGGGTACACCCTGTGTGACGATAGCAGTCTAAGTGATCCTACATTGTGGTTTTAGCAAGTGTTAGTTATATATGTTTATATATGGTTAATAATTATTATTGTTTGTGTGTTTGAACTTAATGTAACGCATTACAAGAACTTCAAACATAAAGATCATAGATAAAATCAATCATAAAGTAAAAACATAAGTTTCAACACTTAGTTGATTATTTGAGAAGGTAAATTCGAATTATCTAAGGACTAGGATTCGAATCTGGTTAGATTCGAATGAGTCTCTTGGTAGATTCGAATGTGACCGCGTAGGCAGAATCGAGAGTGTCAGAAGGGACAAACTCGAATGGGCCTTGGGCCGGATTCGAGTTTGGCCCATAACAGACTCGAATTAGCCTCTATAATTAGGGATAGACTCGATTAATTATTAGACTTTTTGCTGAATTCAAGAGTGATTAAGCATTAAGCGATCTCGAGTTTATCATCAGTGTTAGTGCCGTTTCGGAGAGAATCAGTTAGTAGGTTCGTTCGTGTGTCGTTCGTGCAGCTTCTGATAGTCTCCGTGTTTCTAGTGAGGGTTGTTACCGTCTACCCGTTAACGAGGATTCCGCACTCGTTGACGGTTTCGCGTCTAGGTAGATCTGTGTTAGGTAGACCTTATGATGAAAATGATGAAGAAGACCAAGGCAATGATCCCAGCTCTCAAAGACAGAATGAGCCAGTAGATTTTTCTGTTGCTCAGACTGCTCAATCTCAGGGGGAGCCAAGTCAGTTGGGACGTGAAGTAGGAGAGGCTAGCTCGTCTAAGCCTACGGATTTTGAGATTAGTGAGATGATTGATGCTTTCATGGATCTTGATGACGACCCAATGGACTTGGGATTTGACTTTGAAGAGGATATGGAAGAATTAGAAGAAGGAGAATTTGTCCTAGAAGACATTGTTGATTGGAGATCAGATGATGAGATATGTGCTGATGAAGATGATGAAGCTGATGAAATCGTAGTCCAGCAAAATCCAATCACCGATACATATATAATAGAAGGCAATGATGTTGTTAACATAGAAGTGTTGAATGCTGCTCTAAATGTTGAATCATCAACAGAAGAACCTGCTCGAGAGTTAACGAATGAAGAGAAAAGAATGTTGTGGTTCAGGGCTGAGCAGAAAGAATTAGAGCTGAAAGAGAAGATGAGAGTGCCGGGGACTGGAAAACTATCAGGAAGCATATTAAGCTGGTTCTTTGATCGAGAACTGCAGCTATTCATAATCAAGAGAAAAGATGGGCTCCAGTACCTGAGGCGAACTCTGAAAGTATTCAATTCACTGCCAAAGATTGAGATCAAGGCGTTAGCATGGAAAGACCTGATCAATATTGGCAATGATCCCTACGCAGATATAATTGCTAGAATCATAAGGAAAGAGGGAAGATCAAGGAAGTTTGAACGCCTAAATCCAAGCGTTGGAAAAAGAGTAGAGGATCCTTCTCGTATTGATCCTCTAACTGGGCGTCCTTGGATGAAGACTCAATACAAACCTGTAAGATGTCTAAGAAAGGTGCCGCTCAAGCCTACGCCGCAGAACGTCCTGAAGAATCTGAACTAGTGGTATGTTGAGAGTGAGACTGGAGAAGCGGTGATGGAAGATTTTGAAGAAAATGTGATTCTTAGATTCTATGATCCTCTTCATCTGGTAAACCTTTCTCGAGATGATCTTCAAATTTTGCATAAATAATAAACAAAGTTCTTGATCAAATGTGTGAATTATTAGAAGCTATCGTCAAGGGGGAGTCTGTTGGTACACCCTGTGTGACGATAGCAGTCTAAGTGATCCTACATTGTGGTTTTAGCAAGTGTTAGTTATATATGTTTATATATGGTTTTAGCAAGTGTTAGTTATATATGTTTTAGCAAGATAAAATCAATCATAAAGTAAAAACATAAGTTTCAACACTTAGTTGATTATTTGAGAAGGTAAATTCGAATTATCTAAGGACTAGGATTCGAATCTGGTTAGATTCGAATGAGTCTCTTGGTAGATTCGAATGTGACCGCGTAGGCAGATTCGAGAGTGTCAGAAGGGACAATCTCGAATGGGCCTTGGGCCGGATTTGAGTTTGGCCCATAACAGACTCGAATTAGCCTCTATAATTAGGGATAGACTCGATTAATTATTAGACTTTTTGCAGAATTCAAGAGTAATTAAGCATTAAGCGATCTCGAGTTTATCATCAGTGTTAGTGCCGTTTCAGAGAGAATCAGTTAGTAGGTTCGTTCGTGTGTCGTTCGTGCAGCTTCTGATAGTCTCCGTGTTTCTGGTGAGGGTTGTTACCGTCTACCCGTTAACGAGGATTCCGCACTCGTTGACGGTTCTGCGTCTAGATAGATCTGTGTTAGGTAGACCTTACATCTTCATGTGGGCAGAACTTTTGTCTTTTCACTTTGTCTACTGTTGCATTGCCTTTAACTAAATAAGGAATGTCAACTTTGTGTTTTTCTTCCTTTGTGAAGGCCTATTTTGATATAAGAAAAAGGTCTGTCACCCTTTTTCAAATATCCTTTTGTCTTCATGTAACAGAACAGCTTGGGCAGGCTGAGCAGTTCTGATTTCGACTTTGTCTTCGACATTGTAAACTGATCTTGTAGTCAAAAACATTACATGAGGACTTGGAAACATATTCCATAAAGTGTTTAGCCTGTTCACAAAGAACAGGTTCTGTTCACAAAGAACAGAACACTTGTAATCTGCTGAAGCTGCTCACCAGTGTAGAGCAGCGTAGACAGTTTATGTTAAGCCTGTTCAGCAGACTGAACAGCTTGGACAAACTGCCTTTGTTGCAACGCATGCAACATGGTGAACAGCTTTGGACTGATATTGCAAATCATTTTGAGGTTTCAATAAGGCATATTACAGGCCTTAAATTCAACCTTCAAATGCATCAACAGGTTTGATTAAAAATCTCCCCCTTAGATGCAGAACAGGTTTGACTGAGGCCTTTTTGTGCCTAACAGGTGTCGAATACGCACTATCAGTATTTAAACTTTCACACTTAGGAATTTTTGATTCCTTTGATTGTTTGGCGTGACATACAATTCTAGCCGATTGTTGGTATTATATCCCCTTTAAACATGTTACATTTCGGAATATCCCTTGGCCTTTTTATTTATCATGAAATTATCTTACGTGACTCAGACATAGACATTCTTTTATGATCAAGGCATACAGACAATGATTCTAACTTTTTGGTATTTGCAAACTTTCTTTAAAAGGAAAACATCGGACACAGGTCTGTATTTACATACAACAAAGTGACTTGCAATGATTCTAACTTCAGCATTCTTGGACTGATTCAGGAACAGCTTTAATTCTCCTCCCTTTGAGCAGCTCATAGGGGGTCTTGTTGAACCTTTTTACCACTAAGGATCTGTTTTGGGTGAAGCAGGCAGTGTTAACAGCTTCAGCCCAAAATGATGAAGGTAAACCGGATGCACACAACATGGTTCTAGCATCTTCAATGAGAGTTCTGTTTCTCCTTTCAGCAACTCCATTTTGTTGTGGAGTTCTTACAGCTGAAAAGTTTTGAGTGATTCCTTTCTCTTCACAGAAGTTTTCAAGAGTACTGTTTCTGAATTCAGTACCATGATCACTTCTAAGCTGCTTCTCTTGGGTAGATTTCAACATTTCCATCTTTTTCACAAATCCAATAATTTCTCTAGCAGCCTCTCCTTTGCTCTTCAAGAAGATGAGCCATGTGTACCTGGAGAACTCATCAACCATTACTAGAGTGCATTTGTTCTTGTGAGAAAACAGGTTTCAGTTGTGGGATCAGCAGATTGCATGTCCACAACATATACACCTTTCTTTCGTTGAGCACACAGCACAACTTTGCCTTGGGGATCCAATATGTAACTCAGGTGCTCATCAAAGTTAACCTTATAGCCAGCATCACACAGTTGACTTATGCTAACAAGGTTATGTTTTAGTCCAACCACATAGGCTACTCTTTTGAACACTGCAGCACTAGCTTTAAGAGTTCCATATCCCTCAGTGGATCCCTGTACATTGTCACCAAATGTGATTTTTGGCCCTTTTTCAGGCCTGAGATCACTCAGCAGGTCCTTACAACCTGTCTGTGCCCTGAGCAGCCACTGTCCAAGTACCAAACTTGGGATGGTTGTTTTTCCTGCAGAGTGACAAGAAGAATATTAGTTAGTTTTAGGGGAACTCATCACTGAGATGAGTTCTCCTACTTCATCAACATTTGTTGATGGACTTGTGATGTCAACACTAATATTACCTATTTGAATGGTATCAGTTTGGATACCACTCTCATTGACTGAGATGTTTCCAACGCTGTTTGTGTTAGCAGTGAGGGAACCATTAAAGTCAGAAGGCCTCATGTCCTCAGTTTCAGGACAGTCTTTAGCCAGATTTGTCTTGATTCCACATTTATAACATTTTCTTCTTTTAGCATTTTTGGAAGAAGACCTTTCAGAAACACATTCTGAGTTATTTTTGTTGACTTCATTAGCAGGTTTAGCAAACTTATTACTTTTTGATGAATCAACAGCTTGAGTGGAAAGTTCAATAGTCACAGCTTTGCCTGTCTCCTATTTCCTCTTTTTAGGAGGACAAATGTCAAATATAGGAAGCTTAATTGGCTTTTGAAATTCCCCAGGTTTAGGAAACCTATTCCCGTCTCTCTCAGGCTGAGCAATGGCTTTGCCTTTTCTCTTCCTGAGATGTGATTGATGTTGCCTATCAACATAATCATTATTTCTGGTTTTGAAAGATTTATTCTTATTTAAAACCAGTTTACCACTATGATTAGAAAACTTATTTGAAATCATAGCATTTTTGCCTTCAGCCTGAGACTCACTCTTGTTAAAGGCAGACTGCTTACCTTTTTAAAACTTATTTTCAAAATGTTCAGCATTAAAAGGATTAGTATGTCTTTTTACATCAGCTTTAGACCCAAAGCCTGTTTTGTCAACAGGTTTGGTGTCCACAGCTGCAGTTTGGACATGCTTTCCTTTCTTTTGCTTGTGTGAATCAGCAGAGCACTTAGCAAGCTTATTTGATGGAAAACTTATTTCATCAGCATCTTTTGAGCTAGGTTGACATGAGCTGTCAGTGTTTTGAGGCCTGACAAACCTGTTTGTTGAGATTAATTTACCATTCACTTTTTGAATAAAGGTGTTTAGAAGCTCACCAAGAGTAGACAAGTCTTCTTTTAAATTATTAACCTCAACAATGGAAGTTGTTGTGTGAAGATCCCCTCCAAGATAGGCTTGGATTTGTGCAGGAATCTGCTGACTTATTTGTGCAGGAATCTGCTGACTTATGCAGTGGCTGACTTTTTGTGCAGATTGTCACCAAGAGTCAACTATCTTTTGAAGCTTAGCATGTTTTATATCTGTTTCTCTCTTCTCTTCCAGTAAAATAGAATTGATGTGTTTTAATTCATCAATCTCAGTTTCCAACTTATGGAGACTGTCTAGTTTACTGGATTTTGTTTTAAGATCAGTTTTAAGCTTAGAGATTTCAGATAATAAGACAGTATGCTTCTCAACAGCAGCTTTCAGATCAACAAGCATATATTCAAACATTTTAACTTTTTCCTCAGAAATGTAATCCATAAAATTTTGTACCTTATACATCATTGTAGGGTTCCAGTATTCCAAGCTGCTAAAAGCTTCAGCTTCAGCCAGATCCTGTTTGAAGTTGCTTGTTGATGGGACATCAGTGTTGGCCATCAGACAGTTATTGTCTTCTTAATCAGATGATGAATCAGACTCCTCCCAGTCACAAGTCTCTGCCATAAGTCCCTTTTGCCGGTTGGAAACCACTGAGTTTTCCAACTTTCTCAGCTTAGCCATAGCCATAAGGTACTTAGCCCTATAGCCATCATACTTGTTTGTCTTGTGTGGTTTGGATGACTGACCAACAACTTTTGACACACAGTCAGCTGCTATATGGCCAGTTTTGCCACATTTGAAGCACTCAGCTTTGGTCTTGTCAAATGCTTTCTTTTTGACAGCATTTGAACTTCCTTGCAGCATATTTCTTCCAAACCTTTTCTTGTTGAACCTTTTGACAAGCATGGTTATCATTTGCTCATCATCCACTTCAGCAATATCTGCATTGTCTTCCTCATCAGACATTTCCTCCTTATCATCAGTCTGTTGATCAGGTTGAGTGAACACATCACTCACTTGATTTACAGGTTGTCTCACACTGGCCACAAAGGCTGCACCTTTCTTAGATATTTCCAAGGCATTTCTCTTCTGTTTCCTTGACTGCTCATCATTCAGTAAGGATCCATATAAGTTAACAAGATCCATACTTCTGATGGTACCTGAATTCCTTAAAATTGTAGAAAAATAATTCCATTCTTCAGGTAGAACATCTAAGAACTTGTTTACCAGAGTCAAGCTGTCCTTGGTGATCCCAACAGCTTTGAGATCATTTACAAGAGCAGTAAACCTGGTGTAGGTTTCAGTGAGAGTCTCCTTTGGTTTTGCAAAGAAGAGTTCATACTGTCTAACAAGATTATTTATTTTGTTGTCAAGTGTGATTGTGGGTCCATCATAGACAGTACACAAAGTATCCCACATCTCCTTTGCAGTCTTCATCTTCTCAACCTGTTTGAACACATCATCAGGTAGAGAGATGACCAGATTGTTTCTGGCTTTTGCATCAAGAGCCACCAGTCTTTTGTCTTCATCAGACCATTGAGCTTTTGCTTTCTCAAATGTTCTGATTTCAGGAGCAGCTCCTTCAACAGCAGGAGTTATAGTTGTAATAGAGGTTGGCACATAGGGACCCTCCATTACAATCTCTGGTAGTTGCACATCCAGATTCTCTAAGTAGAGCATCATTCTGCACTTCCAACCAGAAAAGTTCTGATGATTGAACTTTGGAGGTTTGCCCATTGAGCCATTGTCATAGTATGAGGAACTTGCAGCACTGTAGTCCATGGAAACTTTGGGAGAATGAGAGATCTAGAATGACACACACTCTAAACTGCTCTGATACAAGTTGTAGGTCCCAAAAAATATCCCAAGTATATAGCCTTAAGCTGTAGAGGGGGGGTGAATACAGCTATTTAAAAACTACACACAATTTTCTCAATGTTTGTATGTATTATCAAAAAATGTTAATTAGAAACGAGCTTGAATGCGGAAATGTTCAAGCTGAGATGACAGATACAACAATATGTTTAACTAGCCTAAGACAGACTTAAACTAGATACAATGAATACACTCACTAAGAATCACTCACTGTGTTTACAAGACTCTGAAGAAAACAGCTTAGACACTGAGTACTGTTTTATTCAAGTAGACTTGCATGCATGAAAGACTTACTTTGAATGCACGTTCACTCTTGGTTTCAGCACTTAGCTTTTTGGCTTAATCTTTCAATCCTTGGAAGTTTCTTTTTATACTCACTCAGAGGATCTAAGTGAAGCTTCTTCATTGGATGGAAAGAAAAAGGCAAAGTCTTGTTGAAAAGACAACATAACCTTTTCTGCACACTCTTAAAAGCAGACTTGTCTTCATGTGGGCAGAACTTTTGTCTTTTCACTTTGTCTACTGTTGCATTGCCTTTAACTAAATAAGGAATGTCAACTTTGTGTTTTTCTTCCTTTGTAAAGGCCTATTTTGATATAAGAAAAAGGTCTGTCACCCTTTTTCAAATATCCTTTTGTCTTCATGTAACAGAACAGCTTGGGCAGGCTGAGCAGTTCTGATTTCCACTTTGTCTTCGACATTGTAAACTGATCTTGTAGTCAAAAACATTACATGAGGACTTGGAAACATATTCCATAAAGTGTTTAGCCTGTTCACGAAGAACAGAACACTTGTAATCTGCCCAAGCTGCTCACCAGTGTAGAGCAGCGTAGACAGTTTATGTTCAGCCTGTTCAGCAGACTGAACAGCTTGGACAAACTGCCTTTGTTGCAACGCATGCAACATGGTGAACAGCTTTGGACTGATATTGCAAATCATTTTCATGTTTCAATAAGGCATATTACAGGCCTTAAATTCAACCTTCAAATGCATCAACAGGTTTGATTGAAAATCTCCCCCTTAGATGCAGAACAGGTTTGACTGAGGCCTTTTTGTGCCTAACAGGTGTCGAATACGCACTTTCAGTATTTAAACTTTCACACTTAGGAATTTTTGATTCCTTTGATTGTTTGGCGTGACATACAATTCTAGCCGATTGTTGGTATTATATCCCCTTTAAACATGTTACATTTCGGAATATCCCTTGGCCTTTTTATTTATCATGAAATTATCTTACGTGACTCAGACATAGACATTCTTTTATGATCAAGGCATACAGACAATGATTCTAACTTTTTGGTATTTGCAAACTTTCTTTAAAAGGAAAACATCGGACACAGGTCTGTATTTACATACAACAAAGTGACTTAGTTTGTCTTAAGGTTTTTTTTTAAAGCTAGCAAGATAGCGGTGACAGGTCTGTACCGACGTACAACAAAGCGACTTATCTTGCTAACCCGAATCCAAACAGAGGCAACAGGTCTGTACTTACGTACAACAGAGTTACATGCTTTTGACTCTAAATTCAGTATGATTTTATCTATGCTTTCCATTTTAAGATGTATTTGATGTTGCCATACATCCCCAGAAAGTTTGCATACCTCATTTATAATCAAAGTTTGTATGTCTCGTACATAAAAATTAAGACCGATTGGTCATACATCTAAGTTAGTGACACGTTTGACTTTTCCTTGAATATTTTATTAGCCTTGAGACTCCCTATATGTATTATGCCTACCAACATATCAAACTAGATAATGTACAGCACTTAGAATTTTAGGTGCATTATGTGTGAAAGCCTAAACACTTAGAGTTTGTAACGATTGTGCTAATTTTTGTCACTTTGAACCTATGCATTTAAGACTTAACTCTTTTTCTGATATTCTCTTTTTTATTTGAACTTTTTATGGTTTTCTCTCTTTTTTCTTTTGTTTTTCATAAGTGATAGCAAGAAAATAATATACCCTACTAGCTTACTAAAAATAGAAACTATCCTAATTTACTAGACTTACTATAAAAAGAAAGACTCCTACTATAAAAGGAAATAAAATTCTAGTAAGGTCGAATTACTCTGGGTTGCGCATTCCATTTAGTTGAATCAAATACTCAAACCGTGACTTATCAAAAGCTTTGTTAAATAAATCAGCATTATTTTCATCCGTTGCCACTTTTACCAACTTGATTAAGTTCTTTTCAGCACAATCACGTATAAAATGATGTCTTTTGTCTATGTGCTTTGTTTTACTGTGTTTAACTGGATTATTAGTTATTGCTATAGTAGACTGGTTATCTATCCTAATAGGAGTTTGAGTGTAAGCCAAACCGTAATCCCGCAATTGTTGTTGTATCCACAGAACCTGTGAACAGCAACTACCAGCAGCAAAATACTCGGCCTCGCACGTTGACACGTCTACCGATGTCTGTTTCTTGCATTGCCAGGAAACGAGTCTCCCTCCAAGGAATTGACAACCTCCCGTTGTTGACTTACGTGTCAAGCTGCATCCTCCGTAGACTGAATCCGTGAACGCCTCCAATTCCAGATCTCCCTCCGCGTGATACCAAAGTCCCAGCTTCGGTTTCAATTTGAGGTATCGTAGAATCCGCTTCATAGCTTTCATGTGCATCTCTTTCGGATTAGCTTGAAACCTAGCACAAATACACACAGCAAACATAATGTCAGGTCTTGAAGCGGTTAAATACATAAGTGATCCAATCATGGCCCGATATAACGTCAGATCCACATCGGTATCACTTTCAGTACCCGGTCCGAGATTGTGATTCACTTGAATCGGCGTGCTGAAATGAGCTGTCAGATTCGTCCCTTCCATCCTGAAGCGCTCTAATATGTCGTAGACATACTTCGTCTGATGGATAAACATTCCTTCCTTCTTCTGGTCAACTTGCAACCCCAAAAAGAAATTCAACTCACCCATTGCACTCATCTCGAATTTTGACTTCATCACCGTCTCAAAATCTTTGCACATTTGCTCGTCTGATGATCCAAAGATGATATCATCGACGTACACTTGTACCAAGATGAAGTGTTCTCCCTTTCTCTTTACGAACAGCGTACTATCTAACCTACCTCTTTCAAACCCATTTTCTAATAGATGGTTGGACAGAGTCTCGTACCATGCCCTTGTTGCTTGATGCAATCCATACAGAGCCTTATCTAATCGATATACTCTGTCTGGATATTTTGGATCTGTAAACCCGGGCGGCTGTTCTACATACACCTGTTCCTTCACTTTCCCATAGAGGAAAGCACTCTTAACGTCTAGCTGATATACCTTAAAGCCCTTGAAGGAAGCAAAAGACAGAAACAAACGAATTGCTTCCAACCTAGCTACTGGCGCGAACACCTCATTGTAATCGATTCCCTCCTCTTGGTTGAAACCCTTTACAACTAACCTAGCCTTGTTGCGAGTGACTATACCTCGACCGTCTCTTTTGCACTTAAAAACCCATTTGGTTCCTATTGCTATCTCCCCTCGAGGTAATGGAACTAACTCCCAGACTTCTAGTTTCCTAAATTGGGAGAGTTCCTCCTGCATCGCTTCAACCCAGGAGTTATCCTTTAGCGCCATTTGCACATTTTTCGGCTCTACTTGCGAGATGAAACAGGAATAGAGGCAGGTATGAAAGGCCTCAGAGTCATTTATCATCGACAAAAACACAGTGTTGTTATTTAAACTAATCCTAGTCCTCACTCCCTTATTAGGATTTCCTATGATGCTTTTTATAGGATGGTTCTTGTTGATCCTAGATGTCTCTATCTCGTTAACTCTCAGATTATCTCCAATGTTAGATCCTATTTCACCTAATGGGGGAACAACTTCATAGTCAAATATCCATTCAGGACCTGTTTGGGGTTCATGTGTATAACTTGTGACTTCAATGTTATACACAATCTCTACTGTACCATTAGTTTTGTTAAAAACCCGTTTGTTTGGTGAGTTTGGCACATAACCTAGGAAGTATCCTTCGTCAGCCTTTTCACCAAACTTAAGTTGATGTTTTGTTTGCAACAAAGTACATAATACCCCAAAAGGTTCGAAGACAGTTAAATTAGGTGGCCGTTTATTCAAAATTTCATAACAGGTTTTGTTCAAAGATTTGACTGTAAGGACCTGATTTAAAACATGGCATGCGGTATTCACTGCCTCCCACCAAAACATGGTAGGAAGCTTTGAATCCGAAAGCATGGTCCTTGCTGCCTCAATCAATGTCCTGTTCTTTCGTTCGGCCACCCCATTTTGTTGTGGCTCATAGGGTGCACTAAATTGATGCACTATGCCCTTTGATAGGCAATATACACCAAATACAGTGTTTTTAAATTCAGTTCCGTTATCACTACGAAGCCTTTTAACCCTTGTTCCATAGGAATTCTCCACTTGGTCTAAGAACCCGATGAGCTTGGAAGCCGTCTCGTCCTTTGTACCTAGAAAGAAAACCCAAAAAAATCGTGAGTAATCGTCAGTGATAACTAAACAATACCAACTACCACATACACTCCTTTTGTTGATTGGTCCAGAGAGGTCCATATGCAGCAAATCGAATGCGGTAGTGATGGAGTTCTGAGTCTTGGACGTGTATGCCTTCTTATGTTGTTTGCCCTTCTTGCATGGTAGACACCTATCCTCGAACTGAAAACTCTTCATAGGCACACCTTGCACTAACCCATGTTTTGTAATATAATTCATCTTTCTCAGGTGCAAGGGTGCCATGCGTCTGTGCCACAAAACCGATTCCGTCTCCGAAGCTTTAGATAATAGACAGATTGGACCCATCGAAGTTTCCGGCTTGTTCATATCGAGCATGTACAAGTCATTCTTCCTTGGAGCCCGCATCGATATCCACTCTTCTGGAATCTTGAACCCCGGTTTTAGCACCAACGCTTCAGTATCAGTGAACAACACTGAATTCTTTTTATCACAGATTCTAGATACACTAATGAGATTGTGAACCAGTTTATCAACATGATAAACTTGATCCAACTTGATCGTCCCATTAGTGACCACTCCAGTACCCGTGATGTTTCCTCCCTTATTTCCCGCGAATGATACAAATCCCCGATTCCCACCCTTGAAGTCTGTAAGGAGACTTCTTTCCCCTGCCATGTGCCTGGAGCATCCACTGTTGACGAACCATTTGTTGTTTAGACCTGTGGTGATCTCCTGCACATGAAAGAAAATAGGTTAGTTATCATGGGGAACCCAAGCCATAACTGACTTGGTTATACCATTCTCGTCCACATATTTAAAATCTTTCAAATACCCATCTCGCCTTTCAGGTGACTTGGGTCGTTGAACTGGAGTTTGTTGTGGTGCCGAGTGATTTAAGTTCACTCTTTGCCTTTGAGTAGGCATTTGCTGTGGAGCCTTGAATAATTACGATTATATTGCATTTCAGATTGATATCCCTGAGCTCTAGCCGGTGTTTTATGTCTAACAGGAGTGTGTGACCTAACCGGAGTGTAAGCTCTGCTAGGTGTTGTACTCCTATATTGTTGTTGAGGTCCAAACCTAGATTGACTAATGACTCGATTCGGTGAATTAGTCCTAATCATTTCTTTTGGTCCACCTTTCATCGGTAATTGTTTCACAGCCTGTTTTGGTGTAGCCTGCACAGTTTTCGCGGTACTCTGAGAACTATTAGTGCTCGCCACACTTGTTGAAGGCTTAGCTTGTTCTGGCTTCCCTGTCTTAGGTGTAATGTCAACTTTCCTATGCGGACAGTTAGAAGCAACATACCCCCTTTCGTGACATCTAAAGCAAGACATCTTGTCAATAGACTTCTTGTGTGTGCCCTTTGACTTAGGTGTCTCACTAGTGTCTGGTTCTTTTTGTGCATCTATAGTGACTGGTTCATCATCCTGATCATTAAAATCAATTTTATGTTTTCTTACAGGTGTTTCACTAGAGGAGGACACAAATTTGACTTTCTTAATCTTGACATTTGCATCAGGCACCTTAGATGTAATTTCCTTTACAGGTTCAGACACTGGTTCAGGTATTTCCTCTAAGTCTACTGATTTTTTAGTTTTCTCCTGAGGTTGAGGCACATAGTTGTCATTAAATGGTGGAGAAATCTCATGAAATCCTAGACCTACTGGCTTTTTAGATTGGTGTTGTGCATCTAAAACTTTCCCTAGGTTAAGACTTGAATTCCTAAACTTTTCAAGTTTACTATTGGCCTCAGCTACCTTCACCTTAGATTCAGCTAGCTCTACTTCTTTGATTTTAAGATCTTTGGTCAAAGCCTCTACATGCTCATACATCAGTTCTAATCTAACACACTGCTCACTCAGCTTGTCTTTTAGAACTATGACATCTTGTGCATCAGCCTTAAGCTTATCCCTAAGATCTTGCTTAATATCAATCAGGCTAGCATTATCTGTTTTTAATGATTCATTTTGAGCAGATATATTTTTATGTGATTCTAGTACTAATTTAAACCTATCGTTAGAAGTAGCACATAAAGCACACAATTCATGAAAAAGAGAGAAATTCAGACTTATCTTTGTATGATCTGATTCAACATTGGCCATTTGAGCGGCAAACTCCAGAAGTGTCTGATCATCCGACTTCTCCACCCACATCGGACTGGTTTCATGTTGGCTAATGTCCCCTGTGTTCTGCTCTGTTCTTCACATCCACTCTCAGCTACTTCAGCCATAAAGGCTCTAGCGTTAGATTCTGGATGTGTGCTCCAGTCGTAAGTACCGTCCAGCTGTCTGTCTGATGTGACGTTAGATAACAGACCAGCTATGTTTGCTTGACTGGTTGAAGTGCTCGGAAGATATCTTTGTTGTGATTGGTTCTGATACTTTCCATTATTCTGATTCTGCCCTTGGTAATTTTCTACGTTCGGTCGCTGACAGTCTCTAGCGAAGTGTCCTAAGCCTTGACAGTTGTAGCATTTGACCTTGGACTTATCGAAGGCAATCCCTTTGTTATTCATATTCAGATTTCTTCCTGTGCGTTTGATGAATCGCTTAACCCATTGAGTTACCATGAGATCCATCTCCTCAAGGTCATCTGGGTCTACCTGATCGTAATCCTCATCCCAGAGAGCAGGATCGTTGATTTTACCTTGAACGCAGTTTCCATATGCGGCCAAAAATGAAGACAACAAATTCAAATGGTCTTCGGCCGATTTAGCGCTCATCGGCATCTTAGAGTATCCCTGAGATGCGGATGCCGGTGTTGGCTGATGTTGCTGTTCTTCTGGTCTTCCAAACCCTAAGAAAGCTCTATTCTGTGCGTCTTTAGTCTCTGCAGGTGACGACGTTTCTCCGGTGAAAAAGGTTGTAGCTGTCTTCATTTCAGCTGCCACTGAAGGTTTTGATTTTCCAAAATACATTGCTGGATGTTGGACTTGTTCATAATCCGTTTCTGCCTTCAGTAACTCAAAATGATACACCCTCAGCGTTCCCACCACATCCTCCAGAGATTGAGTATAGTATTTATCCTCATCAAGCTTAATCATGGCCACGTACATCGCCCATTTGGCCGGTAAAGCATCCAGAAGCTTATTATTCTTTTCAGTGTCGCTGTACTCAATGTCATGACTTTCTAGCTCAGTCAGCAGATGATAAAAATGTGTGATGGTGTCGTCCAGCTTTTCATCCTTCAAAGCCTTGAAGATCGCAAATTGCTGTTTAAGCATCTCCATACGCTTCCTCCAAACCCTCGGGTTACCCTTACACCTCTTCTCCAACGACTCCCAAAGCTCTTTCGATGTCTTTTGATTGCGGAAAGTGTGCAGTATGTCCTGAGGTAACGCCATTCGTATGATAGCGTATGCGCGGTTCTCAGCTTCAAACAACTTTTTGTCATCGTCCATCATCTTAGAATACGTTACAACCTTTTGTCGTCCTTCTATCTCAGCTGTCGGTGGAATGTATCCCTCGTCGATACAGATCCACATACGCTTGTCGTTGAATCGCACAAAGTCAGGAAACCGGTCCTTCCACCAGTAATAGTCTTCAAGTTTCATCAGTTTAGGCGGAGTATTAGCTTTTCCGACCTCGTGATCCATTTCCAGAAACCGTTGCAGATTTGTCATTATTTCAAAGGTAATTGAATTTTAACTTAATTAATTTAATTCGAAATTAATTTAAATTAATTCTTTCGAATTTAGGTAAATTCGAATATAATTAACTTTAAACCTATTTGGGATTAAATTCAAGTTAAGTAATTAAATCCAATTAATTTCGAAATCTGTAACAAATTCGAAGGGCTCCAAACTCGATTGTCCAAGTAAACTCGAACCACAGAGTCGAATATTCTATTCGACTTTAGTCCAGAGTCGAAGCCTAGAGCAAACTCGAAACCACTAAACTCGAAATCACTCTTTTGGAAACTCGAAAGGAGCGTGTTTGTGATCAAAATCGAAAGTGGGCACACCCTAATTACTCCTAACAGATTCGAGCGTCTCAAATTCGAGAAACGGCTAATACCTCGAGTTTTTAACGTTTTTCAGATTAGATCAATATTTTTACAAGGAAAAATATTGATTTCGATCAAAAACGTGAAAAACAACACAGTTGTTCCCGGATTCCAATTTGATAAGCTCGAAAGATCCAAAAACTTGTGAGATTAACCGTCCAAAAGCGTCAAGAAACCTAGGATGTATCTTTATGAACACGAAGAACACCCCTTAGGCTCTGATACCACTTGTAAGGTCTTACACTACACAGATCTATCTAGACGCGACACCGTCAACGAGTGCGGAATCCTCGTTAACGGCTCGACGGATAACACTCTCACACGGAACATAGAGACTATCACAACGCTGTACGAACGACGACGAACGCACCTACGCAATAATTCTCTCCGAAACATATCTGAAAACACTGATAAACTCGAGATCGCCCTTTTGCTTAATCTCACACGAATTCTGCAAAAGTCTGCTAATGATTCGAGTTAATCCATAATTTTAGAGGCTCATTCGAGTTTGTCATGGGCCAAACTCGAATCAGGCCCAAGGCCCATTCGAGTTTGTCCCCTTGACACTCTCAAATCTGCCTTATGGTTCATATTGGAATCTGCCACAGATTCGAATGCCATTTACTAGTGAATTTGAATTTATTCTAAATTCGACTTTCACATATTAAACTTATATTTGAAACTTATGTTTTTAACTATTGTTTGATTTTATCTTTGAACTTTATGTTTGAACTTCTTGTAATACATTACATCAAGTTCAAACATACAAACAATAACTATAAAACATATATGAAACACTCGTTAATACTCAATACTTTGTAATATTACTTGAACCAAAATGCTAGTACACTTAGACTGCTATCGTCACACAGCGTGTACCAACACAAAGGCTGCACCTTTCTTAGATATTTCCAAGGCATTTCTCTTCTGTTGCCTTGACTGCTCATCATTCAGTAAGGATCCATACAGATTAACAAGATCCATACTTCTGATGGTACCTAAATTCCTTAAGATTGTAGAAAAATAATTCCATTCTTCAGGCAGGACGTCTAAGAATTTGTTTACCAAAGTCAGGCTGTCTGTAACATCCCAATTTCGAGATAATTGCGTGTAATTATTTTAGTGGATGTTTAATATATTATTATTGCGTGGGTCCAATGAGAGCCCAATTAGTAGATATATACATGTCGGGTTTGCGAGTTACGTGGTGCTGAGTAATTAATTTAGTGGATCAATTATATATTTGAGTTCGTGGATTTAAATGGGTTAAGTGGGTATTAATTGTGAAAAGGGGGTACCGGTCCGGGTTATGGGGTCGGAACCCTTCTAAAAGAGGAAATAATATAGGTGCGTTTCTTTTGTTTCCTCCTTCCTTTCCTTCTCCTTTTAGAAAGTATGTGCAATGTGTGTAAAGTGTATGTGTGCGTGAGGTTCCAGCTGATTGAAGCTTCCAACCTTGAAATTAGCCATTGAAGTTCTTCCTTAACCTTCATTTTTGAGTTTGGAGGTTGCCAAGGTAAGAGATCTTGATTAATTGCTGAAAATTTCGTGATGGGTGTTACTAGGGTTGTGTAAAATGTTAAAGTCTTGTAAAAGGGCCTTTATGTGCTGATTTTGGAGCAACCTTGTGGCTGAAATCGAAGCCATGGGGGGGGGGGGTTTCAACCCTCTGGACAGAACCAGAACAGCGAAGAAGAAGGAGGGCCAGACCACCAGGGAGCGAGGTCGCGCTCGGGCGAGCGTGGCCGCGACGCGAGCTGCAGGGCGCGGGCGCACTGGGCCGGGGACGCGGGCGCGTTCGATGTCAGGGGGAGGGTCGGTTTTGCAGGCCTTGGGGCTGTTTGGGCTGATTTGGGGGTTCTCGGGGTCGGTGTCTGTTTGAGATTTTGAGTCGTAATTCGTTGGGTTTTCGAGATATTGTCGGAATTGTTTTCGGGTCGGGTTTTGATCGGGCTTTTGGGGCTTTCGATTGGGAATTATTTGGGTCGGGGTTGGTTTGATTTATCGTGTGTTGAGTTTATGTGTCGGTTGCATTTGAGATTAATATATCTCTTGGGATCTGTGTGATTTCAGGGACGAGTCATCGAGCCGAGCCGAGTCAGAGACTCTGAGATTAGTGGATTGATCAGGTGAGTACCCGAGTCTTTTCCAAACGAGCGCTCCATTTTCTGAGTTGTGTCGTGTTATTTGTGTATATTGTGCTATGCTGTGTACGAGCCAGGGACGTGGACGTCAGGTATGATTCTGTTCTTACATATGTGTTATATGTGTGCATGAGATGAGATCCAGTCCGGGGGTCCGTGATGAGTTCCATACGGGCGGTGATTCGCGATGGGTTATCGCGCGGGTTGACTGTCCCTAACAGTCCTTAGGGCGTGAAAACACGGCAGGGCCTGTAGCTGGTTCGCGCCCGTGCTACAGGGTTGTGGCTAACCACCGCGGCCGCGGTCGTTAGCTGGGGAAGGGTCCCTCTTAGTGATTCTGTGTGCAGGGCTGTGGATCTCATGCTGTGTGTTCATACCTGTATAGTGATGCTGATTGCCAGGGACAAAGATAGAGTTTGCGTTGTGTGTATGTGTTATGTGTACGCATGCTAAGTGTTTATTGTGAAGAGTCTAACCCTCGAGTACTCACGAGCTTTCGAGCTTACGTATTCGAGTCTACCATGTTCAGGGGATCAGGGAAGAGATCGTTAGCTGGGTGTGCTGGTCAGGGACTTGCTGTCAGGAGAGACGTATCCGCTTTTGTTAGTGATTGTGCGAGTATTGACTGTGTTTGCATCTTTTGGGGTGTTGTAATCTAGTGGATTATATGTAATGATATTTATGTGAAAGGTTAAATTATTAGTGATTTCAGCTTATCTTATGACATGTGTATAATTGAGTTATTGAGATGTGCCACCTGTGTATTGTATTGACGTGGCTTTTCGGGGTTCGAGGAGGGTGTTACACTGTCCTTGGTGATCCCAACAGCTTTGAGATCAATTACAAGAGCAGTAAACTTGGTGTAGGTGTCAGTGAGAGTCTCCTTTGGTTTTGCAAAGAAAAGTTCATACTGTCTAACAAGATTATTAATCCTTGTTGTCAAGTGTGATTGTAGGTCTATCATAGACGGTACACAGAGTATCCCACATCTCCTTTGCAGTCTTCATCTTTTCAACCTGTTTGAACACATCATCAGGCAGAGAGATGACCAGGTTATTTCTGGCCTTTGCATCAAGAGCCACCAGTCTTTTGTCTTCATCAGACCATTGAGCTTTTGCTTTCTCAAATGTTCTGATTTCAGGAGCAGCTCCTTCAACAGCAGGAGTTATAGTTGTAACAGAGGTTGGCACATAGGGACCCTCCATTACAATCTCTGGTAGTTGCACATCTACATTCTCTAAGTAGAGCATCATTCTGCACTTCCAACCAGAAAAGTTCTGATAATTGAACTTTGGAGGTTTGCCCGTTGAGCCATTGTCATAATATGAGGAATTTGCAGCACTGTTTTCCATGGAAACTTTGGGAGAATGAGAGATCTAGAATGACACACACTCTAGCCTGCTCTGATACCAGTTGTAGGTCCCGAAAGGTTTCCCAAGTATATAGCCTTAAGCTGTAGAGGGGGGGGGGGGGTGAATACAGCAATTTAAAAACTACACACAATTTTCTCAATGTTTTTATGTATTATCAAAAAATGTTAATTACAAACGAGCTTGAATGCGGAAAGGTTCAAGCTGAGATGACAAATACAACAGTATGTTTAACTAGTCTAAGACAGACTTAAACTAGTTACAACGAATACACTCACTAAGATTTACTCACTGTGTTTACAAGACTTAGAGGAACAGCTTGGATAAGAACAGCTTAGACACAGAATACTGTTTTATCCAAGCAGACTTGCATGCATGAAATATACACTTGAATTCACGTTCACTCTTGGCTTCAGCACTTAGCTTTTTTGGCTTAATCTTTCAATCCTTGGAAGTTTCCTTTTATACTTACTCAGAGGATCTAAGTGAAGCTTCTTTATTGGACGAAATGAAAAAGGTGAAGTCTTGTTGAAAAGACAACATAAACTTTTCTGCAAATTCTGAAAAGCAGACTTGTCTTCATGTGGGCATAACTTTTGTCTTTTCTTTTTGTCTACTGTTGCATTGGCTTTAACTAAATAAGGAATGTCAACTTTGCGTCTTTCTTCCTTTGTCAAGGCCTATTTTGATATAAGAAAAAGGTCTGTCACCCTTTTTCAAATAACCTTTTGTCTTCATGTAAAAGAACAGCTTGGGCAGGCTGAGTAGTTCTGTTTTCCACTTTGTCTTAGACTTTGTAAACTGATCTTCTAGCCAAAAACAATACATGAGGACTTGGAAACATATTCCATAAAGTGTTTAGCCTGTTCACAAAGAACAGGTTCTGTTCACAAAGAACAGAACGCTTGTAAACTGCCCAAGCTGCTCACCAGTGTAGAGCAGCGTAGACAGTTTATGTCCAGCCTGTTCAGTAGACTGAACAGCTTGGACAAACTGCATTTGTTGCAACACATGCAACATATAGAACAACTTTAACTGATATTGCAAATCACTTTACAGGTTTCATTAAGGCATAAACAGGCCTTAAATTATACCTTTCAAGTGCATCAACAGGTTTGATTAAGAATCTCCCCCTTAGATGCAGAACAGGTTTGACTGAGGCCTTTTTGTGCCTAACAAGGACGGATACTATTGTCTTTGTATGTTGATGATATGATTATTACTGGTTATGATTATGTCAGTATTGTATCTGTAGGTCCCGAAAGGTTCCCAAAGTATATAGTAATAAACTGTAGAGGGGGGGTGAATACAGTATTTAAAATCTACACACTCTTTTTCTCAATGTTTGTATGTATTATCAACAAATGTTAATTACAAACAAGCTTGACTGCGGAATTGTTCAAGCTGAGATGACAAAATACAACAGTATGGTTTCTAGTCTAAGACACACTCAAACTAGATTACAATGAACACACTCACTAAGATGCACTCACTGTATTTTACAAGACTTTAAGGAACAGCTTTGGTAAACAGCTTAGACACACAGAAGCTTGTTTACAGAAGATTTGCATGCATGAATATCACACTTGCACGTTCACTCTTGGTTTAAGCACTTAGCTTTCTTCACATTCTTTCTGACCTTAGAAGCTTCCTTTAATACTCACTTAGAGGATCTAAGAGAAACATCTTCATTGGGCAGAATGAAAAAGGAGAAGTCTTGTTTGAAAAGACAATATAACTTTTCTGCACTTTTCTGAAAAGCAGACTTGCCTTCTCTTGTGCAGAACTTTTGTCTTTTTACTTTCTACTGTTGCATTGCCTTTAACCATTTTAGGAATGTCAACTTTGCGTCTTTCTTCCTTGTAAAGGCCTATTTTGATATAAGAAAAAGGTCTGTCACCCTTTTTCAAATATCCGTTTGTCTTCATGTAACAGAACAGCTTGGGCAGGCTGAGCGGTTCTGCTTTCCACTTTGTCTTCAACTGTGTAAACTGATCTGGTAGTTAAAAACAATACATGATGACTTGGAAACAAATTCCATAAAGTGTTTAGCCTGTTCACAAAGAACAGGTTCTGTTCACAAAGAACAGAACACTTTAAAAATGCCCAAGCTGCTCAACAGTGTAGAGCAGCGTAGACAGTTTATGTCCAGCCTGATCAGCAGACTGAGCAGCTTGGACAAACTGTCTTGGTTGCAACACATGCAACATATAGAACAGCTTTAGACTGATATTGCAAATCATTTTTAGGTTTCAATAAGGCATATAACAGGCCTTAAATTCAACCTTCAAATGTATCAACAGGTTTGATTATAAAATCTCCCCCTCAGATGTAGAGCAGGTTTGACTGAGGCCTTTTTGTACCTAACAATCTCCCCCTATTTGCAATAACCAGTCCAAGCTGGTTTTGTCAAAAATCACTATATATTTTTACAGTACATTTGCTGAAATAAAATTACAACATTACAGTAAAGTAAAAGATCAGTTTATATATACACTGATTCTTGACTATATTTGAACAACATATGTTCTTACAAAAGTACAACTAATGTGCTAATGTATTTTACAACTAATGTAAAAAAAAATAAAAAAAATTACAACTAATGTAATTGTGTACAACTAATGTACAGAATGTACAACTAATGTACAAGATTTGGACTGTTTGAGACGGGAGCAGATAATGGCAAGCCTGTCCAACTAATGGACAGCTTCCATTCTTCACCTACCCAGATGGCAGGTGGACTTCATTCGACAGAGGGTGGCATCCCTTCTTTGAATCTTTTTAAAAGTTCTTCCCTTGTTTCTTCATGTTCTTCAAGTTCAGCTGTAAGAAACATAAAGTTAGAACTTTGGAGCTCACCTCTGTCATAAAATCCTTTCAGCTCTTCCCAGACAGCTGCTCTCCATGGGCTGGACTGACTGAAGGAGGTGGCAATTCTGAAGGCTGCAAGCTGCTTAAGACCAACTTTGTGTAGGTCAGAAGCTCTTTGAAAACATTTCTTCTGAGATAAGGGATCCACAAAAAATGCCCCTAACTCAGGCTCTTCAATCACTTTGCCATCTTCAAATTCAACTCCTTCAGGCAGGCTGTGGTCAACTCCTTTAATTTCCACAGCATAATCTCCTTGTTCACTCATCATAAGGAGTTCTTCCAGCTCTGAATCTCTCTTTTTCCTTCTGGCCTTGATTTTAGGGGATGTCACAGAGACACCCTCTTTGACTTCTTTAGGGATCAGGCCCAACTCACTCACTCTCTCCATCAGCTTCTTTATGTATGCCCTGATAGTCTTAGCCGTTTCTTACTTAGACTGGCTCAGGGCAACTGCCAGTTCCACCCATTCCCTGTAACCCATTTGAGCCACATCAGCGTGATCATATGATTCCAATTCAGGGCCTGTTGCACCCATCCTTGTGATCTGAAGTTTCCACTGAGTGCCTTTTCTTGATATGGGAACAGCTTTGACAATTCCTTCCTTGGCCAGCCTTCTAGTAGCAACATCATGAAATTTCTTTTTGGCCAAGTTGTCAAAATGGCATTTGGCTCTGGCAGAAGGTACTGTTGATTTGGTCACTGAGACCTGAGTACCTTTTTCCACTTCCTTCCCTTTTTCTCCTGCTGATTGCTTGGCAGCTTCCATTATTTTCTTTTGCACCTCCAAGGTAGACATTTTTATTTTCTTTGCTTCTTGGAGGGCAAGAGACTTAGCAGCTTTGGCAGATTGTTCTTCTTTTCTTAACTCTTCCAGAGCCTTAAGTTGTTCTTCCCTAAACTCAAAGTATTTGTGCATAGGGAGGCCCATCTCTTTGGCTCTGGCTTTGTGAAACTGAGTTTCTGCCTGTTTCTGCTCAATAGGATCCACCGCTGCCTTTTCTTTTCCTTTAGCTGCTGCTTTAGGGACAGCAGCTTCAGGAATACTTTCTTCTTCTTCTTTTTCCTCTGAAAGAATAAGGTGCCTCCTTTTGCTGCTAGGCCTGTCCTCAGGAATGACTTCCTCCCCCTTAGACTGAGCAGGGTTTGGAGAGCCAGCCTGAGTAGGCATAGCAGCTTGGGAAGCACCTTCAGCTGCACCTGTTTCTGCTGGTTGATCAGTTTGGGTTGCAGACACTGGTATCTCCTTAGGAGAAGGAATCTTCTCCCCCTTAGACTTAGTCTTCGAGGCAGATGATTTCTCCCCCTTTGAAGGAGATGATGCAGCGACTTCAACCCCTGGTCTGCCTGAAGACACAAAGTCAGCAGGCTTGCCAGCAGGTTTGGGAGGTTTAGGACCAACAAGGCTGTTCACTAAGTAAGCCAAGTTGTCCTTCACCTCACCAAGCTGGGAAAGACAGTTTTGAAGAGAAGAAGAATGGGAATCAGCAAAAGTGGTCAGCTTAACAATGTTGTCTCTATCAGAAGCTGTGAACAACAAACTTTGGAGCTGTGCAAGATGAAGTTCAAGAGAATCTTGCACATCAGCAAGGTTTGATGACACAGAATTTGATAGAGAGCCTATAAGAGTGTTCAGGCTGGCCAATGTGGAAGGAATGGTAGTATTACAGGAAGTGAGGAGAGAGGACAGCTGTTGAGAAATAGCTGTCATAGAGGACACAGAGTCCTGTTGTGAGGAGAGGATAGAGGAAAGAGAGTTGGTTACATTTTGCAGCTGTGCAGTGAGTGCAAGCAGCTGTGGAGAGTGGTCAGCTTGTGGAGTAACTGGGAAGGATTCTTTAAACGTATCAAAGAATCCTTTGAGCTGCTCAGACACAGAGTCTGAGATTATGGATGGTAGGGAGTGCATGGTATGTTCCAAAGAACCAACTTTGTTGGTCAGCAATGAAAGCTGATCCTTCAAAGGCAGGTCTTTGGGAGATGGTGGTGTATGGGTGGACTGTTTGGAGTGAGTAGATGGAGAAGATGATGATGAGGCTGGTGTTTGAGGATGAGAGGGAGAAGAAAGAGAAACTTTGGACAATAGTTCCATAGCCTGGGCAAAAGTAAGGTGGCCCAGGTTAGAGGGATCAAGGGGTCCTTCAGCAGCGGCTGTAGCTGCATCATTAGGAGAAGGAGATGATGGTTGGGGCCTCTCAGATGCTGCTTGTGTTGCAGCACCCTCATGAAGACCAGTGGTGGTTCCCTCTGCAGTGCCTTGGTCTAAAGGCACCTCATCATGGGGAGATGGGATATGCATTTCAACATCAGCAGTGGTGAAACCTGCTGATGGAATTTGCATTGAGGGATCAGCCTCACCAGAGGGATGGTATGATCCCTGAGGTTCATCAGCTTGTGTTGTTGGACCCTCAGCAGCTGTTTGGTGTTGAACAGCTGAATCATGGGGAACAGAAGTTTGAGGCTGAGCTGCTGATTGGTCTATATCAGCAGCGTGGGCACCTCGTGCAGACTCAGGGTGTAAGGAGATATGAGTGGGGGACAGTGTGGACTCAGTGTGGAGCGGAGAGGGCTCCTGTCTTTAAATATCCTCAGCCTGTTGGGAGGCTGGGATAGTTGATGTGGGTATCTCCATTTGTACAACTGGTTCCTGTTGGGAGGAACCAGAGGGTCTAGGCTGACTCAAGGGTGACTCAGGCTGGAGTGAAGCAGGCTCCAAATGAGCTGAACCTTCTCCCAAAATAGAAGAGGCAGCTTGGGTTGCTTCTTTTACAACTGAACCCTGTTGAGAGGGAACAGAGGAGACTGGTTTCTGGGCTAGTTTCTTTTTGGCTAAGGATTTTCTTTGATAACGAATGGATGAAGTGGGTGATTGTGGAGAGGAGAGGGGATCTGTTTGGACTGGATGGGAGACTGGGTCAGGAACAGTGGGGCTGGACTGTTCCATAGTCTCTTGGGCCACAGAGGCACCAGCCACAAAGGCTTCAGGCTCAACAAATGAGCCAGGGTGAGGAATCTGCTCTTCCTCAGCCACAGAGGCTAAGGGAGCAGACTCAGCTTGAGCTGTTTTGGCCTTCTTTTTAGCAGGCCCAGCTTCAGCTGCCAAGGTCCTTTTTACCAACTTAGACCTGGCTTTGGATTTTCCACCGGGAGCAGCATTGACTGGATCCACCCTCACAGCAGAGGGTCCTTCCACTAAACCCAACAGCCTCCTCATTGGTGTTGAGAGAGGAGGCTCATTTTCCAGTACAGGAGTATGAAACACCCTATTCCCTATCACAGGGAATGCAGCAGTTTTAAGTAGGGGTTGAGAGTGATATAGATGCTCACCACAGACATGGCAGAAGATGAGACTCAGGAACCTGGGATATCTGACAGCTGCTGGTCTTGTCCCTTGTTGTACCAGGTTTCTCATGTTCAAGAAGATCCATGTGGCCATGTCAAGTGTAGTCCCATCCACCAGCTGAAGGACTATCGGCACTTCATCTCTACTAAGTTGGTCAAAGGAACCAACCTTGCTGCTGAACGACATTGCCACAGAGGCAAATAAGAAGTTGTAAGTAGGTGATAACTCCTTCCTGTACAAAGTAGCTCCAACCTTGGGTTCTGCCACACCCCAGAAGCGTAGCAGATTGCCCATTTGCTCATTTTCAGGCTGAGGGAGATCATAGTTCTCAGCCACTGGAAGATGAAGAACTTCCCTCAAAAGATCGACTGTAATCTCAATGGTTTGAGTCCCATTGAGAATAGTACCTCTGATAACCTTAGTGTTTGGATTGTAAGAGCAGGTGTACCAGAACTCGTATACCATCTCCTGGTACAGGACACTAGGAGATGCAGTCAGGGCATAGTTCAACGGATGAACTTGCAGGAATTCCACCATTTGATCGTAACCCTTCCCCACATAGTTTTTGGGGATTGTGAGGTTTGCTATGTAGTTGGTGGGTTTCAGGGTCAGCATCGTGGTGACAGAAGGATGTTTAACAACATCCTCACCAACGAAAACTGGCAGAAAGGGATTGGGTCTGTGAGCCATTTGAGAAATTTGAAGGTTTGAGGAAGCAAAAGACACTTAGTCGATTTTAGGGTTCTTGAGAATTTCTGGGAATGATGAGGAAGACGAAGATGAAACAGTATGGTGGTATTTATAGGATTTTGAATGGTCGTGTGTATGAGAGAGAAAAGATTTGGGCGGTTTGATTTGAAATGTTTGTTAACGGAAAACGGAACGGTTGTCCATGTCAGAAACATTGTCAGACCACTTGACCTTTTTGATCACTAACACACGTAACATACATTATCCGCAGTAATTAAGTTAAATAGAATATAATTTAAGAAACTTAATTATGAAGAAAGATAATTAAACTGTTGGTCTACGCTGATGGTCAAACCTGTGATGATCAGGGTCAACAAGGTTCTCAGTCTTCAAGCTGTTCTTCCTTCAAACTGTTCCTTCAGCCTGCTTCTCCTTTGTGAGAACAGGTTGAGTTCAATAGATGAACAGGTTACAGTGTGAAGAAGTGAACAGGTTGAAGACTGAACCATCAGAGCAGGCTGGACGAATAAACGGGTTAAACTGTTTTTGTTCAGCCTGTTGTATGTTCAAGCTGTTCAAGTTTTTCAGACAAATGACTAAGTACAGAACATGTATAACCTGTTCTGTCTAAGCTGTTCAGAGAAACTTGAGCAGTGTGAGACATACGAATTATTAGACCGTTGAGAGACACTTAGTCACTCTTGTTTAACATGCCCAGCTTGCTGACAAGGTAATTAAACCTTGTTTCATCCAGAGGTTTGGTGAAAATGTCTGCAAGCTGTTCATTTGTGGAAATAAAACTTACGTCCACATTACCTTTTTGGATGTGATCCCTGATGAAGTGATGTCTGACTTCAATATGCTTTGTTCTTGAGTGAAATACTGGATTGTTGGAGATGGCTATGGCACTTGTGTTATCACACAGAATAGGAGTTTTCCTATACACAAGCCCATAGTCTTCAAGCTGATGCTGCATCCACAGAATCTGCCCACAGCAGCTTCCAGCAGCAATGTATTCAGCTTCAGCAGTAGAAGTGGACACTGAGTTCTGCTTCTTGCTACTCCAACTGATCAACTTTCCACCAAGGAGTTGACATCCACCTGTTGTGCTTTTCCTGTCTAACCTGCAGCCTGCAAAATCATAATCTGAATAACCTGTTAGTTCAAGGCTTGAGTCTTTGGGATACCAAAGACCCAAACCTGGAGTACCCTTCAGGTATCTGAAGATTCTTTTAACAGCTGCAAGATGTGATTCCTTTGGATTAGCTTGGAACCTAGCACATAAACAGGTGGCAAACATAATATCAGGTCTGCTAGCAGTCAAGTATAGCAAGCTCCCAATCATGCCTCTGTAAGCTGTTACTGAAACAGCTTTGCCACTGGCATCAGCATCCAATTTTACATTGGTTGCCATTGGGGTTTTAATAGGAGAACTTTGATCAAATTTGAACTTTTTCAAAAGATCTAAAGTGTACTTTCTTTGATTTATTAAAATTCCAGTTGATGTTTGTTTAACCTGTAATCCTAAAAAGAAAGTTAGTTCTCCCATCATACTCATTTCATACTTAGATTTCATGAGTAATGAAAAATTCTTGCATAGTTGCTCATTAGTAGAACCAAATATTATGTCATCCACATAAATTTGAACAAGCATAATATCAGACTTCACCTTCTTTATGAACAGTGTGGTATCCACTTTACCTCTGGAGTACCCATTGTTCATAAGGAATTCAGTAAGAGTGTCATACCAGGCTCTAGGGGCTTGTTTGAGACCATAGAGAGCTTTGTCTAACTTATAGACAAAACCTGGGTGTTGTTCATTTTCAAAACCTGGAGGCTGCTTGACATATACTTCTTCTTGCAGCTTCCCATTCAAAAATGCACTCTTCACATCTATTTGAAATACCTTTATGCTCTTATGAGCAGCGTAGGCTAGATACAAACGAATTGCTTCTAGCCTGGCCACAGGAGCAAATGTCTCATCATAGTCAATGCCTTCCTCCTGTCTGTAGCCCTGAGCAACCAGTCTTGCCTTATTTCTAATGACATGACCTTGCTCATCCATTTTGTTCCTGAAAACCCATTTTGTGCCCATTATTGTTTTTCCTTTAGGGGCAGGGACCAGCTTCCATACTTTGTTTCTCTCAAACTGATTGAGTTCTTCTTGCATGGCAGTGATCCAATTGGCATCTTTTAGTGCTTCATCCACCTTCTTTGGCTCCATCAGTGAAACAAAACTAGAGAACATACAAAAGTTCCCTAAGCTGTCCCACCGAGTTTGTATCCCTTTATTGATGTCACCAATTATTTGATCATTGGGGTGACACCTGATCCACTTAGGATCATTTTTCAATGATGACTTACCAGAGTTGTTAACATCTTCAGCAGGTCCTGTTGAACAGCTCTCAAGATTTTCAGACACACTGTTGTCTTGAGCCTGTTCACTTGTTGAACATGTCTGACCACTGTTGAACATATCAGCAGAGGAACTGGGGAAATCCGCATTGATAGGTTCTGGACATGCAGTTGTAATTAAGTCAGTACATTTATTCACACAGGGTGTATTGACATAATCATCATCATGTCCATTATGATTAGGTTCCACACTGGGTGTAGTGGAAGCTTTTGAGTCCTCTTCATTGATTGAATGCATCAGATCATCAAAGTTGAGGTCTCCTGAAACTGATTCAGGAACAGCTTTGGTGGAGGCATTCTTTGGACTCTTCAAAGGTGACATTGATAGATTCATCTATCACCTTTCTTTTGTTGTTGTATACTCTGTAGGCTTTGGAGATAGAAGAGTAACCAACAAACACTCCTTCATCAGCTTTAGATTCAAATTTTGACAGCTGGTCCCTTTGATTCAGAATGAAACAGGGACATCCAAACACATGGAAATAGCTGACATTTGGCTTTCTCCCTTTGAGCAGCTCATAGGGGGTCTTGTTGAACCTTTTCACCACTAAGGATCTGTTTTGAGTGAAGCAGGCAGTGTTGACAGCTTCAGCCCAAAATGATGAAGGCAAACCTGATGCACACAGCATGGGTTCTGGCAGCTTCAATGAGAGTTCGGTTTCTCCTTTCAGCAACTCCATTTTTGTTGAGGAGTCTTACTGCTGAAAAGTTTTGATTGATACCCTTTCTCTTCACAGAAGTCTTCAAGATACTGTTTCGGAATTCAGTACCATGATCACTTCTAAGCTGCTTTACTTGGGCAGAGTTCAGCATTTCCATCTTTTTAAAAAAATCCAATAATTTCTCTCGCAGCCTCTCCTTTGCTCTTCAGAAAGATCACCCATGTGTACCTGGAGAACTCATCAACCATTACAAGAGTGTATCTTCTTCCTCCTAGACTTGGGACATTAACAGGTCCAAACAAGTCCATATGGATTAAGAAGAGTGGAGTATCAATAGAGAAATTGTGTTTGGATTTAAAAGATGTTTTTCTCTGCTTGCCTTTCTCACAAGCTGTGCATAATCTATCTTTGGCAAAAGTCATAGAAGGCAAACCTGTCACCAACTCTTTCTTACAGAGTTTGTTGATGTTCTTGAAGTTCAGATGTGACAGTCTTCTGTGCCATAACCAGTTTAGATCAGCATTTGTTCTTGTGAGAAAACAGGTTTCAGTTGTGGGGTCAGCAGAATGCATATCCACAACATATACACCTTTCTTTCGTTGAGCACACAGCACAACTTTGCCTTGGGAATCCAATATGTAACCTAGGTTCTCATCAAAGTTAACCTTGTAGCCAGCATCACACAGTTGGCTTATGCTAACAAGGTTATGTTTTAGCCCAACCACATAGGCTACCCTTTTGAACACTGCAGCACCAGCTTTAAGAGTTCCATATCCCTTAGTGGATCCCTGCACATTGTCACCAAAGGTGACTTTTGGCCCTTTTTCAGGCCTGAGTTCACTCAGCAATTCTTTACAACCTGTCATGTGCCCTGAGCAGCCACTGTCCAAGTACCAAACCTGGGAAGGTTGTTTTTCCTGCAGAGTGAGGAGAGAATTATTAGTTATTTTTAGGGGAACTCATCACACAGATGAGTTCTCCTACTTCATCAACACTTGTTGATGGATTTTGAATGTCCACACTAATATTCCCTATTTGAATGGTATCAGTTTGAATACCATCCTCAGTGACTATGTCATTTCCACCACTGCTTGTAACAGCTGAGAGGGAAACAGCAGAGCCAACAGGCCTCATGTCCTCAGATTCAGGACAGTCCTTGGCCAGATGTGTCTTCTTCCCACACTTATAACATTTTCTCTTTTTGGTGCTTTTGGAAGAAGGTCCTTCAGAAACACATTCTGAACTGTTTTTGTTGATTCTTTCAGCAGGTTTAGCAATTTTTGCAGAATCAACAGCTTGTGTGGTAAGTTCATAGGCCACAGCTTTGACTGTCTCTTCTTTCCTCTTTTTGGGAGGACAGATGTCAAAGACAGGAAGCTTTATTGGCCTTTGAGCTTCCACAGGTTTGGGAAACTTATTCCCAGTTGTCTCAGTTTGAGCAATGGCTTTGCCTTTGCCCCTACTGAGTTGTGATTTATGCTGCCTATCAGCATACTCACTGTGTTTGGTTTTGAAAAACTTATTTTCATTTAAACCCAACTTACCACCATGATTTGAAAACTTATTTGAAATCACAGCAGTTTTGTTTTCAACCTGAGACTTACCCTTGTTGAAAACAGGCTGCTTACTTTTTGAAAACTTATTTTCAAAATGTTTAGCATCAAAAGGATTAACATGTTTTTTTACCAACAGCTTTGGACTCTGAACCTGTTTTGTCAACAGGCTTAGCATCCACAGCTTTAGTTTGAGCATGTTTTCCTTTCTTCTGCTTGTGTGAGCTAGCAGAGCACTTAGCAGGCTGTTTTGGAGAACAAACTCCAACATCAGCTTTTGAGCTGAGTTCACACAAGCTGTCAGTATTTTGAGGCCTGACAAACCTGTTTGTTGAAATAAGTTTACCATTCACATTTTGGATTAATGTATTTGGAAGTTCACCAAGAGTGGACAAGTCTTCTTTCAAATTACTTATTTCAACAATGGAAGCTGCTGTGTCAAGATCCCCTCCAAGATAGGCTTGGATTTGAGCAGGAATCTGTTGACTGATACAATGGCTGACTTTTTGTGCAGATTGGCACCAAGAGTCAACTATCTTTTGAAGCTTAGCATGCTTTATATCTGTTTCTCTCTTTTCTTCCAGTAAAATGGAGTTGATGTGTTTTAATTCATCAAGCTCAGTTTCCAACTTATAGAACCTGTCCAGTTTACTGGTTTTAGTTTTAAGATCAGCTTTAAGCTTAGAGATTTCAGATAATAAAGCATCATGCTTCTCAACAGCAGCTTTCAGATCAACAAGCATGTATTCAAACATTTTAACTTTTTCTTCAGAACTGTAAGCCATAAAATTTTGTACCTTATACATCATTGTAGGATTCCAGTTCTCCAAGCTGCTGAAGGCTTCAGCTTCAGCCATGTCCTGTTTGAAACTGCTTGTTGATGGAACATCAGAGTTTGCCATCAGACACTGATTATCTTCTTCATCAGATGATGAATCAGATTCCTCCCAGTCACATGTCTCAGCCATGAGTCCCTTCTGGCGATTGGAAGACACAGAGTTTTCCAATTTCCTCAGCTTAGCCATGGCCATAAGGTACTTAACCCTATAGCCATCATCCCTGTTAGTCTTTATAGGTTTGGATGACTGACCAACAGCTTTTGACACACAGTCAGCAGCTATATGGCCAGTTTTGCCACACTTGAAGCACTCAGCCTTGGATTTGTCAAATGCTTTCTTTTTGCCAGCACTTGCACCTCCTTGCAGCATATTTCTTCCAAACCTTCTCTTGCTGAACTTTTTGACAAGCATGGCTATCATTTGCTCATCATCTTGTTCAGTAAGATCTGCAGCCTCTTCTTCTTCAGACACCTCCTCCTTATCATCATCCTGTTGATCAGGTTGAGTGAACACATCACTCACTTGATTAACAGACTGTCTCACATTAGCCACAAAGGCTGTACCTCTTCTGGACATTTCCAAGGCATTCCTCTTTTGCTGCCTTGATTGTTCATCATTCAGTAAGGATCCATACAGATTGACCAGATCCATACTTCTCATAGTACCTGAGTTTCTTAGGATGGTTGAGAAATAGTTCCACTCCTCAGGTAAAATGTCCAGAAACTTGTTCACCAAAGTAAGACTGTCCTTGGTGATCCCAACAGCTTTGAGATCATTCACCAGAGCAGTGAACCTGGTGTAGGTTTCTGTGAGAGACTCCTTTGGTTTGGCAAAGAAGAGTTCATACTGTCTAACAAGATTGTTAATCCTGTTGTCCAGTATGATTGTGGGTCCATCATAGACGGTACACAGAGTATCCCACATCTCCTTTGCAGTCTTCATCTTCTCAACCTGCTTGAACACATCATCAGGAAGAGAAATGACCAGGTTGTTTCTGGCCTTTGCATCCAGAGCTTCCATTCTCTTGTCTTCATCAGACCATTGAGCTTTTGCTTTCTCAAAGGTCCTGATTTCAGGAGCAGCTCCTTCAACCGCTGGAGTGATTGTAGTAACAGAGGTTGGCACATAGGGACCCTCCATCACTATCTCTGGCAGTTGTACATCCAGATTCTCTAAATAGAGCATCATTCTGCACTTCCAACCAGAGAAGTTTTGATGATTAAATTTTGGAGGCTTGCCCATAGAGCCATTGTCATAGTAAGAAGAGTTTGCAGCACTGTTGTCCATGGAAACTTGGGATTATGAGAGATCTAGAATGACACACACTCTAGCCTGCTCTGATACCAGTTGTAGGTCCCGAAAGGTTCCCAAAGTATATAGTAATAAACTGTAGAGGGGGGGTGAATACAGTATTTAAAAACTACACACTCTTTTTCTCAATGTTTGTATGTATTATCAACAAATGTTAATTACAAACAAGCTTGACTGCGGAATTGTTCAAGCTGAGATGACAGAATACAACAGTATGGTTTCTAGTCTAAGACACACTCAAACTAGATTACAATGAACACACTCACTAAGATGCACTCACTGTATTTTACAAGACTTTAAGGAACGGCTTAGGTAAACAGCTTAGTCACACAGAAGCTTGTTTACAGAAGATTTGCATGCATGAATATCACACTTGCACGTTCACTCTTGGTTTAAGCACTTAGCTTTCTTCACATTCTTTCTGACCTTAGAGGCTTCCTTTTATACTCACACAGAGGATCTAAGAGAAACATCTTCATTGGACAGAACGAAAAAGTAGAAGTCTTGTTTGAAAAGACAATAGAGCTTTTCTGCACTTTTCTGAAAAGCAGACGTGCAAATCTTTTGTCTTTTTACTTTCTACTGTTGCATTGCCTTTAACCATTTTAGGAATGTCAACTTTGCGTTTTTCTTCCTTGTAAAGGCCTATTTTTATATAAGAAAAAGGTCTGTCACCCTTTTTCAAATATCCGTTTGTCTTCATGTGACAGAACAGCTTGGGCAGGCTGAGCGGTTCTGCTTTCCACTTTGTCTTCAACTGTGTAAACTGATCTGGTAGTTAAAAACAATACATGATGACTTGGAAACAAATTCCATAAAGTGTTTAGCCTGTTCACAAAGAACAGGTTCTGTTCACAAAGAACAGAACACTTTAAAAATGCCCAAGCTGCTCAACAGTGTAGAGCAGCGTAGACAGTTTATGTCCAGCCTGATCAGCAGACTGATCAGCTTGGACAAACTGTCTTGGTTGCAACACATGCAACGTATAGAACAGCTTTAGACTGATATTGCAAATCATTTTCAGGTTTCAATAAGGCATATAATAGGCCTTAAATTTTACCTTCAAATGCATCAACAGGTTTGATTATAAAATCTCCCCCTCAGATGTAGAGCAGGTTTGACTGAGGCCTTTTTGTGCCTAACACTCTCAATCCCCCATTTTCTTCGATATAAGTCCCCAACAAAAATAAAAAATAAAAAATTGTCTAACTCTTTCATATATAGTGTATTATTAATTCTTAAGCTTTTTAGTTAAGGAATTATTTTAATGATGTGTTCACAAATTTAATTGAAGGAAAAAAAAAGAAGAGAATTGTAGAAGATGTAAAAGAAAAAGAAGATTATTTTGCCAAATGAAAAAAAAGCTATATTATCATATTTATTGATTGAAAAAGCTATATGTAAAAGGAAAAAAAAGATTATTTTGCCACATTTAAAATGTTTTCCTTTCAAATCTTTCTTTCCACACACGTGTAAAAAGAAAAGAAAGTAAATTTTTAATCTTCGAAAGAAATATACCTTTCCTAAGATTATATAATACTAAGAACTTTGCCTTTCAAGAAAAAATAAAAATGTAATTTGTATTTTCCCTCCTTTTTAAAATGTAAAATCTTCATTTCTTTAATTCTTTTATTTCTATTAATGAACTCAAGTAATATAGTTTTTCCTTTATCTTTTTTTAATCAATTTTCTTTTATTTCATTTATTTCTAAATTCAAGCCACAACCTAAAAGAATTGGGTAAATTACAGATTTCGTCCTTGTGGTTTGGTGGAAATTATGGTTTTGGTCCCTAAACTTTATTTATTACACCGGCAGTCCATATTTTGAAGTTTTGTTAATGATTTGGTCATTTGACCGCTTGGATTTTTTAAACTTTTTAAAAATGACCATTTTATCATTTTACTAATTACAATATTAGTCCCTATAGTTTTCCGATTAATTTCATTTATGATCACTATTTAAAAACTTTAATTTTTATTTAATATTTTAATCATATCAAACATTTATTATTTTACATATATTTATTTTTTATTCTTTTTAAATTTTTTTTGTTTAGTTTTTTTAATTTTCTTTTTTATAATATTGTTTTTTTATAAAACAAATATTTATATGTTTTATATAGTTTTCATGTTACATATCAAAATTCTTTTATATATTATATTTATATTTAAGAGTAAATTACAAAAATGGTTCCTGTGGTTTGTGCAAAATTACGAAAATGGTCCCTCAACTTTTAAAGTTGCAGTGGTGGTCACTCAAACCACTTTTTACTTGCAGAAATGGTCCCTCTGTGTCTGAACTTTTTAAAAATGACGATTTTGCCCTTTTATTAATTACAAGTTTAGTCCCTCCACTATTTAATTTACTTTCACTTTTGGTCCTTTTCCTTAAATTTTTAATTTTTTGACTATTAATTTAACAAACTAATATTTAAATCTTTATTATATTATTATTATAATTAAAATTATATATACCTATTTATTTTTAAAAATAAATTTATATTTATTTATTAACAAAACTTTTATACTTATATTATTTAATTTACACGTTTTTTTATTTAAAATATTGTTTACATATTTTTTATTTAAATATTTTTTTTACATATTTTTGATTTAAATCAAAAAAATTCAAATATTTTTCTCATATTTTTTACGCTAATATGTTTTAAATTAAATTTATTATTTTATTTGTTTGGATTTAGATATTTTGTTTTGTCCATACGTTTTGATTTCTATTTATTATTTTATTTGTTTTGATTTTAAATTTTGCTACATTAATAATTAAATGAAAATTAACAAAATATTTAAGTGAAAACGAATAAAACATATTAATATACAAACTTGTAAATCAAAAAGATTAAAATACTATACTGAAATCAAAACGCATTGACATAACAAAATATTTAAAATTAAAAAAAAATAAGTTTAAATCAAAACGTATTAACATAACAAAATATATTATTTTAATTAAAATAAACTAAAATATAAATATATTTCATTATTTCTAATATCAATAAATATTAATAATTATAAAAGATAAATATAATATATTATTTCTTACATATTTAAATGTGAATAAATAGATAGTATTTAAACTTACATCCAAATTATATCTTATATATATTTATCAATATATCTAAATAAAAATATAAAAAATATAAAAACATTATAGTTTACATAAAATTAAATTTTCAAATTATATCGACTAAATATATATAAATTTAGGAATAAAAACTTTAAAAAATGTAAAAAAAATAACTATTGTTCGTGACTATTAAAAAAGATAGATTAATAATATATATTAATAATAATTGTACTTTTTTATATATTTTTTATAAGAATTAATATTAAAATTTCAATTTAAGTTTACATACATTTCAGTTAACCAATTATTTATTAAAATTATTCACGTAATACGTGGGTTCATAAACTAATTCCTTATTAAATAACTTGAATACATAAAAAAAACACGTAAATTAAATAATATATGTATAAAAATTTTGTTAATAAATAAATATAAATTTATTTTTAAAAATAAATAGGTATATATAGTTTTAATTATAATAATAATATAATAAAGATTTAAATATTAGTTTGTTAAATTAATAGTCAAAAAATTAAAAATTTAAGGAAAAGGACCAAAAGTGAAAGTAAATTAAATAGTTGAGGGACTAAACTTGTAATTAATAAAAGGGCAAAATCGTCATTTTTAAAAAGTTCAGACACAGAGGGACCATTTCTGCAAGTAAAAAGTGGTTTGAGGGACCACCACTGCAACTTTGAAACTTGAGGGACCATTTCCGTAATTTTACACAAACCACAGGGACCATTTTTGTAATTTACTCTATATTTAATTAACAAACATGATAATATTTTATATGTTGGATACCAATAAAGTATTCTTAATAATTTTTTAAAAGCATTAAAGTTTGGTTCTGGGTAAATTCTTTAAAATTTTGTTATCTTTTAATTCTTTTATTAAAATCAAATTTAACTACATATAATACATAGAATTATTATGGTGATATAATGGTTTGAAAGTATTAAAAAACCAAGTGTATCAATTACATTTAAATACATGTGTTTTGCTAGATTTTGATAATATTAAAAGTTATTCTGAATTTTAATTTGACTTAAGATTTTGAAAACTTTAAATTTTTTAATAATGTTATGTGTTTTATTTAGTTAAATATTCTAATAAGAATCAAAAGATAAAATAAATTTTAAAGACTGCACCGAAAACAAAACTTTCATACTTTTGAATCATTTGAAATTTTAATGCTTTTAAAAATTTTAGAATATTTCAAGGGTATCCAACATATAAAATATTATCATATATATTGTTAGTTAAATATATTAAAAAAAACTTGATACATTCTTTTGAATCAAAATATAAATAATTTTTAAAGATTTCACCGAAAACAAAACTTTCATCCTTTAGAATCATTTGAAACTTTAATGCTTTTAAAAATTATTAAGAATATTTCAAGGGTATCCAACATATAAAGTATTATCATATTTATTAATTGAATATAAAAATAATATATAAAAAACTCTTGATACGTAATATGAAAAATAAAACATTTAAATATTTATTATATAAAAAGAAAACAATATACTAAAAAAAATTAAAAACTTCAGTCATGCCTAAGTAGAATATTTTAAAAATAATAAAATAAATACTTGCACAATTCCTCTTTAGTACTAAAGCTTGTTGAAGGAGATTTCTTCTAGAACATAAAGCTTATTAAAGATCAATTATGTTGCGTATGATATACTCAACTTGATCTCTTTACTTATTACATAGGATAACTTATAGATTTTTCCGTAATTTCTCCTTCCTCTTGAACTTGCCCTGCTGCCCCAATTCTTAGCATTCAATTAAGTTGCAGTGGATTCAATTATACACTAAAGGTAAGACTCAAACAAATATTTATGTATAAGTTTTACAAGTCTCGGACCTTATGCATGGCCATGGCCAAAGGCCGAGGGATGCAAAGTCTTAGGCCAAGCATGGCATAGGAAGAGTCGATGTTAAGGCCACACTCGTCTTATGCTTTCTGTAATTATTTGTTGTTGATGCCCGTCTTCTTCTGCATCATAATAGTCACCTCGAGACCAAGTCTTGGGGTCTTAGGCTTGCATGTATATACACCCTACAACTACGTAAAAGGCCTACTAGTCTATGTCCCTTTGTAATTTACTCCACAACCAAAACTGCTAACACACACACACATAGATATATATATATATATATATATATATATATATATATATATGGGTTCTTTTAAGACCCCGAGATTACATCTTGGGATCACCTTCTGGACTCGCACACGCCCCCTGCACAACTATCGACCGAACGCATAAAGCATACGTGGTTATTGCTCAATATCCAGGCTACGTTCATTAATCACCACCTTATAACCCCCTCATAGGTGCTGCTGTCCAGTCCGCTTTCTGCCTAAATCAGTCCACCCCGAGACTTCTAACTCTCTGGGTCAAATCCTCACCCCCTATTACTCAAGTCAGGCACCCAAGTCCAGGGTCAAGGGATTAGTTTGCCCTTATTAATTGGTTGTGGCTGCTATCCCGTCTAAGTCCTATACTCCGAGAATTGTAAGTCTTGGAGTTGTCACCTTCATCACTTAGCAGCATCGACAACAGGTAATATATATGTGTATGTTCCAAATCAAAACAGAGAGAAGGTGGAAGGATCAATGGCGTACATATAAAGGAATAACAGACCAGTCACATTTATATGTAATCACCACCCCGAGTGGTCCTCACCTTTGTGAGTCTCGAACTCAACAAGCACACACTTCTCCTATATGTTGTTATGTTCTACCCCCTTAATTTGATATTATACCCCAAAAGTTATATGTCTCGGGGTTTCTAATTTAATTACAGCAGTAACAACAATTTATATGTGGACTTCAAAACAGAAAAGATGAAAGGATAAGTGGCAAAAAAATACTAAGTCACAACCCCCCACCTGCACACTCCGAGACTTAACAAGTCTCGGGGTCAGATTCTAAAAGACATCAGTAACACACAGTGACTTCGCCGTCTGTATATAGGAGTGCAACTTCCGAAAACATGGGTGAAAATAGGATAATTGATGAAAGAACTAAGTGATGGCGTACCCACACATGTGTGAAACACTCCGAGACTTAACATTTCTAGGAATCTTATTCTAAACTAACAGCAGCAACCAATTTAAATATATAAATTGACAACAATTCAGCCCACAAAACGCCTCAAGAATTCAATAAACTCAAGATGAAAGCATGTACATGATTATAAAGGTGTTCTATATGAGTTTTTCTTGTCAATTTGGAGGTTTGTTGCACCATCAAAAAGGAATTACATGCTGGTGTCGTAGATGAACAACAACACCTACTCATGCTAAAAAGAGGAATTAAAAGCATATTTACCTTAAATTGATTCAAAGCTTTGTGGCTTGTGGAGTGGTTTTTTTTCACTTAATTGTGTATTGCTCTAGAAATGAAGCTATTAGAATTTATTTCTTGAATTATTTTCGGTTACAACGTACAAGTATGACTGATTATGGTTGAAAGAAAATCAGATTTGGAGATTTAGTTAACACTTTAAGAACTTCATAGCATCATATATACACTTGTTCCTTATTGTTTATTTAACATAAATTTAATTTCAAATCATCATATGTACACTTAAATTTTTATCAAAGTTGGCTTCATAACGACGTCGTTTACCAAACAAGAGAATATAATCATTCAGACATGTGTCGTTGCTAGCTATAAAATTATTGTTGGAGGTTTCCTTCTTTTCTTTAGTTTAGTTTACCTTAATTCGATTCAATTCAATAATCTAAGTTCAATCAAGGATTTATTTATTATGTAGGTAGATTTAGGTCTTATTTGATGGGATTAAACAACACATACGAGCAAGCAGGGGTGGATACATAAGGTACTTCACATGGGAGATGACTGGTTTTCTATTGTTAGTAGCTTTATTGGTCTCTTGGCCTTGGTTGCTCTTATAAAAGTTTATACCTTCTTCAATAATTTAAGTAGGTTAGCTATCACATATGATCAATTAATATAGAAATTGGGATCAACGTTAATGCTTTGGTGTTGTTGCTTCATTAAATTCACTGTAGTTATATGTTTTGACAAGGAACATGGAAAGTAAGGAGGATGAGTCATGGAGTGAGAGATTTGAATCCGGTTAGTAAAATTTTCAAGATTATATCTTCTAGCTTGCTCCACCTATTTCCTAATCGAACCCTATAAATTAACAATTTCTAGTTCATAAGCGATTCTTCTACTGAACAACTTTGATTTTCAGGTAAGAATTCTCTTTGTATGTAGGATTAGGTTTTATATAAGTTTTTAAATACACTTCTTTGTGTTAGTGATTGAGATTCTTTTGAGAGGAAAAAATATGTTTTTATAACAAGTAAATTAACTACCGGACATGATTGCATTTTTAAAGTCTTATGTGTTCAAGCAAAAATTTGAGCGAGTGTGTTTGTGACTATGTGATTCTTAAAACACAAAGTCTGATTTGCGGGTGTCTGTGATTCTGCTTGTAAAACGGTAAATTATTATGTGATTTGAGGGTTTTCATGCTACCTTTATGTCAAAATTTGTATATTATGTTACATATATATTTTGATAATTTATTTTAAAAATGGTAAAAATCTGTTTAAACTTTTATAGTTTAATAGGCTTTATTGTAATTTGTATTTATTTAATATTATTGTAAGGTTTAATTGCTAAAAATAGCAATAAAGTTTTTATTTTATTAATATTTATAGCAATATTATTTATTTATTATTATTATATCAAATTTTGTATTATTTAATAGTAACAAGTTTTATATTTTGTATCATCAATAACATTGAAAATTATTTTTTTAAATCATTTATAACAATTTTTTAGCGTTTTGCTATAATTGATAAAAATATAAGGTTGATACTATTAAATCGTAAAAATAAATAAAATCACTATAAATGTTTAAAAAAACATAAAAATAGTCTTTCATACCCTTTATTTGTAAATATAAAATTTGACGTTAACTCTGTTGGTCTAAGAGGTTCACGATATATTTATCGTCAAAATTTGTGTTTTATATTACATATCTTGACAACTTGTCATAAGAATGATATGTTGATTTTTACTAAAAATCCGGTTAAAATTTTAATAATTTAGAGGCTTTATCGTAAATTGTAATTTTTTTAAAAGATTATTGTAATATTTATATGGATGAATTAATGTTATTGTGTTGATTTTAAATTTTGAATAGGGTAAATTACAAATTTGGTCCCTGTGGTTATATGAAAATTACGGATAAGGTCCTTCTATAGAAGAAATTACAAATTCCATGTCTGTGGTTAACATTTTGTTATGGGTTTGGTCCTTTGACCGGTCAATTTTTTTAAAATGACCATTTTACCCTTGAGAGTATTTTAAAAATAGGTAATGAACTTTCTTTTTCAACAGTAAAAACCCAAAACCAATTTTTTTTTGTCTTATAATTATTAAAATAGGATTTCTTAAAAATCAAAACTCTCTCTCTAGCATTCACAACTACACACGTACATCCAGTGGGAGGACTTCTTCTTTAATAATGATTGAAGACAATACCTTTAATTTCATCTCCTCCTCTTCTTCTTTGTTAAAGCAAAGATTCTTCTTTGTTATGCAAACCAAATGAACTATGTTTGTAATTTACTCTTATTTTTAATTAGATTATTTCTACTTGCAATATCGTTTTGTTTGGAATATATAAAGAATATTCTAAATTCTCTTAAAATGTTTATCCAAGGAAAATATCTTCAAAATTAAAACATAAATGTATTAAATTTATACACATCCATTTATGGCAAAACTTGGATAACCAGTCATGCATAATTAATACACGTCCATTTATATCATTTCTATAAATTTATAAGATGTATTAAAGACAACAAAATTAGGTGAGAATTTAATATATAATACTTTAGGGTAAACTTGAAATGAATTCACATCAAATATAAAATCAAATATTATGTTAACTTTGACTTGCATTATATATGGGTTTGATTATAGATATGCATGTAATTCGAACCTGGTTCTTGAAATTTAAAATAAAAAAAAATTAATTTATAACAAATACTATATTTATTGGTTAAAGTATAATACAATAACTTTATTGATTACTCACGGATGCTATTAAAAAAAGAAATATACTTATTTCTTGTGAAGTCACATGTCATCACCATGAATCGACACGTAACATTTATAGTTTTAAAAAATAATCAATAAATTTAAACTATATCTATCCAAATCCAATACAATCTACTTTTAAATTCAAATCAAATCCAATAGAATTTAATACTCTAATAACTTGTTAATTATAATATAATACAATAAAAGTTTATAAAAATATAAAACCCCACTTTCCAAACTATGTTGACTTTTAGTCGTGAGCCCAGTCATTCTCCCGCCACTCAGCTTTCATACATAATTACTATTCTTATATACATACATACATACATACATACATACATACATACATACATACATACATACATACATACATACATACATACATATATATATATATATATATATATATATATATATATATATATATATATATATATATGTAATTAATAGGTTATATTAAATAATAATATCATTTTTATATATTTTTATTTATAAAATTATATTTATGTGTTTACCTTTTAGTTTATTATATTTTATATATATCAAAAATATCTACGTAATACATGGTTAAATAAACCAGTGACTAACTATAAAAATAACCAGTTGAATACCCGTGCGTTGCTCGGGTGACGTGCGTCGAAATAATATTGTTTAACTATAAATGGCGCAATAAAATTATATTTTATTTTAAAAACTACACATTGTGTACAAAAGAAAAATTATTTATCTTAATTGTCAATATTAATTACTACAGACAATTATATTTGAGGTTTATACATATCTAGTTTAATACATGTATATTGATCGAGAGACTAATTTTTATTTAAAACAAATATGTATTAGAATGAAGTCTATATGAAAAAGCTAATTATTATTTACGATTAAATGAAAATGTCAACACACGTACCAGATATAATTTTTAGCCCGACACCATGAATCTTTAAACGAACTAAATTGAACAAAACTAAAATTTGAATGATTAAAGCTCCTAAAAAGATTGGAGGACATACAAATAACATATATAAAACATGATTACTATTTAGTGATATTTGTGACACACACGCACATATATAATTATATTATTTTGTTCGCTTACAACTATTTTTTATCATGTTAAAATTCATGTTATTTTTTCAATACAAGTTATACTAATTATATAGTTGTATATAGTCATATAGATAATAAATATAAATTATAGTATATAAAATTTTTATCTTATAGATTCAAGTTAATACATTTTGTTAGAATCTTATTTAGATTTATGAATTAAATAAGTCTAGGGTAGTTTTTGTAAATATAGCATAGTTGAATTTAGATATAAATAGAAATATTTCTTTTGTAAATGAACTGATCTCACATCATTTGTAATTACACGGAAATTGTAAAGAGCATCTAGGGCAATAGTGTTTTGATCGTTCATCTCTGTAATCAACATTTTGATAATACAATCATTCGGTTAGTCTTTGAATCTTGTTCTTAATTGCTTTATTTTGATTGTTTGATTGAATTAACTGGAATAACACACTTTTGTAACACCCTCTCTTTTCACATAAATGTCACGTCATCATAATATCATAAATGACAATATATCACATATAATCCATATAACACATGTTAGAGAATAATACAGATCTCTATTAATTAAAAGTTTAATACAAACAGTTAACAACAGAATTACAAGTTCAGTATACTTCACAATCTCGAGTAAACTATCACACTACGGCTGGCTATCTGATATACATGCTGAATACATACAGAAGTTACTATTAAACAATTCCAAAATATGTTGTCAACAAGTGCTATTAACATTGTCATCATATAATGGCTAATCCCAAGATCCTAAAAGCAATGTCAATCCCTACTTCTGTGACTGCGGCTGTTGATCTTCTTTCTGACTTCTTGAACATCTAAGACTCGAAAACGTAAGCTCGGAAGCTAGTGAGTACGCGAGGGTTAGACTCTGCAGAATAAAACACATAGCACATGAATCACATCCCTATCTTAATCTCAATCCCTGGTCATTACACACACGTCTCAGATATGATCATAAAGGAGCATGAGATCCAGAATTGTGTATATCACAATCCCGGTGGGGACACTTCCCAGGCTAACAAACCGCACGCGGCAGTGGTTTGAAAATCTCTGTAGCTCAGGAGCGACCTGGCTACAGGCCCTGATGTATATATACGCTCAAATGACTGGTTAGGGACAGTCTGCCCATGCGACCACCCATCGCGAATAACAATGTGTATGGAACTCATCACGGACACCCTGAAATGGATCTCATCTTATGCTCATGAAACACATATAATAAAAATAGAATCATACCTGATATTCACATTCCGGTCTCATACACAACACATATGATAACAATAGCTACATAGCCAAGACTTGTAAAAGAATCGTACATTTGAAAAGAACTCAAGTACTCACCTGTCTACCACAGACAACCTGTCTCAATCACTGAACCCTCTGATCACAGCTCACGGCCCGACTTACTGTTTGCTCGTCCCTGTACCCAAAATGGATCCCAGATGGTTAAATCAAACCAAGCATATATACATAGCAAAGTCATACACTGATCTCATAACTGAATTGCTTCCCAACAATAATCTTAAACGGACCCCAAAGCCCAAAACATATATCTGGCCCAAAATAGGCTGATCGCGGCCCGTGCTCCACATCGCGACCGCATTGGGGATCGCGATCACGCTCATGATCTCAGCAACGCTTTTAATCGCTGGAAACACTCCCTCTCACCGCCCTACTATCACTACGACCGCGCACAATGGATTGCGACCGCGATCACGATAGGACTGAATTTCTGTGTTATGTTTTCATCGTTTTCATGGTTGACCAGGGCGTTAAATCTCACAAGCTACGGTATACACTGTCTCGATCGGATTCGAGTATGAGGTATCATTTTGCTTTACATATTTGTTTCAGTTTCGAATCTGATTTTCTTGATGGTGTGTGTTTTATGGTTTAAATAGTTAAAGATTTAATTTCTTTCTAAATATGTGCATCGATTAGATTATGGTTCGAATGTGTTTCTTCCGTCGTAAACATAATAGTTTTGTTGAATGTTGTATACAAGTCTAGATATGTGAAGTCAGTTGTTTGTGATATTCATTTATGCATTTTTATATAGTTTTTAGTATCACCTTATTTTCTCAGCTTTACAAAACTTTCTTCCCATTATGGTATATGATTTCTTTAGACGTTCAACTTATCAACTAAAGCAAAGAAATTATTTGATGTAGTTTTTGGATAAGAAAAAAATGAAGAAATTACAGAAACTTTATTTAATTCTTCCTTGTTGATCAAAAGTCATTTGAATGGAGTAGCGATTGAAACTGAAGATGGGAATGGAGTTTTATGTGGGAATCGAGTTTCCTTGTCTATAAATGTTTAGGGTTTTGTAGGTTGTTATAACAGAATTGACTGGATTTTGTAATTTTCTAGATGGATTTACTATTTTGGTTATCAAAAAATAAAAAATTTCTCAATGGGTACTTGGTTTTTTCAAGATCTTTGCAATTTCAAGTGAATTTTTAACAAATATTGTTTCAACTGACTTATATGTAGAAATTTGTCCATGGTTATGTGGACAATTATATTTGAGCAGAGTTTATGATTTTGTAGATGGATTTACTATTTTAGTGATGAGAATTAGAAACTCCTAATTCAGCTTTCTTAATTGTTCCAAGTAAATCTTTTCATTCAAGTATTGATCAATTGAATTTGCATATATTTGTGTTAGTCGTAGTAGTTTTTTATGTGGATGTTCTTGAAAGCTGTATTTGAAGTTTATCAACTTTATAGTTAGAAATTTGTTAAATTAGGATTTTCTGGGCTTAAATTGGACGGATTTTGTGATTTTTCAGTTATGAAAAATTGATCTTTCCAATTTGGATAACCAGAACGGATGCTATAGATGCTGAAGATATGAATACACAGTATTTATTACTCTATTGATGATTTCATTACGTGTTTTTTATTATTAATTATATACGTTGCATTTTTTGTTCATGTATAATTTAAGTTAAACTATCTTATAACACTATTTAAAAATTACAAATAAGTACATTTTTAGTATTATATAAGCAAGGGAAAATATATAATTTTCAAGATAATATTTGAATACAAATAAGTATATAACATTGAACGTAAATAACTCTACAATAATTTAATTTAAATAAGGTGAAATATTTTTGTAGTTATTTATAACGGAAAAAGTATAATTCACCTTAACTTTTTCTATTGCCCACGGGTCATCTGCATCCTATGCATCTCTTGCTATGAGATTTCTTTCCTAGCCAATCACATACAACACATTTTGTAATTAAGACAGATCATAAATAAACTAAGAATAATAATCTTCAATGCTTATAAGATGTAAAACTTTTGTAGTTATATTAAAGCAAATATAAGTTAGAGCAACTTCTACTTTTGGACACAGTTCGTCACTAACATGATTTACTTCGTAGTCCACAACATTACGTGGTAATATTTGGATGCAAATAAGTATATAATACTAAACGTAAATAACTTTATGTAATTTTAAATGTAAATAAGTTGAAAAAAGTTTGTAGTCAGCACCATAAATCGACACGTAGCATTTTGAGTTGTAAAAAATAATCTATAAATTTAAATTATATCTATACAAATCTAATATAATCTACTTTAAATTCAAAATCAAAACAAATCTAACAAAATTTAATACTCTAATAACTTATTAATTATAATATAAAACAATAAAAGTTTAAAAAAAATAGAAAACCCCTCTTTCCACACTAAAATTACATTAGTGAATTAAAGATGATGACAAATCAATAATTATTATATTTTTCATTAATAATTTTGTTTTTTTTAATTAATGTGTTAATGGTGGTAATACCGTAGTTAATTAATACATAAAAACAGTAAACTTTAATTGTCAAAATATAAAAATAATTAGGCATTACAAGTTTACAACAAACTTGTAAACTATAATTACCCAATTTCTAAAATCCCACAAGCATATATAACTTTGCATTTTCTATTAATTAAGGGTTTATAATTACATAAGTAGTTTTTTTTAGAAAAAGTAGATTTTAAGAAAAACCGAAAAAGGTTTTGAGTAGACCGTCACACCAAGAAATAACATGTAAAGAAAAGCTAGATTTTACAAATTACTTTAAATAAGCAAATAAATTAATGTCAAATATTCGATTTCTTTTAGAATTAATAATGTACTTAACTAATTGAAACCTACCAACCATTAATTCTACATGTAGAATCTAGATACCACAAATTCACCATATATACTCCATATAGCTGTTTATGATATGGTGTATGTTTCGTAAGCGATTGATAACTGAGATATGAATACTAGCTTCTTTAATATATGAATTTAAATTAAAAGGTGTACATCGAGTCTAAAAGTATCTTGATATTGTATGAAAATATATTATTTTGCTAAAAGTTATAGTGAATTTCACAAAGATCAACGTCTCCTTTAGCACTTGATCCATCCCCTTCACTTTCTACTCTTAAAATCTACTACCAAATGTGTCGTAGTACACAATGTGTTTCCTATAAATCCACTTGGTTTAATATGCTCATGTCCATATGATTAGGCAGATATCAGATGCATTCGAGACAGAAAAACATGTTTAACCTCTTCGCCTCTTCATTTGACATAAGGACACAAGATGGATGAAACCTAAAAAATACCAAGATGCACATAACTTCAACGTACATAGGCAAAAACTCACTAAATATTGAACTTAGCCAATTTCTACAAAATGTAAAATTATATGCTCACATAGAAAAACAATCACCCATAACATATATATAAAGTTTGATATCATAGCCACAATCATAATCCATTGACACCGCCTACTATACATGAACAAGAGAACAAACCCAAGAACACATATACATGAATATTTCATCTGCTAGCTAGTTATGGGTTAAGTTTTGTTTCTTTTTTTATGTGTGTGTGGGGTGTGTATGTGTGTATAGAGAGAGAGAGAGAGAGAGAGAGAGAGAGAGAGAAAAATCATTGTGAAACCTAATTTTGGTACAGAACTGTAAAACCAACTTTCAATACTAAATAACATAAAAATAATTAATTTTTAAAACAAAAAAAAATATACCTTGAAATAAGACTGAATATTCAACACCACTGAATATTTTACATTGAATGCTCTGAGTTTTATAAGGTCACCTCTGTCACGGATCTAATCTTGACGCGACGCCGTCCAACAAGTGTCGAATCCTCGTTAGTGGCTTAACGGATCGATCACGCACGGAAACCGGAGACAAACACAATGATAGCCGATACAACGAACGACCCCACACAGTGTATTTCTATAAAACTGACTCTCTGATACGTTCTAGCTTGCACGCGCACTTGCAAAAGCTCTGAAACTCATATTTCGCAAAAGTCGTTTAATCAAACGAATTAACTACTAATTATACTAATTAAGTTCGAACTTAACTGAATAAGTTCGTTTAGGCCCAAGCCCACGAACTTGTCCAATACCCTTCGAACTTAGTTTCACTAACTTCGACTGGGTTTGGTTAAGTTCGAACCTTAGCCTAGAAATTATCCTTAGAACATATCCTAGAACTTATTCTAGAACTTATTATGATTGTTAGAACTTAACATCCAAATGTAGAAATCACACATAATTATGAATTAACATACACAACATGTATTAATATAGCCTCATCTATTGTGAATGACTATCTTTACATATCTAGATTGCTATCGTCACACAGGGTGTACCAACAGACTCCCCCTTGATGATAGCTTCTAGTAAGATATTCATTAGTCTACAGAACTAGGCTTATTCAAAATACTACCTGCATACAGACCCTGCTCTACACAAACTTTAACAATCTTCTGAAACTTCCTACCTTCAGATCTCCAGCCATCATGATAGAAAATTGGCTGATTATGAAGCTTCTTTAGGTCATCCTTGGACAAGTTGACAAGGTGCAAAGGATCATATACCTTCAAAATTACCTTTTCATCTTGATCTTCCATTACTGCCTCGGCTGTCTCATTATCGACATACCACCACTTCATATTACTCAAAACATTTTATGGCATTGGCTTTAAAGGAACTTTCTTTAGGTATCAAATCGGTTTGTAGAACATCTTCATCCACGGCTTTCCAGTCAATGGATGTATTCTTGATTCATCCATGACTCTCTTTCCTGACCTTGGCTTAATTCTATCGAACCTTCCAGACCAACCTTCTTTTCTGATTATTCTTGCTATCACTTCAGCATATTGGTCGTCTCCTAGGTTGATCAAATTTTTCCATGCCAGCTCCTTCACTTCACATTTAGGCAATGTATTGAAGACTTTAAGTTTTCTCCTTAGATACTGGAGCCCATCTCTTCTTTTAAAAATAAAAAATCTGCAATTCCCTGTCAAAGAACCAGCTAAGAATGCCTCCGGATAGTTTTCCTGGACTTGGCAATCTTATTTTCTCTTTTACAGCTAATTCAATCTTCTTCTCTTTTTTCTTGAACCAGAGGTTCCTCTTTTCTTCTTTGGCTTGTTCCTCATCTGTCTCTTGAGATACATCATCATCCAATTCATCATTGATTGTAAAATTCAGCATGTCTAGATCTATCGGATTCTGGTATGTATTTACATATTGTTCAGTGACCGGTTGCCTCTGAATGAAAATCTTATCTGCCTCGTCTTCTTCATCAATTAAGACTTCATCATCTGACTTCCAGTCTGGAACATTTTCTAGAACAAACTCTCCTCCCTCAAGATTTTCTAAGTCATCCTCAAAGTCAAATGTCACATCCTCGTCATCTAATCCAGCCAAGGACCCTACCATTTCTTGTTCGATAAACTCTGATGCTTCGGGAGCCTTGCCTTTTTCTGAGCCTGAGCCTTGTGATCCAGACTCCCCCTGTAGTGTAGCTTGCTGAGCAGTCTGTTTTGGAAGATCTGTTAGCTCACCTTCTTTCAGTAGCGCACTGGGGTCATCTCCTTCATCATTTCTATGACTCCCCCTTAATTGATCACCCCTGCAACTACTCTCCCCCCGAGCTTGAAGAAATTTCAATATTTGCTCTACTAGGGTCTGAAGAGTTATGATCTAAGATTGCTGGGCAGTCATAGTTTCTTGTTGGGCAATCACCGTTTGATGTAGCTGAACATTTTGTTGCTCCAATCGAGATTTGTGTTGTTGAAGCTCATTCACAGCTTGCGAAAGCTGAAATAGTTGGACCGTTTGGAGATCAACTTTGGTTTTGAGTTGATCGAAGGATTGGGAGTCAGCGGCTGTGGATGGTGTTGGGATAGTTGTTGATGATGATGGAGCGGTTGTAGAAGTGGATGGAGCTTCTTGAATTATTCATTGACGCTTTGCTCTCTATTGCCTTGTGATTAATGCTTCTTCTTCCAAAACAAAATCTGCATCACCTTCCTCTTCGTCTCTGAGAGCAGGACGTGTCATTTTCCGTCTGCTCACAACTAGCCTAGATCCATGTGTAGCAAAAGATGTTTGTGGATTTGCGGCTTCCCTTAAAACTTCATCGGAATTTGAATCTGATTCGGATTCAGAAGCCGTTTCTACATGACCTTCTACTGCCTCAGCTGCTGTTGGTGGAGGCTGATAGTCCTCTATCTCCCTGAAAATATCGTCCATGTCGGAAGGCGACTCCAAAATATTGTGTACAAGCTCCTCAGATATATTCTCAGATATATTCTCCTCAGATATCCATTCGTCTCCCTCTGGAACTACAAAATCAGGATCGATGACTGCTCCAAATAACGGAGCCACCTGAGGCCTTACTTGTTCTGCCCTTCGTGAATTATGCGATTGACAATTAGTAAAAAATCTCTTATCTATAGCAGCTACCGCAACTTATTCTGGTAGTGCTAGTAGCTCTAGCAAGAAATGCCTGATGATCATCATTATGAACCTTGGATACATCAAAAATCTTTCGCGGGCTGGAGCGGTGATTTGATGCACAAACTCCCCAAAGAAAAACCCAGAAAAGCTGAACGGGTTGTTGTAAACCAACGAGATCATCCCTGATTGCAGCTTGGAAACCATTGTATCAAAGCCGGCCTTCTTTGGTGCAAAACACACCATCATCACATGCACTAGATATCTCCATTGGCCAATAAGCCCACTTTTGACATATGATGCTTTCGTAATATCCTGAGCGTATCCCATCCTCAGGAAGGCCGATTGCCTGATGGGAGCTGGAAAGTCTATGGGACCATCTTCTTGATCACTGGTGCCCAATTGCAGAATGGTTCTTAAATGATCGGCTGAAAATGTGACCAGTCGGCCACCAACTGTAGCCCTCGAAAGCGTTGGAACTGCAGTGTAGTCCACTTGCAAAGTTTTCCAGAACTGGCGGACATACGAAAGAATAATCATCGGGTTATGCGTGAGAGCATACGCAACCCTTGATTGCGACAGGAATTCCAACATCTGGCGGTATGACTGTGCCTCTGCTAACTGAAGGTCTACCGCCATGATCATATTGTGCTTGTTATAGAAAGCACGATCTGCCACATTTAAAATGTTAGAAATTAATTTTGGAAAAATTTAAGTTATTCGAACTTGTTTAAGTTCAAACTTGATTAAGTTCGAATTTAAACACCTTCCAACTTACTTAAATTCGAGAATATAAGTCCTTCGAACTTACTTAAGTTCGAACAGTCTATTGACCTTCGAACTTGTTTAAGTTCGAGAATCCTTTTCGAACATGTGTGTCTTCGAACTTATAGATATTTTAAACAAATTCGAAGTCCTGACAAGTTCGAACATTGAAGAACAAGTTCGAAGCCTGTTGAACAAGTTCGAAGTCGGCAATTTTAAACTTCAAAATCATGATTTAAACCTTTTAAGACTCAATTAACTGTTGAATCTAGTCCTAATAGGTTCTAATCAAGTTTATTAATAATTATTTTTAAGTTTTACAGCCTAAAACTTGTGATTTAAACCACCTAGTTTTTAGTTATACAAAAACTCAAAATTACTCGATTTTAACCACTAACAAGTCCTAAAAATACACTTCCTTAGTGATTGTTGATTAAAAACACCTAAGTGTATGGGTATGTTCGAGGTATAGTGGAAAAATTCGACGAATAGTCTTCAAATTCAAAAACGATAAGTTCGAGTTCGGCTGAGTATGTTTGAGAGTAGGTGCATTAAATGAACACTGTTGACCTATTTATATCCAATTAGCTTCGAACATCTATTAAGTTCGAATGTCTCTTCGAACTTAACTATTGTTCGAACTTAGTTGAAGGTTTTGAAATTTCTTGAATAAAATCCAACTTTTTCAACCTTTTCACTTGATGGAACTTTTTCAACTTTGCAGGTCTTTCACACTATGCAACAGATTATCACGCAATTTTGTTTTTCCAACTAAAAATGCATCCTAGTAACTTTGACCTCGTTCCTATAAAATAATCTAAACTAAAATAAATTAAAATTAAATTAAATAAAGTTAAATTTAACTAAAAATTAATTTAAGAATAAAAATATACTAACAGAATATTTTTGCGACATAGTCAAAGAAGGTTCAATCAGATAACGATGTCAAACGCACTTTCAGTATTACACTCTCACACTTAGGAATTTTTTATTCCTTTGATTGTTTGTCGTGACATACATTCCAAGTCGATTGTCGGTATGTTTTTCCATTTAAACATTCAACACTTGGGAGTTTTCTTTGGCCTTTTTATTTATCAAGAAACTACCTTACGTATCCCATATTTAGACATACTTCTATGATCAAGGGAGACACACAATGACTATGACTTTTTGGTATCTGCAAATTATCTTTAAAAGGCAAACGTCCGACACAAGTCTGTATTTTCATACAACAAAGTGTCTTAGTTCGTCTTAGAGTTATTCTCATGTTAGCAAGACAGTGGTGACAGGTCTGTACTTACGTACAACATAGCGACTTATCTTTCTAGTTCAAGTCAAAACAGCGGTGACATGTCTGTACTTACGTACAATAAAGCGAGTTGTTCTGACTTCCTTTTCTATACAAAACTTTTTCTCTTTTTGTTTAAGATCTATTTTGATGAAGCTATACATCCCCCAGATAAATTTGCATACCTCATTCATAATCATTGTATGAATGACTCTAACATAGAAATTAAGACTTATTGGTCATACATCTAAGTTAGTTACACATAAGACTTTTTCTTGATTATTTTATTAGCTTTTCGAAAATCCTTCAATGCTTATGCCTGCCAACATATCAGACAAGAATATGTATATCACTTAGATTTTATGGTGCATTATGTGTGAAAGTTTAACACTTAGACTTTGTTAGATTGTGCTAAATTTCGTCACTTTGAACCTATGACTCTAAGACTTCTCTCATTTTTCAATATTCTCTTTTTTTTGAAATTTTTTATGGTTTTCTCTCTTTTTTCTTTTGTTTTTCACTTTTAAGTAAAATAAACTAATAACTTACTACAAAGAAAATATACTAAGGTCAAGTTACTCCAGATTACGCATGTCATTTAGTTGAACTAACAATTCAAAGAGTCACCTATCAAATGCTTTTGTGAAAAGATCCGCATTATTGTCTTCTGTTGGAACTTTTACCAGTTTAATCAAGTTTTTCTCAACACAATCACGTATAAAATGATGTCCTATGTCTATGTGCTTAGTCTTACTGTGTTTAACTGGATTATTTGTTATGGCAATAGTTGACTGATTGTGTATCCTAATGGGAGTATGAGTATAAGTCAAACCATAATCCCGCAATTGTTGTTGAATCCACAGAACCTGTGAACAGCAACTACCAACACCTACATACTCGGCCTCGCACGTTGATACGACTACCGAAGTTTGTTTCTTGCATTGCCAGGATACTAGCCTCCCTCCAAGGAACTGACAACCTCCAGTCGTTGACTTTCGGTTCAAGCTACGCCCTCCATAGTCTGAATCCGTGTAAGCCTCCAATTCCAGATCTCCATCAGCATGATACCAAAGTCCCAGCTTCGTTTCGATTTCAGGTATCTCAGAATCCGTTTCACGGCTTTCATATGCATTTCCTTCGGATTAGCTTGAAACCTGGCACAAATACACACAACAAACATTATATCAGGTCTAGAAACAGTTAAATACATAAGTGACCCGATCATGGCCATATATAAAGTCAGATCCACATTAGTATCACTATCTGTACCCGGTCCGAGATTATGATTCACCTGAATCGGAGTACTGAAATGCGCGGTAAGCTTTGTTCCTTCCATCCCGAAGCGCTCTAAAATGTCATAGACATACTTCGTCTGATGAATAAACATTCCATCTTTCCTTTCTTCAACTTGTAAACTGAGAAAGAAGTCAGCTCTCCTAGAGCACTCATCTCAAACTTAGATTTCATGACCTTTTCAAAATCCTTGCACATCTGCTCGTTTGACGACCCGAAGATGATGTCATCCACGTATACTTGTACCAGTATAAAGTCCTCTCCTTTCCTTTTAACGAATAATGTACTATCAATTCTCCCTCTCTCAAACCCATTATCTAAGAGGTGAGTTGACAGTGTCTCATACCAAGCCCTAGGTGCTTAATGCAGTCCATACAAATCCTTATCGAGTCGATATACTCTGTCAGGATACTTGGGATCAGTATACCTTGGCGGTTGCTCGACATACACCAACTCCTTCACATTTCCTTACAAGAAGGCACTCTTGACATCGAGTTGATATACCTTAAACCTTTTGATGGACACGAAAGCCAGAAACAATCGAATCGCCTCAAGCCTTGCCACTGGTGCAAACACTTCGTTATAGTCTATCCCTTCTTCCTGGTTGAACCCTTTTACCATGAGTCTTGCCTTGTTACGAGTAACTATGCCCCTATCATCCCGTTTGCATTTAAAGACCCATTTGGTCCCCATAGCAACTTCTCCTCGAGGCAACGACACTAACTCCCACACTTCAAGCTTTCTGAACTGTGACAGTTCCTCTTGCATAGCTTCAACCCAAGAATTGTCTTTCAGAGCCATTTGCACATTCTTTGGCTCTACTTGTGAAATGAAACACGAGTATAAACATGTGTGAAACGCCTCGTAGTCGTTGATCATTGATAACAGCACTGTGTTACTATTCACACTACTCCTAGTTCTCACACCAGCATGTGGATTCCCTATGATACCCTCAATTGGATGATCCTTATTTATTCTCGATGTCTCAATTTCATCACTTGAAGATTATCTCCCAAATTCGATCCTATTTCACCTACTAGGGGTATGACTTCAGACGGAATAACTTCTTCCTCATGAGCACTATCTTCGGAGGTAGAATTATTAGTCTGATTCTCATCCGTAGGTAATTCAGGTTCATTATCTGCTGGAGACCCATCTTCTGTCGTTGTAGTCTCAAATGTTGATGGAATGCTTGATTTTGGAAAACCTCTACCCTCGTCGTTGAAATTCAATGATGAGAAGTCATTTTCCATAGATACTGCATTTCCACTAAACGGTATGTTAAATGATTCAAACACAGAGTCATAATCAAATAACCATTCAGGACCAGTTTAGGGTTCATGTGAATAACTTGTTACATCAATGTTAAACACAATTTCAACCATAGCATTTGTTTTGTTAAAAACCCTCTTGTTTGGTGAATTAGGAACATAACCTAGGAAGTATCCTTCGTCAGACTTTTCACAAAACTTAGGTTGATGTTTTGTTTTCAATAAAGTACACAGTACCCCAAACGGTTCAAATCCAGTTGAATTTGGTGGTCTTTTATTCAGAACTTCATAACATGTTTTGTTTAGTGATTTGACAGTAAGTACCCGGTTTAAAACATGACACGCTGTATTCATTGCCTCCGCCCAAAACATGGTAGGAAGTTTTGAATCCGAGAGCATGGTCCTTGCTGCCTCAATCAAAGTCCTGTTCTTACGTTCTGCCACCCCATTTTGTTGTGGCTCATAAGGTGCACTGAATTGATGCACTATGCCTTTAGTTATGCAATATACACCAACTACGACATTCTTAAACTCTTTTCCGTTATTACTCCTGATACGTTTTAACCTTGTCCCGTATGAGTTCTCGACTTGGTCTAAGAACCCAATCAGCGTGCCTGTTGTCACGTCCTTTGTACCTAAAAATAAAACCCAATAGAAACGTGAGTAATCATCAGTAATAACTAAACAAAACCAACTACCACCTATGCTCCTTTTGTTGATTGGACCGAAGAGTTCCATATGCAGCAAATCGATAGTAGAGATTCGGACTCTGAAGCTTTCGATAGTAGACAAATTGTTCCCATCGATGAGTCTGCTACTCTCATATCCATCATGTACTCATTTACCCTTGGGGCTCTCATCATAATCCACTCTTCAGGTATCTTGAATCCCGGCTTCAGCACTAACTCTTCTTTTTCAGTAAAGATAACTAAATTCCTCTCATCACAGATCTGAGAGACACAAATGAGATTGTGATCAAGTTAATCAACGTGATAAACTTGATCAAGAGTGATCGTCCCATTAGTGACTACTCCTGTTCCAGTGATATTTCCTCCTTTGTTCCCAGCAAATAATACAAAACCCTTGTTCCCTCACTTGAAATCTGTCAGTAGACTTCTTTCCTTAGTCATGTGACGAGAGCAACCACTGTCGACGAACCATTTGTTGTTAAGACCTGTAGTTAGCTCCTGCACATGAAAGAAAACAAGTTAGTTATCACGGGAAACCAAGCCTTGACTGACTTGGTAATACCATTCTCATCCACATACTTGAACTCTTTCAGATACCCATCTTTCCTTTCATGTGACTTGGGTTTTTGATTGAGAACTTGTTGTCGTTCTGAGTGATTAACATTTACTCATGCCCTTTGGGCTGTCTTTTGCGGTTGAGCCCTATAATAGTTTCTATTATAGTGCATTTCATTGTTATATCCCTGGGCTTTACCTGGTGTCTGTTGTCTATTAGGGGTATGGGACCTAACTGGAGTGTAAGTCCTCCTAGGTGTTGTACTCCTATAGACTTGTGACTAGGGACTCTATTCGGAGAATTAGTCCTAATCACTTCATTATGTCTGACCGACACCGGTATTTGCTTAGCAGCTACCCTAGGTGTTGCATTCAAGTTCTTCTCAGTCTGTTGAGAACTACTTGTACTAGCAATACTAGGTACTGATTTTGAGGCTGGTTTGTCTGGCTTCTCTACGGACGGTGTACACTCTACTTTCTTATAAGGACAGCTTGACGCAACGTGACCTTTCTCATGACATCTTAAGCATGACATTTTGTCAATCGGCTTCTTATAAGTACCCTTTGATTTAGGTGTCTCACTAGTGTCATGTTCTTTCAATTCAACTAAAATGTTTACAGCCTCTTGATGATTATCTCTTACTGTTTTTGCTTGTTCTAGTTTAGTGTCACTAGTAAACTGCACAAACTAGACCATTTAATCTTAGGGGTTGTGGTAGACACCTTAGTTGAATTTTCCATTTCAGGTTCAGATACAGTTGCTACCTCTGATTCAACCATTTCAGTGGTTTTATCCTGAGGTTGAGGCACATAGTTGTTGTTGAACGGTGGAGGACTTTCCTGATAACCTAGGCCAATAGGTTTCTTAGACTGCCTTTGAGCTTCTAAGATTTTGCCTACATTTAGGAAGAGTTCCTAAACTTTTCAAGTTGGCTATTGGCCTCTGCAACCTTAACTCTAGATTCAGCTAGTTCTACATCTTTAAGGGTGAGTTCTTTGGTCAAATATTCGACACGCTCATACATGAGTTCTAACCTGACACATTGCTAACTCAACTTGTCTTTTAGAACTATCACATCTTGAGCATCTGCTTTCATTTTGACCTTTAAATCCTTCTTAATATCTAGAAGACTAGCATTATCAGATTTTAATGATTGGACCTGAGCTGTCATGGTGTTATGTGTCTCTAGTACTAAATTTATATCATTTAATGTAGCACTTAAACACATAAATCATGAAATGTAGAAAAGTTTAAAGTTGCCTTTTTGCGGTCTGATTCCACATTATCCATTTGAGCTGCAAACTCCAGAATGGTTTACTCCTCTGACTTTTCCAACAACAAAGGAATTGATTCTGACTGCTGGGTGTCCTCTGTTTGTTCTTCAGATCTTTCCCCTGGTCTCAGTTACCTCAGCCATAAAAGCTCTGGCATTCGACTCCGGATGAGTGCTCCAATCATATGTTCCATCTAGCTGTGTGTTTGATGACACATTGGTTAACAAACCAGCTATTGCTGCTTGATTCCCAGAACCACTAGAGTGTTGTCTTCGTTGGTTCTGATTTTGATAATTTTCAACCTTTGGTTGTTGGCACTCTCTTGTAAAATGTCCTAAACCTTGACAATTGTAGCACTTCACCTTTGACTTGTGTCAGGATCTGAACTTAACTATCTAAGATTAACTGATTTGAATTGATCAGAGTATAAATTAATAATCTTGTATTAAATCAAAGTCTAACTAAGAAGTTTGCGGAATAACACTTAATTATTTTGATAAAAGCTTTCAGAATGCATAACAGATAAACATAAGAAATAGACGAAATTGCTTGTATTGCTGAATCAGAATGATTACAATCACCTCTAATCTGTTTGATTAGACGAAGAACACAAATTGTTCTTAGGGTTTTACAACCTTAGAGGCTTATGAAAACGTAAACAAATAGCAATTACAAACTTGAATATGCAGAAACTTCAATACAATAGAAAAACCTATTCTATGTATTTATAATGCTTTCTGATTCATTTCCTTGAAGGACTCTGACTTCTCTGATAGTAGATATGCTGGAATCTTCGTGTAAATATCTTTTCCTGAATATCAGCACTTTCTGTTTATAAAACTGTTGAGCAGCTTGAATCTCTTAGCAGCTTGAGCAGGGCAGCTTGAGTGAAATTACTCTGGCAGCATGAACTTTTACACTAGCAGCTCGAACTTCTTCAACTAACAACATGAACTTTGTACTTACATAGAAATTCTACTAACAGTCTGAGAAGTCTAACTAACAGTTTGAACTACTTAGAATATTTCCCAACAATCTCCCCTTAACTTAAATTCTTTACACAATACTTTAAGTTCTATACAAATAAGGAAATAAAATAAGTAAACTGTTATTTACAAACCAAGGCTTTCAAAAACTTACAACTGTCCCAGTTTCTGATTGACAGCCTTCAAAAATTCTCTCTTCAAATCTTCTCTATCAAAATATATCCTTACTGACCTCATTTGAAGTAGCATATCCTTTGGAAGATCAAAAATATCAAAATTGAAGAATATACAGGATCCATTTGCAAACCTGATTCTGTAAGTCTTTGATTTGACAAACAGATCAACTTGTACAATTTTCATCTCCTTGGCATCTTCTATATCCTTCCTTATTGACTCAGGATCAAAAATGCTCTGTAAGTCTTTAATGGCTTGTTTTACTTGTGGGAGGGAAGATCTGACTTGAGTTGCAGTCCCAACATGATACATCCTTGTGAGCTCATCTCTTGTCATCCCTTGAGCCATATGCATTATACTTTTATATTCTTCCTCAGGACCAGTTTCTCTTCTTACTACGAAGTGATATCTTAAGTCAATGTTATCCATTGGCTTAGCATACCAGTAAGTAATAAGAGGTTTTGAGAAATCATGCTGGTCAAGGGACTTCTCTATCTCCATCACTTGTTGTAGTTGATGCTCAAATAGCACCCTTTTAACCTGATCAAGCTTTGCTTGTGAAATTGACTCTGGTTGAGGAGTAGGAGCAGCAGCTTGAACAGAAGGAGCGGGATCACTGGCAGCAGCTTGAACTAAATCTTGTGATCTTTGGACTTCTTGGGAGACTTTGGCTACCTTTCGTTTTTCCATTTCCTTGTCATGGATATCTTGCAGCCTTTCTGTGCTCATGGACTGAGCCATTTTCTTTGGGATACCAGCTGAAAAGGCAAAATTGATCAGAAATCTTCTATGCTCAGCCTTCGAATGCCCTGTTGGCATCTTCCTCTTCCTTTCACCTTGTTTGACCACAAACCCTCTTAGGTAATCTCCTAAGGTCTCATCATCTTGCATTGGGGCATGGGTTTGCTGGTCTAAGCCCTGATCTTGTTCTTCTGCTATTTTTCTGGCAATCTCAGCATCAAAGGCAATCTGGGCTTCTCTGGTAGAAAATTTGTGCTTTGGAGACTCAATAAGAATACCCTTGCCCTTATCTTTTGTAGCAGAAGATGTAGCTTGGACTGAACTGATGGGAGCCTGAATTCCTTCTCTTATAACAATTCCAGTTGCTCTTGTAGAAGCAGCTTGAGTTTCTAGGCTAACAGCTTGAGAAGCTGTTGGGACTGTTAGCCTAGATTCTTGAACTGTTGGAGCTGCTTGGACTGATTTAGGGATCTCCTGATTCTCCCCCTTTTTGGAAGCATTGGTTTGGTCAGGAGGACCTACAACCTTTGCCACTTGGGTTCGAATAATCTGCTCTAATTTAATGATCTTATTCCCACAGAGGGTAAACCCTTTATGGAGATAATCCATTCTTTGATTTTGAGCCGCTTCTGTCTGCCTGAGTGAAATTATTTGTGCCCCCTATGCAGCAATGATGGACTGATGATATTCCAACATTGCTACAACAGGTTGCAGCTTAGGATCTGTTAATAACATGAGTTGCAGACTAGCCTCAAGATCAGCAAACGAATGTGGTGCTTGTGATCTATCACTGGCATTGATACCAGAAGTAGAAACCTCTGGGCTCCTCTGTTCTTGGTACTGGGGACTTCCAGATGGTGTTTGCACACCTTCTGTTGCCATGGGTGTGGTCTTAGTGATGTTGGCACTGTCCTATGCCTCTTGTGCAGAAGCAACAGTAGTGTCAGCCACATAACCCATATGGACAATCTCTGGTGAGATGTCCACATCCTGATTGAGGTTGGGAGTGTCCTCAATTGGTGCCCTTTAGATATTCTATGCAGAAGTGTCCTCCTGCACAGGGTTATTTGGCTCTTGTATGAGGGCTGAGGAGGAAGGAGCTCCTGGACCTCTTTTTCTTTTATATAGTAGGAGTGGGGATGTGGGCTTAACAAAAGGAACAGAAGGCATTTGAGTATCATGAGGAGTGGGTTGGGGTCCTGGGGGTGAAGCAGTAATGTTAGGCTGAGCCTGCTAAGGACCCTCTCTTCTGTTTCTTGGAATGATGCCCATTATTGCAGAAGGCAATGGGACATCTACACTCAAAAAATTGGCATTTGGCTTTAGAAGCCGTTTGATAGAAGATAGTGAGTGCCTATGGGAAACATGTATCCTCGTATGTATATGAAAATTTGTGCAAGTTTTTGCAATTATTTCTGCTAAAAATCTAGGATACATCAAAAATTTCCCATTCTTTAGGGAATGATGCCTTAACATCCCCTGGAACATCATATTTGAAAAAGTAAACTGTTGGCCTGTTGAAAAGCACACCAAGGCAGTGCCAATGTTTGATGAAAATTCGGACCAACCAGTTCTTTTAGGGCTAATACACTGCTGAATAATGTGCACAAGATATTTCCATTTAGGTGAAAAGTGTGCTTTAAAGAAAGTAAAAGAATCAGCAGGACCCCTATAGCCAATATTATAAAGACCAGAATGTAAGCATTAAGGGATAGGTCAGTTATACCTGAGGCATATTGAAGATGCAGATGTTGGCGTATGATCTCCTCAGAGATGGAAATAGTGTGGCCATCAATTTTGGATGTCAAGAATGTGACTCCATTAACAGTGTTGACTGAGGCGTATTTCCAGAACTGTTCTATATGAGATATGTAGATAGTGGGATTGATGGTAAGGGCATGACGGATATGGGATCTTCGAAGGAAGTCCATCATGTCATGGAACGATTGAAGTTCAGAGTGTTTGAGAGAGTAGGGTAAGCAGTTGTGTTCTTTGACGAACTCCATTGAACGAAGAATTTAGGGTTTCAGTGATGTGCGTGGGAATTGTTTCAGAGAATCAAGAAGGGTTCAGGAAGATATTTTGCAACTGGTAGTTACAATTGAACGAAACTGGAACCTTTAAAGGTTTTGAAAAATATATAAACCCGCGCACACACTTATGGAAATGACTATATTACCCTGCACACTTTGACAGATCAAGTGAAACAACTAACAGTTCGAGAAAATGAACTAGCAGCTTGAGAAAATACTCAAGCTGTTACTTGAAAATTTAGGCGACTGCTAATGAAACAGTGACTCCCCCTTAATCAAGCATATGTATAACTAAAAAGGAATTAATCCATATTAACCATACCAATATTTGATACTAGGAAGGTGAATCTTCCTACATCAAATGGTTTTGTAAATAGATCAGCTAACTGATCATCAGTGTGAATTTTGGTAACTTGGATTAATTTCTTCTCATTGCAATCCCTTATAAAATGAATCTAATTTCTATATGCTTGGTTTTGGGAAATTTTACTGGATTTTGTACAATGCTAATTGCACTTGAATTGTCAATATAAATGGGAGTGGATAGGAAATTCATACCACAGTCTCTCAGTTGATTTTGAATCCACATCACTTGGGAGTAGCAACTTGCAGCTGCCACATATTCTGCTTCAGTAGATGAAGTGGAAACAATTGTTTGCTTTTTGCACTGCCAAGAGACCAACCTTGTTCCCAAGTATTGACATCCACTAGTTGTGGATTTTTTTATCAATGTTACATCCTCCATAATCACTGTCAGAATAGGCTGTTAGTTCAAGAGGAGAGTCTTTAGGATACCAGAGGCCTAAATGTGGTTGGCCTTTGAGATATCTAAAGATTCTCTTAACAGCAACCAAATGGGTTTCCTTTGGAGAACATTGAAACCTAGCACACACACAAACAGCAAACATAATATCAAGTCTAGAAGATGTTAGATACATAAGAGATCCTATAAGAGATCTGTATAAATGAATGTCCACATCTATGCCATCTTTGTCTGTATGGAGCTGCTTGTGAGGATCCATAGGAGTACTTGCAGTTTTGGTGTCTTGATACCCAAACTTTTCCAGTATGTCTTAACATACTTTGATTGACTTATGAAGAAACCAGTGGGCTTCCGCTTGACCTGCAATCCTAGAAAGAAGGTGAGTTCTCCCATTGAACTCATTTGAAACTTTTTGTGCATTAAGGCCTCAAACTCTTTACACAGACTATCATTTGATGATCCAAAGATGATATCATCAACATATATTTGTACAAGCAGAATCTCAGTTTTGATGGACTTTGTGAATAGTGTTTTGTCAAGAGTGCCTCTCTTGAACCCATTCTGTAGAAGGTATGACGACAGAGTGTCATACCATGCTCTAGGAGCTTGATGGAGTCCATAGAGAGCCTTGTCTAGCTTGTAGACTCTGTCTGGATACTTGTAGTCCTCAAAACCAGGAGGCTGACACACATAAACCTCCTCTTCAATTGTGCCATACAGAAAAGCAGACTTCATATCCATTTGATACACTTTAAAACCTTTGAAGCTTGCATATGCCAAAAACAGTCTGATGGCTTCAATTCTTGCCACTGGAGCAAATACATCATCATAATCTATACCTTCCTCTTGAGTGTACCCTAGTGCTACTAGTCTTGCTTCGTTCTTGATGACTATCCCTCTCTCATCCTTCTTGTTTCTGAACACCCATCTTGTACCAATGGCTCTTTTTCCTTTAGGAAGATCAACAAGTGTCCATACATTCTGAATCTTGAATTGTAGCAGCTCTTCCTGCATTGCCTCAATCCAGGATGAATCTTTCAAAGCTTCTGCTGCCTTTTTAGGTTCTAGCTGAGACATGAAATAGGCATGTTCAAAAGCAGCTAGACTGAATTCAGGAACTGCTTGTTCAACAACAGCAGTCTCATTTTGAACCATTTTCCTTGTTTGCACAGGTGTACGTGGATCACCCATTATTTGATTGAGAGGATGATACTTGTGAACCCTGAGTGTAGGCTCTCTATCTGTCTAAAAGGAGGATCCAAGATTTGTATCATCTCCATCAGGACCAGTGGAAGGTTCAGTTTCTGGAACAGCTTGACTTGAATCTGGGACTGTTTCCCTTTGTGTTGGAGCTGTTCTCTCAGGACTTGTGAGTTGCACTTCAGTGTCTGGATTTGTATCACGTTGAGCATTCAGAACCCCTGGAGGATCACAAGACAGAAGTGGTATAATTGTATACTCATCCCAATTGTTTGAGTCTGCAGCAGTTTGAAACTTTGTGCCAACAGCTTGATCATTTGTGCTACCAGCATGAGAATTTGCATTGACAGCATCAGAATTTGCGTTGACAGCTTCAATCCTGTTTGCATCAGCTTCTGCAGTATACTCAACAAAGCTCAGAGAATTTGTTAGTGAATCTAAATCAAACAACCAATCAGGACCAGTGCCTTTGACATTTGCAGTATTTTAATTAAATTCAACATTGACACTTTCTTCAATGGTTTTAGACACACTGTTATATACTCTATAGGCTTTGCTTTGATATGAGTATCCTACAAAGAAACCTTCTTCATCCTTACTTTCAAACTTCCCTAAGCGAGTCTTAGTGTGAAGAATGATACATGGACAGCCAAAAGACTTGAAAAAGGCTATTAAGGGTATTCTATTATGAAATAACTCATAAGGAGTTTTTCCTTGAGATTGAACAATCTGAACCCTGTTTAGAACATAACAGGCTGTATTGACTGCTTCTGCCCAAAAGGTCATTGGCAATTTTGAATCAGCTAGCATGGTTCTAGCAGCCTCAATTAATGTTTTGTTGTTTCTTTCAGCTACACCATTTTGCTGTGGTGTTCTTGGTGCACTATATTGCCTAGCAATCCCTTTGGACTCACAGAAACTGCTTAGAATATGATTTTTAAACTCAGTTCCATTGTCTGATCTTATCACCTTGACTTTTGAGTTGGATTGGTTTTCTATCTTAAGAATAAACGACTTAACTAGCTCAGCAGTTTCATCTTTAGACCTAAGAAAGTAAACCCAAGTAAATCTGGTGAAATCATCAACAATGACTAAACAGTAAGCCCTTTTGTTCAAACTCAAAACAGATGTTGGACCAAATAGATCCATATGAATCAGATGAAGAGCAGATGAGATTGAATTTACTTCTTTGGCTTTGTGAGAGGTTTTGTGTTGCTTGCCTTTAAGACATGCTACACAATGATCATCACATATGAACTCCTTTTGTGGTAAACCTCTTACCAGATTCTTTTTGACTAAAACATTCATGGATTTGAAGTTCATGTGACACATCCTTCTGTGCCAAAGAGCAGACTCATTGGATGATGCTTTGGATATCAAACAACTTAAAGTACTTGATTTGGATAAAAGTTCTGTGTCCAAACAATAGACATTGTCCTTTCTTGGTGTTCTTAGTAAAACAAGATTTTCAGGAATTTTAAAATCTTTTGAAAGGACAATGCACTCAGAATCTGTAAACAAAACAATATTTTGTTTGTCACAGATTTGAGACACACTCAATAAATTATACTTAAGCTGTTAAACATACAAAACATCATTGAAAGTCATGTTGCCTGCATTAACAGTACCCTTACCTGTAACCTTACCTCCTTTGGAGTTGCCTCCAAATGCAACAAATCCTCCTTCAAAGCCTTTGAAATTTGACAAGCACTCAGAATTGCCTGTCATGTGCCTAGAGCATCCACTGTCCAAATGCCATCTTGTCTTATGAGGTGATTTGTGGTTGCCCTGCACAAATAAAAGCTTAGTTAGTAGTGGAGTAAACCCAAACCAAGTTGGTTTTGGGTTGTCCTTGTGCATTAACATAGCTAAATACTGTCTTTGATTTCTTATACTTAGTAAGATCCACTGATGGATTTTGTGGAGAGTACTTAGTTATCACATGAGGTATCCAGGTATTTTGTCCATCCTTTTCAGTAACAGTCTCAGATGATCCATTACCAGTTCCAACTTTGTGCCTGCCAGTCTGAATTGAGTCTATAGTGCTAACAGCTTGAGAATTTGCACTAGCAGTGTCAACTTTAGACTTGGCAGTTTCAACATTTGTATCAACAGGTTCACCTGAGTTTTTACTTTTAACACACCATATTTGTTTAAAATTTAATTTTGGTTTAGTTAAAACCTGTTTTTGGTGTGTGGTCTGTTTCTTATTGGCTTTTGAGAACCTGTGATCAATTGTTTTCTTTGGAACTGATGCAGTAAGAGGTTTGGCCTTTGAATTTTTTGAATTTTGAGAGTTTGTCTTTTGATGAATCACAGTCTGTTTTGCAACAGATGGTTTATAAAAACAATCTCTGGCCAAGTGATTCTTTCTGCCACAATGGAAGCATTTTTTAACTGTTTGTATTGGAGAACCAGTTTTATTGGACAATTTCTGGTTCTTGTTCCTCTGATTTCCCCTTACCTGCTGTTGTTTGGGAAACTTTTGGACACCATGCTTTTGGGATGTGCAGACTGGAACATTTTTACCCTTTTTAGTATTCTTTGAAGAAGATGCAGTGTTACAGTTAGAAGGTACAGAAACCTGTGGAGCAGCATTGCATACACTCATCTTCTCCTTTCCTTTCTTATTGGGGACTTGGATTTTTATAGGTGCACTCATTGTTTTGTGTTCTTTCTCAACTGCTGTGCACTCACAGTCTCCATTTTGAATCTGATCTTCTTTAGATTTAGGACTGTTATCAAGGACAGGATTTACACTAGTCATAGACTCATCTAATGGTTCATTGACAAGCCTATCACCAACCTCACTCATTGGATGAATGTATTTGTTGTTGTATGGGGGTGGAGTAGCTCTGTATCCTATACCTTCTTTGGAATTAACCTGAGATTTTACCCTGTCTTTAAATTGGACTTCCATTAGGTGTTCCAGCTTTTGATTTGCCAATTTGAAGTTACCTAGATCTATGTTGACAGATTCTAGTTTCTTATTAGCCTCTAACACCTTTTGTTCAGTCTCTTCTACATTTTTATTTAGGGATTCTATTTTCTTATTTAGCTCCTTTTTCTCCCACTCATGATATGTTCTATCATGTCCCATTTGAATCTCATTATCCTTATAGTCATTGATCTGTTTTTCAAGATCTTCTATTGCTTGCATGTATTCATATCTCCTTTCTTCCATCTTAGCTAGAGTTTTACACATGCTCTCATTATGATCTCTGTACTTTTTAACCATATTTTTTCATGTTTGAGAGCAGAGTTTAGAATTTACCTCATATGGTAGTTCAGTGGAGGAGACATTTGATGTTTCTGCCATTAGAGCTTGATTTTGAAACTCTTCCTCTGTCTGATCACTCCAGTCAAACACATTGTCTTCTTGAGAGACAAGTGCTTGTGATGATGAAGCCTGATTAGTCTACTGAGGCCTTGATGACTGTTGACCTTGAGATCTGCATTCTCTAGCAAAGTGACCAAGTTTGTGACATTTAAAACACTCAACTTTTGACTTATAAAAAGCTGGTTTGCCTTCTACTCTGGCTGGAAAGGTGGTTCTGCCAGTTCTTTTCAGAAACCTTTTGGCTCTCATGGTCAGCATTGCATGTTGCCATTTCAGATCCATCTCTTCTAGATCATCTGGATGAATCTGTTCTAGATCTTCAGCATTTAGAGCAAACAGTCCATCATTAGCAACAAAAGCTTCATAGTGAGCTTCAGTAGAGTTGCCATCACCACCTGAAAAGGAATCACTGCAATTAGATTTTTCAGATGACAGAAGAGCAGTATTGTGATTGTAGGAAAGAGATTTCTTTTTAGTATCAATCTCAGTCTCAAACACTCTCAGACTGTTGTACAGATCATCCAGTTCTATTTCATCAAGAGTGTCTTTTGTTCTCCATTGAGCAGCATAAACTGTCCATTCTTCTCCAAGAGATCTGAGAAACTTTCTGTTGACCTCATCTTGATCCAGGCTGACTTTTGCACTTTCCAATTCACTTATCAGTTTGTTGAACCTGTCAAAAATTTGAGTAAGGTTTTCATTCTTGCCACCAGAAAAGTTCTCATACTGCTGTTTCAAAAGATCCTTTTGATTTCTCTTGGTACTGGCATTACCAGCAAATCTTTTCTCTAAAGCAATCCAAAGAGAATGAGTAGTATAAAACTTTTTGAACTGATGTTGATAAGCATTGGGAATGACTATTTGTAGAAGTGTAAGAGCTTTCACTTCATTCATTCTAGCCTTCCTTTCAAGTTCGGTTTTTGGAGGAGTTTTGACTGGTTTTCCCTCATCATCAAGTTCTGGATCAACTACAGGAGGAAATTCAACAGCTTCCCATATGGCATAATCAATAAAATGAATATGCTGCTGAATCCTGAGTTTCCACATCTCAAAGTCAGTGGGCTTGAGCATAGGCACTTTGAGTCCTTGCCTAGATCCACTACTGCTATTATCAAATTCCATTGCAAAAGATTAAAAGAAAGCTTTCGACTTTGAAAAACAAAGAACGACCTGTGGCTCTGATACCACTTGTCAGGATCTGAACTTAACTATCTAAGATTAACTGATTTGAATTGATCAGAGTATAAATCAATAATCTTGTATTAAATCAAAGTCTAATTAAGAAGTTTGCGGAATAACACTTAATTATTTTGATAAAAGCTTTCAGAATGCATAACAGATAAACATAAGAAATAGACAAAATTGCTTGTATTGCTGAATCAGAATGATTACAATCACCTCTAATCTGTTTGATTAGACGAAGAACACAAATTGTTCTTAGGGTTTTACAACCTTAGAGGCTTATGAAAACTTAAACAAAAAGCAATTACAAACTTGAATATGCAGAAACTTCAATACAATAGAAAAACATATTCTATGTATTTATAATGCTTTCTGATTCGTTTCCTTGAAGGACTCTGGCTTCTTTGATAGTAGATATGCTGGAATCTTCGTGTAAATATTTTTTCCTGAATATCAGCACTTTCTGTTTATAAAACTGTTGAGCAGCTTGAATCTCTTAGCTGCTTGAGCAGGGCAGCTTGAGTGAAATTACTCTGGCAGCATGAACTTTTACACTAGCAGCTCGAACTTCTTCAACTAACAGCATGAACTTTGTACTTACATAGAAATTCTACTAACAGTCTGAGAAGTCTAACTAACAGTTTGAACTACTTAGAATATTTCCCAACAACTTGTCAAAACCAACATTGTTGCTTACACTCAGATTCCTTCCCGTCCTCGTCATAAATCTTTTGACCCTTTGCGTCACCATGGCCACTTGCCATTGTAGGTCCATCTGTTCCAAGTCGTCGGGATCTACCTGATCGTAGTTCTCTTCCCACAGAGCTGGATCGTATATTTTGCCTTGAACGCAGTTGCCGTAGGCTGCAACAAACGAAGCTAGAAGATTTAGATGATCTTCAGCTGATTTGCGCTCATAGGCATCTTGGTATAGCCTTGAGAAGTAGAAGCTGAATGTTGTGGTTTTTCTTACTGTTTAGAAAACCCTAAGAACGCCCTATTACTAGATTTTTCTGCCTCAACAGGTATTGGCTCTTCTCCCGAATAGAATGCTGTGGGCCCTGACTTTAGTTCAATAGAAGTTGACGGCTTTGATTTCCCAAAGTACTTGTTCGGATCCTGCAGTTAATCAAATTCACATTCCTTCTTCTGCAACTTGAAGTTGTAGGCCCTCAACGTTCCAATAACCCCTTCCAGAGTAAGAGTCTCAAATTTCTCTTCATCATGCTTTATTATCGCCGTGTACATCTCCCACTTAGCAGGTAAAGCATCAAGAAGCTTTTCTATCTGTTCTGTCTCTTGATACTCAACATTGTGATTACCAAGTTCAGTCAGCAGATGATAGAATCTAGTAATGGTTTCATCCAAGGACTCATTCTTCAGTGCCTTGAATATAGCAAACTGCTGCTTCAACATCTCCTTTCTCCTCTTACGTACCCTGGGATTTCCCTCACACCTCTTCTCTAGAGCATCCCAAAGATCTTTAGAAGTCCTGTGATTTCTATGTGTGTGTAGGATCTCCTGAGGTAGTGCCATTCTGATGGACGAAAAAGCTCAGTTCTCGGCCTAATAAATCTTTTTGTCGTCATCTTTCATCATCTGATACATCAAAACTCTTAATCGGCCTTCTAGCTCTTGCGTTGGAGGAACGTATCCTTCGTCGATGCATATCCACATACGCATGTCATTAAATCTTGTAAAGTCAGCAAATTTGTCCTTCCACCAGTGGTAATCTTCCAACTTCATTAGCTTGGGTGGATAATT